>JARQZK010004346.1:995000-1096347 GCA_030704885.1 Cynegetis impunctata
CTCCAGACGTTTGAAAAAAAAACATGACAATGCCAGTTTATGATTAAGAAGGCATTTTCACATCAATTTTTGGCACAGACAGGAGAAATAACTGATTTTGAATTTTTTGCTTATTAGTTGCGAATTAGTTACAGCAAAATGGATTTTGTCGCTCCAGCCATTCGAAGAAATAAACCGACAATGCCACCTTATGATTAAGTTGGCATTGTCACACCAATTTTTGGTCCGCACAATAAAAATAACTGATTCTAAAAATTTTGCTAATTAGTTGCTAATTAGTTATATCAAAGTTGATTTTGTTGCTCCAGCCATTTGAAGAAAAAAAAAACAAGACAATGCTAGCTTATGATTAAGTTGATAAATTTTCGGCACGCACAGTAGAAATAATTGATTATAAATTAGATACTTATTAGTTGCTAATTTGTTACAGCAACATTTATTTTGTTGCTTCAATCATTTGAAGAAAGAAAAACGACAATTCCAGCTTATGATAAAGTTGGCATTGTCATATAATTGATTTTGTTGCTCCAGCTGTTTGGGAAAAAATGAGACAATGCCAGCTTATGATTAAGTTGGCATTGTCACATCAATTTTTGGTACATACAGAAGGAATTACTGATTCTGAATTTGTTGCTAATTAGTTACAGCAAAATTGATATTGTTGCTTCAGCCAATTGAAGAAAAAAACACGACAATGCCAGCTTATGATTAAGTTGGCATTGTCACATCAATTTTTGGCCCGAACAGTAAAATAGGACACTGAGTTTGTTGCTAATTAGTTGCTTATTAGTTACATCAAAATTGATTTTGTTGCTTCAGACGTTTGAAGAAAAAAACACGACAATGCCAGCTTATGATTAAGTTGGCATTGTCACATCAATTTTTGTCACAGACAGTAGAAATGACTGATTTCAAATTTGTTGCTAATTAGTTGACAAATTATTGAAAATAATTGAAGATATGAAGAAAATATTTACTAAATAATCAAAAATAAGTTCCTAGCAATGAGTATTGAATCACACAGTTTTAAGTTTTCATTTGAAGGACCTTGTTTTCAATCATATCTATAAGTAAATTTAATAAATTTTATCCTGAGTGTATATAATTCTGTTCGAGCACATTCAAGTAGCATTGAAACAGCTTTTATCTTAAAATAGAAGCTCATTATTTATTATTTTCTAGTATTATCCAGATGTAGCGATTAAATATTAATTGACGAATACTATTTCTAACTACTGTGTTTTCGGTATCTTATTTGCAATTTTCATATTTTCGAAAAATTTCCAATTATTGATTTTTTTTTCATTTTAGCTATTTAAAACATGTGCAACTAATTAGCAATAAACTTGAAATCAGTCATTTCCACTGTCCGTGTCAAAAAATTATATGACAATTCCAACTTTATCATAAGCTGGTATTGTCGTTTTTCTTTCTTCAAATGATTGAAGCAACAAAATAAATGTTGCTGTAACAAATTAGCAACTAATAAGCATCTAATTTATAATCAATTATTTCTACTGTGCGCGCCGAAAATTTATGTGATAATCAACTTAATCATAAGCTAGCATTGCCTTGTTTTTTTTTCTTCAAATGGCTGGAGCAACAAAATCAATTTTAATGTGACTGATTAGCAACTAATTAGCAACTAATTAGCAAAATTTTTAGAATCAGTTATTTTTATTGTGCGGACCAAACATTGGTGTGACAATGCCAACTTAATCATAAGGTGGCATTGTCGGTTTATTTCCTCAAATGGCTAGAGCGACAAAATTAATTTTGCTGTAACTAATTAGCAACTAATAAGCAAAAAATTCAAAATCAGTTATTTCATAAACTTGCATTGTCATGTTTTTTTCAAACGTCTGGAGAAAAAAAATCAATTTTGTTGTAACTAATTAGCAACAAATTTAGAATCAGTTATTTCTACTGTCTGGGCCAAAAATTGATGTGACAATGCCAATTTAATCATAAGCTGGCATTGTCGTGTTTTTTTCTTCAATTGGCTGAAGCAACAAGATCAATTTTGCTGTAACTAATTAGCAACTAAGTAGCAACTAATTAGCAACTAATTAGCAACTAATTAGCAACTAATTAGCAACAAATTCAGAATCATTTATTCCTACTGTATGAGCCAAAAATTGACGCGACAATGCCAAACTAATCATAAGCTGGCATTGTCTCATTTTTTCCCAAACAGATGGAGCAACAAAATCAATTTTGCTGTAACAAATTAGCAAAAAAATAGCAACAAATTCTCAACTATACTAAATTCGATTCCGCTATGTTGACAATGCCAGCTTAATGGACGTAGAGAATTCAAACAAATAATTCTCTCACTTGCTATTACCTACTACGTGAGTTTCATCTCTCGCTGTGTACTAAGCGTCGCTATCTTCAAGTAAAATCTTATTATTTTTATTAATACTTCTGGTGAATGTACGAAACATATGAAGAGCTATCAGTATATATATATATATATATATATATATATATATATATATATATATATATATATATATATATATATATATATATACACATCAAAAGAATCTAAGGGTCAAGCATATTTTGGGATTGTTTGTTAATTCTCGGAGATCCACGTGGCATTATCGCGTTGCAGGTCTTTGTTTGTTATTTAAACAATACTTTTCTATCATTTTGAACATCATGGCATGTGTTCTTTTTTTTACAACGACTATTCATTTGCTACATGTCATTCCTTGTTCCATTCATCAGATCAAATCAGATGTTATCCGACCAGCAAATAGTAATTATTGAGAATTTTGAAAAGTGTTGTTTGTCTGAATTATGAAACGTAATCACCTTCAGAGAGGCGTACACTTTAGGGCCATTGGAATGCTTCAAACTGGACTGTCGCAGAGGGTTGTTGCCAATAAATTAGGGACTAACTAGTCAACCATAAGTCGTTTATGGATTCATCATAATTAAACTGGTGATATCAGAGAGCAACATACTGGCCGTACCAGTATAACAACGGTGGCACAGGACAGATTTCTGAAAATTCAAGCTCTGAGAAATCCAACTCACACGGCAGGTCAACTAAGTTTGGAACTCAGAAACGCTCACCATATACATATAAGTTATCAACCAGGACCAGTGACAACTTTTTTGCTCAGAATCCTAAGTGCATTGAATTCGGATTTTTCACTCTTTTTAGTTAGATTGAAGCTTTCAATTGATTTGCAAGGTTTGTATGAAATTATAAATAAATTATAGTGTGAAAGATTATGTTCTACGTGGGTAACAAAAACTGTATTGAATTTCCCATTACCATGTGACGAAACCCTAAGAATATCGCTGACCCTTACATTTATTTGATGTATATATATATATATATATATATATATATATATACATATATATATATATATATATATATATATATACCTATATATATATATATACTATATACCTATATATATATATTATATATATATAATATATATATATATATATATATATATAGGTATATATAATCAAATATTAATATTCCTACAAAGCATTGAATATTTTTTTGAAATTATTCCTCACTTTCGATTTTATTTCAGATATGAATTTAGATTTCTATAGCTTTGACGTTCATCCATATCTACCGACAATAATCTACAATATGCTTGGTCCCAAGATCTTGGAGGTGGTCTTATCACACCCTAATTTCCAGGAACTCCTGAATTTCGGGGAAAAGTACGACGTCATTATTCTGGAACAATAAAACGCTAACGGTCTCAAGTACTTAAGGGTACATTTTGACGCACCTCTGATTCTCTACAGCGCCATTGATGCTAGTTCGTGGATCAATCCTGCGGTTGGCAACCCCGTTTCTCCTTCCTTTGTTTTTTGGCAGGCTGGATAATTCTATCCTGTTTGCTCTCAACGAGCTAATGAGGAATTTCATGGTTTTAACGTCTCACAACAGAATAATAAAGAAGGATTTTTTTTCAAGCACCTGAGATTACAGAATATTACCACAACGTATCGTTGATTTTGTTGAATGCCGATTCTAGTGTGAATGATCCAGTACCAAAGGTGATCTCTTTTCTTATTTTATTGAGTGATAGTCTTGAAGTCTGCCAAATGAATAAAGACAGTAGATATTAGAGATACTCGCTTAGCAAAAAATGAGCTTTTGTTACTTATAGTATCCTTGCATTTTAAATTTATACTTATATAAATTTTCGTTGTATGTATGAAACAATACTGATCCCATATCATCCAACAATTTTTAATAATGCTTAAACGGCTAATAACCCATAATATGTTTAGAGATAATAACATAATAGTAAAACTTAAACCAAGCCTGACTAATTCTTAAACCATGTCGATCTAAAAAAAATTTTATCATCTAAATACAGAGTTAATCATTCAAAATTTTTCAGCAAGGGTTTGGAGAAACCTGTTCTTTATCCGCTATAAAAATCACCAATCCCGCCAATGATTACTTCTTGATTTTTAGGTTCCGTCCATGATTGATATCAGAGGATTTCACATAAAACCTTCAAAACCATTGCCAGAGGATCTTCAATCAATCCTGGATAACGCGTAGTATGGACTGGTGTACTTCAGTATTGAATCGAACATCAAAAGCAAAGACATGCCCAAAACTTTGTTTGCGCTGATACTAAAGGTTTTTTCGGACATGGAAGAAACTGTCCTCTGGAAATGGGAAGACGAACATTTACCAGGTAAACCGAAGAATGTTATTATTCAAAATTGGCTGCCTCAGAATGATCTACAGAGTGAAATTTGATATAGAGTGAGGATAGAAGTTTTTTTTTCAAAAGGGGCCTATAGTTTAAAGCGAGTTCCGAACTGCTAATGGGCTTGAATGTATGTTAAAATTGAACATATATACAAATAAAATATTGAACCATAAAATTCAATGGGATATAAACAACATCTAAGGTGGGACTAGAATCCACGATCCTCGGTATTCAAACTATAAATTTTTTTATAAGTGAAAACTAAATACCGCGTGAGTAGCTGAACTTTGTCACTAAGGTCCTATTTTCCCTCAAGTTTAATTCTTTTCAGATACATATTAAGTAAGTCAACTTTGAAGTACTGAAGCGATGCACAAAGCTTGAATACCTACAAAAGCGCATGAAATTTATACATATAAACTGTGACGGTGGAAAAAACATTTGAAATATCCCAAATAACACCAATCTAACAACCGAATTCACGTACAAATTTTGAATATTCAAACTGAATTTAGAGTGGGTGTAGAGATGCACAATGGACGAAACTCATTAAAAATGGTCGATTTTAACTTGAAGATTGCGTCGGTATGAGAAATCAACTCGAACCCATGATCTTCGGTATACAAACGATAAACGTCACTTAAGTTGTATTTTCTTCTTATTTTTATTTTTTTTACATACATATAGGGTAAGTCAATTTGGAAGGTCTAAAGCAATGCACAAAGCTCGATTACCTGCAAAAGCGCATGAAATGTTTACATTAAAATTGTGACGGTGGAAAAAAGACATTTCAAGTATCCAAATAACACCTAACTAAAATCAACCGAATTTACGTACAAATTTTGAACATTCTCACTTAATTTAGAGTAGAAAAAACGCTCGAAATTTCCACTTCAGAATTGCAGCGGTAAGAGTAAATCGATGATTGGCCTTAATGTGAACTTTCCTCACATCAAACAATCAACGTAACAAAGTTAAACCCTATAATTCAATAAGCAGAAGCTGTAGTAGTGCGCAAAATCAGCAATATCGTAATTTTTCGCGACAAGCATCGCATCTAGTTGCAATTGGAACGGAAAAAATTATATTTTAAAAGAACCTCAAAAATACGGCTTGATAGTAAACCGAACTGAAAAAAAAAAATTATGTTATTGTGAAAAAAAGTACGCATATTGATAGAAGTGGATCCAGGTGCTATTCGAGCGGAAAAAAGTATCTGCGAAAATCAACACTGTTGAGGAAAATAGTTGAAACCTACAATGGATCGTACCTCAATATCAACTCAATCTACGTACTAAATTTCGACCCTCTAACTCAATCTGTAAAAGCTGAGCAAATTTTGAAAAAGATCCTAAAAATAAGATATCTCTACATAACAATGCCGAAGAAGGAAAGAAAAATTATAATTTTGAAAGGAACTTCCATAACATAAACTCAATACAGAAATTTTTCAACCCTCTAACTTGATTTGGAAAGGTTTTTGGGTGCAACAATCTGTTTTTAACTCCATACAACCTTCAAAAATACCGAGAATGCTTAATTTTGAGTGAGTTTCACCATTGATTTTCACATATTTTGCCACCGGTTTGAACTTTTTCTACCCATGCTCCTCCCGGCCACATTCCTACCCAAAGTTTGCAGATGCTAAAATTCACTCAAATTTCAATAGTTCTACCTCGAAAATAACACCAGATACCAAATACAGCATATATATATATATATATATATATATATATATATATATATATATATATATATATATATATATATATAAATATATATATTTATATATATGTATATATGATTGAAATGTTTCACTCAAGAAAATGACATCGAACTCATTTGGGAGGCTATCCAGAAATATTAGAAGTTCATCTAGGTTTCGAGCTATACTACATATATTCATGTGAAACACTTTCATGTAATTATCGGCACTCTTGAAATCGATTTCATATACAAGCTTTCCATATGAATCAATGATGGAAGTAATGATCAAAAATACTGACACTGTTAACGAGGTAAAGGCAATGATAGATGGTAGGTTATATTTGGTATTGGTGCAGTTTACTTCTTGCTGGCACTCAGTTGAGAAGTTATTGATGTTGATCGTGTTTTCCGTGAATTTTCCATAATCCTGGTTGTTAGCTTCTTGATGGCTCCAGTTGATATTGTGCTTTTTGACGTTTCCTGTTTCTGAATTAGGGTTTCCACTAGATTTCTTCTATACTATCGGGTTTCAGTATAGGTTGTTGGGTTGGGGTAGGAGGTAGGCTACTCGCTTTTCCTTGAGGGTTTTTTGCTTCGTTTTCACTTTGTAATAATTCTTCACATGTAAGTGCTACTCCATTCACAATTAGTTTGTTTCCGTTGATGACACACGTTTTATTTTTTGGATTCTCCTTGTGTTTGATTAAGTTTCGTTTCAGTATCCAATAGTCTTCCCGTTGTTTCTGTGTTAAGTCCACGAAGACTTTTAAATTTGTTTATCATTTATGGAGAATGTAATAAAGTAATATCAAGAACTTGAAGCACATTTGCTACTCGATATCCAGAAAGACAGAAACCGTCACCAAACACTGTAAAACGCATACTGGAAAATTTTAAAAATTATGGCTCTGTCAAGGGAAAAATTCAAAGAAGAAAGCCTATTGTTGATGACGAAAACATAAAAGTAGTTATTCTAGGATATTTTCATGCATTTCCAAGGATGTCATTAAGACAAGCTGCTCTGGAATCGGGACTATTCAAGGATTCAATTCACAGAATCTTATTAAAACATAAGTTTCATCCGTTATTATTCTATATGGTTCAAGGATTAAAGGAAACAGATTTCCTACGAAGACAGAATTTTTGTGAGTTTAATCTAATAAGGTGGTGACGATTCTTATTTCGGAAATATTATTGTATGGACAGATGAAGCAAAATTTACCAAAAATGGACTTTTTAATAGACACAATTCGCATTATTGGAGTGACTCAAATCTTCATATATTCAGAGAGCGAAACTTTCAGAAAATTTGGCAGTTCAATGCTTACTGTGTCATAAGAAATGATGGAGTGGTGGCATTACAATTTTATCAGGAAAATTTAAACAGTAAATTAAATTTTCACTTCTGCTAATATATATAGGTGAATTTTCGTTCTTTTTAGGTGAAAGATATCTGAATATCTTACAAAATTTGAATAATAACTATTTAGAAAATTTGCCTCTCGCCGAATATAGAAACATTTTTTATCAGCACGACGGTGCTCCCCCACATAATGCATATTTAATTAATAATTATTTACAAGACATTTTTCATGATCAATGGATTGCCAATAATGGACCTTTCTTATGGCCTCCTCGCTAGCCCGATTTATCAGTTCTGGATTATTTTATTTGGGGAACTATTGAAAATAAAGTGTATGAGAGCCCATTAACAACCATTGAAGATTGTATGCAGAGAGTAAGAAATGCCTTTCAAAACATATCACAGGATTCAATTAGAAGAGCTACCCATGCGGAACTAATCCGAAGGTGCGAAAAATGTGTCGAGGTTCGAGGGCAGAATTTTGAGCATTTATTAAACAAAAATGAAATGATATTTTAAATTGATCTTATCTCTGCTATTTTAGTTCATGCCATATCTTCAATTCGATTGATACGCATGTTACAGTGTTAGTGTTATTTTCCGTTTTTCTGGATATCGAGTACAAATGGGCTGCAAGTTCTTCT
Source organism: Cynegetis impunctata (assembly GCA_030704885.1). Lineage (NCBI taxonomy): Eukaryota > Metazoa > Arthropoda > Insecta > Coleoptera > Coccinellidae > Cynegetis > Cynegetis impunctata. The sequence continues at coordinate 1,003,436 of JARQZK010004346.1, forward strand.
TATTACTTTATCACAATAAACAAATTAAAAAGATTTCGTTGGTATAATTTAAACGCGCTTGCATTTTTTGCCATAATGACTGATTGTTTCTAATCATGGCTAATTTGATGAAATGATTACAACAATTCATGAGTTTCTAATAAAATCACAAATATTTCAAAAAGTTGTAACCTTAAACCCCACAATGCTAATATCAGAAAAAAGGAATTCTATTTCACACAACTTGACGTAAAAAAATACAGGGTGTTCCATTTGACCTAAACAAGTTTTCGCGGTTTGAAGTTGACGAAATATAACGCGAAAAACGGAACACTTGGTATGATATTACTGAATTAATTTCAGTTGTCAAACTTAGTTCTTCTTGTGTTCTTTTCATGTAACAAGAAGCAAATGAGCATCTTTCACAGGAAGAAAGTTATACCGGTTCTTGTAAACCGTTGCACCTGTCAAATTTTCTATAAAATGTCAAATATCTCTGAAACGGCTAGGTTCAGGCTATCCTATGCCTCTTTCACATTTATTCACATTTTCGACACAGAATTCTATGCTCTTTTCGAAAACCCTAAAATATATTGGGTGTTCCATTTGAAATAAGCAAGTTGGTATCAACTTCCGGTATAAGCGGAAGTGCCAGCTGCGTGTAATTATTTTGGTTGGATTGGCCACACCGACATTAGTAATAATCTAAATTTTCAAAATTATCTGATTCGTACTTTGTTGTATGACAACCTGTATATATATATATATATATATATATATATATATATATATATATATATATATATATATATATATATATCTATATATATATATATATATATATATATATATATATATATATATATATATATATATATATTTACATAAATATAACTCCGCCTTTGATGAGGATGTGTGAACTGAGTAGCCCTAAGTCAACACTGCCGGTCCCAAGCCCGGATAAAGGAGGAGGATTAAGGTAGGGTCAACTACCCTACCTTGTAAAAAAAACCTTGTTATGAAAACTAATGAGATTCCTCGGAACAGGACGGACTTACGACGACGACCACAGAAAAGAAAAAAGGACTTGAATATTGGAACCCTGAATGTGTTAAGCTGGTACAGACCTGTAGCAGCGATTGAAACAATAGAACAACTTGAAAGGATAGGCATGAATATGACAGCTGTTCAGGAAATTAGATGGACTGGTACCGGAAACCAAATAATCAGCAATTCAGTTGTATTCTACAGTGGGAATTCCAACAGTCAACATGAATTTGGAACTGGTTTCGTCATAATGAAAACATGCTAGATTATGTCATTCATTTCAAGCCAGTAAATAAACGGATGTGTTACATACGACTCAGAGGACAACTTCACAATGTCTCGATACTATCAGTTCATGCGCCAACCGAAGAGAAGGATGAGTTAACGAAGCATGCCTTCTATGACCAGTTGAAGACTTTTCTTGTAGCTTTGCCTAAGCAAGACGCAATACTTCTCACAAGGGATTTTAACGCCAAGGTAGGAAGAGAAAAAGCTTTCAGGCCCAATATCGGTAATCACAGTCTCCACGAACACTGCAATGGTAACGGACTCATACTAGTAGATTTCGCAACTTCAAATCAGATTGATCAGGTTCTGATTAATGCAAGACGTGGTAGTAGCATTTCCGATGTTAGAAATTTACGGAGCTTAGACGCAGACAGTGACCATTTACTAGTTAGAGCTGAATTCAGAAAAAGAATCTCCAGACAGAAGAACAACAGATTACAACAGACTCCGAGGTGAAGCACTGATGCTTTCAAAGACACAAAAAAGGTAACTGAATATCAATCAGATCTGAAGATGGAATTGGGATCCGTAGCACATCAAAACAATGCAGATGCAATGTGTAAAACAATTAAGGAGTGAATTACTCATAGTATCCAAACCACCGTAGGAAAAAAGAAAAATAATAAAAAGAACTGGTTTGACGACGAATGCGATAAAGTTTTAGTGTTTAGGAGTCAGGCTCGTCAACGAATGCTGCAAAACCCAAACGAGCAAAATACAGAGAGGCTAGAAAAAAGGCAAGGAAGACAATGAAAGGAAAAAAAGGGCACACGAAGATAAAATTCTCGAAGAGCTAGAGTCAAACAGAACCAACAACAGAACTAGACATTTCTTCCAGGAGGTAAAGAATATAAAGAATGGCTTTAGACCTGGAGTTGCAACTGTTGTAAAGACTGATGAAGTTAACCTTATTGCAAGTGAAGCTGAGGTGATCGAGACCTGGACAAGATACTCTGATGGTTTGTTGAATGTGCAGACAGATGAAGTCAAGCGTAAACATACATATCTTACGGCCGAACCCTTAGTAGAGGAACCTAGAGTGAAAGAAGTATCACGAGCTATCCGCAGATTGAAAAACAACAAAGCCCCAGGAAATGACACTATATCGGTTGAATATCTGAAGAATAGGGGAGAAATGTTAATATTTTCTTTTAATCAGCTTATCTGCCAGATATGGAAAGAAGAACAAATACTAACAATACAAGTTCATAAGAAGGGCGATAAAATGTACTGCGCTAACTATAGAGGCATATCTCTTATTAACGCGGGTTATAAAATCTTTTCCATAATGCTCTTGGAATGACTGAATGCGTATGTGGAAGATCAGATAAGAGACTACCAGTGTGGGTTTAGAAAGATTCGTTCAACAGTAGATCAAATTTTCACCAACAGACAACTAATAGAAAAAGTATGAAAATACAACAAAACAATGCACCAGCTTTTTATAGATTTCAAGCAAGCATATGACAGTATCCTGAGAGCGGAATTGTGAAATGCCATAACAGAACTGGGCATACCGAAAACGTTAATTAATCTCACGAGATCTTGTTTAGAGGGATCTACAAGTGCAGTAAGACTTGGAGGAAAACTGTCGACCTTTTTTATAATCACCAGTGGTCTCAAGCAGGGAGCTTTCGCCACTCCTCTACAATATCACTTTAGAGAGTGTTGTGCGAAGGGCAAACACAGAAATGCTTCTCTTTAGAAACCAAGGCCCTCGCATTATACTGACTTTCGTGGATGATAAGATATAGTGGGAAATACAACTATCAGCGTTCATTAGGAAGAGTTCATTAAGCGGAAAACTGCTGCAGGAAATGTTGGCCTTCGAATCGACGAAGATAAAAAAATATATATGACTACAACAAGAACAGAACGGCGAGACATAATAGGACAAAACGTGACAATGGACCACTACAATTTTGAATAGGTACATCAGTTTAAATATTTGCGAGCAACGATCACCTCTGATAACAATATTACACAAGAGATCAACAACAGAATACAAGCAGGCAATCGATGTCTGTTTGCGTTACAAAAAATAATGAAATCAAGAAACGTATCTCGCCGTACGAAAATAAGAACCTATCATTCAGTTATAAGATCTGTAATGACGTATGCATGAAACATGAACGATGACAAAACAAAACGAGAACCGATTGAAGATCGCAAAAGTAGGAAGTCTTAGAGGTACATACGGACCAGTCAAAGTCAACATTACACAGCAATACAGAATAAGAACTAACAGGGAATTGGAAAAACTTTACAACCAGCCAGATATAGTGAAAATAATAAAGTCAGAAAGATTGAGATGGGCCGGCCACGTTAAGAGACAAGATCAACGTGTCGTCAAGTTGGTATGGAAAGAATGTCAGGAAGGAAAGCGGCCGCTGGGAAGATTTCCTGACCTGTGGCCTCTGGCTTTCCTTGTTGTAAGTACAATTCTTTTCGTCCTATCATTTCTAGTTTTGATAGGGATATTCTATCCACTTTCTCTTCTCCAGAAGTATTTTTCTTTTATAGCTGTACTCGACCTTCTCTTTGGTTTACCACTTGGTGTATAGAAAACTTGAGAGTCGCTAGCAGTTACCTCTGTAACTGTGTCTTCTACGTCTGCCCATTCCCTACTCGTATTCTTTTCATATGCAGATGTCAATATGCCAGAAGTTAGATCCTTCTCCCAGGCTTGGCCAACCTGGCCAGTTATGCAGTCGCCAGATAACGGTCGGGTGGAGCCTGCTCCTGGCCGGTACTGGGGTCTCCCTCCCTGCATCGTTATCTTATCCGTCCTCTTTTCGTTTTCCAATCGAATCTAATGGTTTCCCAAGGGAAACAAGGTCCGTGTCCACTCAAAGTCTTCAACGTTGATCCATCCTACTACACACACACATAAACACGAAGGGGTAAGTATTTGAGCACCTGAACTCGCTTTCCAAAGTACTCGCGGCTAGGTACTCGAAAAGAGGAAGATGAAGGCGTAGAGGAAGATAAACAAAAGGTATGTAAAAGACAACTAGAAAACATGAAATAAAGAGTTTGAGGAATGCGACGATGGCTGGGATTGGCCGTGCCACATTTATTGGTCAGTCTTCCGCTGCTCTCTTTGAAACCTCATCAACATGGTAGTACCTGTTGGTATAGCCTCCAAAGGCCACAGCAGGTACTTAAGCGCCCACACCACGACAAGGTGCTGACCACGTAGGGGTTAGGTTAGGTAAGGTTAGGTGTGAAATTCTCTATAGATCCTGCAATATTTTCGGCTATGATGTGTTAATATTCAGGTAATTTAGCTGGTCGTGTTGAGAAAACATTATGGGGACGCATGAAAATTCAGGGAATGATAGTCTCGTCAATCAAGTAGCAACATTGGGGATGGTAAATGGATCTCCTTTGAGTAGTATCACTGGAATGATGAACGAAAACTACTCCATAGATCCACTAAGCAATATGTCTGGAATGATGAATGATCGTAACCCAATCCACTTGAAGGATTCAGTGAGTGATGTTAGTCAATTGATGAATGGTAAGGCGGAGTTATACAGGGTGTTTCCTAATTGAATGTCCATATTTTTGGGGTGATTTTTGAGCTCAATTTAAGAAAAAAACTTCATATGAACATATATCCTAAACGTCTTACGTTTTGAGATGGTGAAGTTTTCAAAAAAAATCATTTATTATTAATATCTACAATACTACTTCAGATTTTTCAATGAAATTTGTCATACATGAACTATGAATCAAGAGGCATTTTTTATGTATCACTTTTTTCAAATTTTTACCAGTGGCGTTCGTACGTAATTTGACCTGCCTATTTTGGCAGACATTGATGGTATGCCTCAGATTTTTCCTGAAATGAAAATTATTTTCAAAATTCCCAATTATTTCTTACCAAAGTTGATCACTTGACTTTTTTCAATCCGATGCACGGTTTTCGCTTAAAAAAATTAAAACTGTTTCTCTGCATGATCATAATAATATCGTTACATACATATGACAATATCTCCTTGCAGAGTCATACGTAAATTTTATTTTTTCAGATGAAACCCGTGCGTCGTACTTTTAGATACTAATAATAAATGATTTATTTTTGGAAACTTTACCACCCTGTATCTCAAAAGGAAAGACGTTTAGGATATATGTTCATATGAAGTTTTTCTTAAAATGGGCCAAAAAATCACCACCATAAATATTGACATTCAATTAGGAAACACCCTGTATATGTAAATATATATATATATATATATATATATATATATATATATATATATATATATATATATGTATATATATATATATATATATATATATATATATATATATATATATATATATATTAATATATATATATATATATATATATATATATATATATATATATATATATATATATATATATATATATGAAATATATATATATATATATATATATATATATATATATATATATATATATATAAAAATATATATAAACGCCCAGGTTTCAGAGATTGTGTTGAGGTAACTGAAAGCAAAATAATAGTTCGACAGTTTATGGATCGTACATTTATAAAATCTAAAATTTATATAACACTAGAAGAATCCATACATTTATTTTTCTGGTTTATTCTTTGTCTTTAATCATTTGCCTGGTGTATAGGGGTATTAAACTGGTTAACAGTTTACCAGTAAATATTGAAAATTTACATGGTCATGTGTCTTTCGTGAAGTCTCTTTATCATTTTATTTTACATCTTTAGCCAATATCGAAGAATTTCATATTTCACGTAGGAATCGTGTGGTCAATATTTGAAATTTTATGTAATTTTGAATGACATATTTTCTCTTGTACTTTGTATATTTTGAAAATCAATAAATTATTATTATTATTGTTATTATTCCGGTACATAATAGCATCTCCAGCGGCTCCCATCAAACCAAATGTGAGGAAATTTGGTATCTGGGGTTGTTTTCGAGGCAGAACGAAACAATCGAAATTGGGGTAATTTTTTCGAACTATCGCCATTCGTTTTTGAATAAAATGAATTGTGTACCAATTTATATTACACTTTGCTGTTAACGCGTGGTTTCTCAATACGCGATGCACTTCGACAATTTTATTTTTAGTAAAATAAATTTTTATGCAATTTTCATTTCGCTTTGCTATCAATGCATGGTTTGTTAAACTTCATTTAAGTGCTTACGTTTTTTTTTGCTATCGCACTGTGAACATGTAACACGATTTCATTTGAAATCAATTTGTATCTTTTCTTATTAACAACTAATAGGTAATATCTTGTTTTTGACAAATCAATTTAGTTTTACTTTTAAGTATTCATTGTCATCCGATTTACATATGCATGTGTGCATGTTAAATTTCATCTCAATCGGAAATACCGGGACAGGTGAAATTAAATGAAAGATTATAAAAACAATCCCCATCTACTATAGGTATGTTGATAGACAATTATTTCCAGACTAGCTATCTATTACAGTGGCACACAAAAGAAAAATTTCAATGATGTTCGATCTTATTACAAGAAAAGTTTCTCACAAAAATCGATTTGATAGTGTTTTTCCGTTGAAATATCCGTTGAAATTCAGTAATAGCTGGCGAAAGTAGGTGCTAAGTATACATTGCTATGTCGAATATTGTACTATAAATTCAGCATTGTTTGTATTTGACCCTCACATAACTGAAGTCTTAAAATGACTTTTCAATATCAATCCAAAGCCTCCTGGTGTGTGTGTAATATAGAATTAAATGCAAAGTTCATCAAACTTATAACATAATTTAAGAAATACCTCATCATTCAGATTTTAAAGATTCTCACGAATAAAATCATAACACAGAATATTCTCTAATCTATTAAATGGAGATTGATCAACTAAATTGTTTCAGATTTTGGAACAATATTTATAGTAATAAATCTTTTTTTGTTTAACGAAAAAAACTTTTTTTAAATCATTTTTATTGCTTCAAGTATGGTTTACAAACAACATAATTTGTATAATATCATTCCAAAGAATTCAAATTTGAAGTCAGCTATAGCATTAGAGAGATTCATCGTCTGAAAAAAAAATGAAACTAATTATAACAGAACGTAAGACTTTGTATGTAATATCAACGGAAATGGGTGAACCTATGAAATTTTTCATGAAAAATTGAAATATCGAATTTTTCATACACGACAAATGAGTCGTTGCCTCAAGGGAAAAAACGCGTGAGCAGGACAGTTCCGTTAGTAAAGTTCTATTTTCACCTAATTTTTGTTCTTTTTGCATACAAATTTTTGAATCCCTAAGTTGATTAAGATGGGCTGTTGAGGTGAGCAAAACCTAGAAACCCACAAAAAACTCAATTTTCGTACAGAGATTTTATCCTCTAACTCAATCTGGAGGGGTTTCGTGGGTGCAAAAATTCTTCAGAAAGAGGTTTTTTAGCAGTATACATCTTCCAAAGAATTATAGAATTCTTAATTTCGAATATGATGTTCATAATTAATTTTCACATCTTTAAAATATTGCATTTGACGAAACTTTCCAAAAGTTTCGAGATGCAAAAATTTTGACTGAATTTAACCAAATTTCGATAGTTGCTGAAGATGCCAAAATGTACAAATGTATTGAGTTGATAATAGTCCAATATATATGTTTATATACTTATATATATGTTATATCGTGTGTTTTCCCGGATGGTGGAATGAATCTGAGAAAGATTCCGGGATTTAATCCGATATTTTCGAAAGTTTTGTTGGTGCTAAAAAGCACCGTTTGTTTCACAACGTTTCGCCAAAATCTCATTTGGCATTTTCAAGTGCTGCTGTACGTCTGGTGACTCGATGGCAACTACTGTTCGCCTCTGCTTGTGTCCGAATTTTATTGGCATTGGCTGGTGCTGTTTCCTGATTGGCCGGTTCGACGAAGAAAATCGAAGCCAAGAAGTGAGGGGGCGGAGCCTATGCAGCGAACCGGCCAATCAGAAAACAGCATCAGCCAATGCCAATAAAACCCGGACACAAGCAGAGGTGAACAGTAGTTGCCATCGAGTCACCAGACGTACAGCAGCAATTGAAAATGCCAAATGAGATTTTGGCAAAACGTCGTGAAACAAACGGTGCTTCTCTGCACCGACAAAACTTTCGAAAATATCGGATTGAACCCCGGAATCTATCTCAGATGTATTATATATTTATATATATATATATATATATATATATATATATATATATATATATATATATATATATATATAATTAACTATATATATATATCTATATATATATACATATGTATATAAATATATATAATATATATATATATATATATATATATATATATATATATATATATATATATATATATTTATATATATATATATATATATATATATATATATATATATATTTATATATATATATATAAATATATATATATATATATATATATATATATATATATATATATATATATAGGTATATATATATATATATATATTATATATATTTATATACATATGTATATATATATATATATATATATATATATATATATATGTATTATATATATATATATATATATATATATATATATATATATATATATATATATAGAATATGTCCCACGAAGATTAAGACAGGGAATATCTCGGAACCCGAGAGTAGTAGAGAATTGTTATTTTGGGGTTGTAAGTTGAAGCAATTGGTGCAGGTGTTTTTGATATTATGTTAATCAATGAGCTTATTGTTGTCGGTCACGTGACACCAGATTCAAAATTAATCACAGAAGAACCTGTATATTTTGGCATTTCTATGTTGCTTCTGATGTAACAATTCCAACAAAATATCACACTTGTGGCCTCCAACGATTAATTCAAGAATTATGACAAACGTCTGAAACGAGCAATTGCCAAATTATTTGAAATGTGAATGATTTTTGAAAGTATATGTGAAATTTTTACCCATCACAAAAAATATAGGACTGCTCAATTATGTCAACTGCGCAATTATGTATGAACGCTCATGGAGAAAAGGATGATGAAGCACCTGAAGCGGGACTCTGTGTCTAATAGAATTCTATTAATCGCCTTTTTTCTATACCACTGGCACTACGTGCGCGCGTAAAATAGCTATCAACGAAAGCGATCGTCCTCTGGCGAGGTGTATAGACGTGTCGTATTCTATTTTGGCAACAAATAAGCCTGTCCAACAGTATCGTTGTTCTGTCATTTTTGAGTTTGTTTGTTTGTTTTGTTTATCAATTATAAATGTTTGTTAGTAAAGTGGTAGGTAATTATTAAAAATTATAAATATGCACATTTGACAATTATTGCTGGATGTATGTGGCGAAAAGCCACAATTAATAACCAATAAGTTCCGTAGAGTAGAGGGAAAAACCAAGGGAAATGTTCTGTGGTAAACGATTGCTCAAAAGCTAAACAGTTTAGGTTTTGGTAAAAAATCAGTCGAAGGAAGGAGAAAAAAGAGTAATACTGTTGAATTATTACCCAGATTACACGAAAATATTCATATTTTATATTTTACTTATGGGGAACTTTGCAAGTTGTACCAAATAAATACCTATTATCATCAGCTATCAAAGAAATTTCAATTATATTATTTTTGAATTATAAATCAGAATAATGTAGGTATGTCTGAAATACTGATGAAACTGTTAACTTTGGTGAAAGATATGTTTGATTGTCGCATATTTATATAAAAACTGTTGAATGGCGATGATTTAAAGCTATTATATATTAAACTACAGAGCTAGCAAACTAATTTAAATTAATTGTAATAATTACCAAAATAATAAACAAAACTGTTGGAGGACCAACATTTTTTCGGATTGTCGGATTTAGAGAAAAGACTGCTAAAAATTATGGGAAAAAATCTGTTGCGGAAGACGAGGCTGTACATAAATTGGGATTGGAAAAATGTATGTTATTGTTATCACTTACAAACTATTTCTTAGCCCAATAATTCAGGCGTTTTTTATGAACATATTTGAAAAACTAAACTTGAATCAAAGAGATAAATGTTGTTCCTAATAATTGTAAGTATTTTTTCAGATGAGATGGCGAGATATTCGACAATTATAATTTTGAAAATTAAAGTTATGAAGTTGTTTCAACTCGCCTTTAATCGCAATTTGAAGCAAAGAAATGAACAAAATCATAATAATAGAAATGCCACAGATAAAATTGACGTCCATTAAATGAAAATATCAGTATCGCCACTTTTAAAATAACAAATTACTCTACAAATTCCGGAAATACCCGAAGACAAGGTGATTGCAACACAACACAGAGTGCCGTCAAACGCAATTATCGCTTTCTACAGTAGAATTCTATTATAGCGACAAGTAGAATACTGTAGTGCACGGAGTCCCACTGCTGCAGTTCTTGAATTAATCGTTTTAGACCACAAGTGTGATAGTAAGTCGGAATCGTTTACTCGAAAGGAACATAGAAATTCAAAAATATACAGGTTGTCCCATTAATAATTTTGAATCTGATGTCACGTGACTGATTGCAAAAAGCTCATTGGGTAACATAATATCTGAAGCAGCTGCACCAATTGCTTTAAATTACAACCCCAATATTACAATTCTCTACTTCTCTGGGGTTCTGGACATTCGTGGCATTTTTGAAGAAGCCACGTTGCGAAACGTCAACTTTTTAATAAAATCGAGTTATTTTGAGATTCATCAAGCCTGTTATTGCTAATAATTATCAAAAAGTTGAAAATAGTTCACAGGCAGCAAAAATTCGAATAAATATATATATATATATATATATATATATATATATATATATATATATATATATATATATATATATATATATATATATATATATATATATATATATATACATATATATAAATATATATATATATATTATATATATATATATATATATATATATATATATATATATATATATATATATATATATATATATATATATATATATATATATATATATATATATATATTATATATATATATATATATATATATATATATATATATATATATATATATATATATATATATATATATATATATATATATATATATATATACAATTCTGAAAGCGTGTTCCAGGATCTGAATAACATAATCTATTATTTTCGGAGGAAATTTGTATGAGAAAACAATGGAGAATCTATACTATTTAATGATGAAATAATGGATTATTATGTGTAGTGATTGATAATTAATTTAGATATTCAAAATAAAACAGAACATGTCAATGTTCTGAAGAAAGAAATCTTGCCTTTTAGAAATTATGGAAATTAGGAGTCTCACATAAACTGTTTGCACATTTGGAATTAACAGAAATAGTCAGCAATTTTATTGATCACCGTTATACTGAAAGGTATTCAACTATTTTCAATTAATTAAGTATTGCAATACTCTGAATGGACTCTGATGAGCATGTGTTGGGATACCTCTACACCAAAAACGACTTGGCAAGTTTATGATGTTAAATTTGACAACAAAATTTGTAAGTTTAGGGTCAAGCATCTGAATATTTACTATATTCCATTGAAATTTTAATGTGTAGATTTGAAAATTTCTCATTCTTTTTTAACGAACTCTGTTTAGTGCAATAAAGGATGCAATTCTGGAAGTTTCAATAACTTCTTAAATCTATGAAATGACCAACGAATATTTATATTCTCTATTTCGAAAGTATGAAGAGGAGAACATTGAAACAAGAGAGAGAAACAGGGATGTGAATATAAGATTGTTTGATCAAGATGTAGGTATGCACTTACTGATTCTTGCTGCAAAGGTCTGTATGGCATTTGTTGCTTGGTTGATTACATTGTTATTACCAACGTTCGTCATTTGTCCAGCTACTTGATTCAATGTGTTATCACCACCCGTCGTTGGATTTGATTGTAATATATTGGCACCATTCATTATTCCTGCCATATTACCTGAGGATCCGAGTTGATTTATGGGGTTGCTACCATTCATCATTCCATACATACTGCCTAAATTACCAAGTTGACTCATTGGGTTGCTTCCATTCATTATTTCAGACATACTGCCTGAATAACCAAGTTGATTCATTGGATTGCTACCATTCATCATTCCAGAAATATTGTCTATGTAACCAAGTTGGTTCATTGGGTTACTACCATTCATTACTCCATACATACTGCCTAAATTACCAAGTTGACCCATTGGGTTGCTACCATTCATTATTTCAGACATACTGCCTAAATTCCCAAGTTGATTTATTGGGTTGTTGCCATTCATTATTCCGGACATACTGCCCACGGAACCAATTTGATTTATTGGGTTATTTCCATTCACCATTCCAGTGATTATTGACACTTGATTAACAGGAAAACTATTCCCTGAATTTACCAACGTTTCCACATTGTTTTCTTCTTTGGGTTTTCCCGAACGACCAGCAGGTGGACTCATCTTGTATTTTATTGTTGTCGGAATTGAAGGCATATTTGAGTCGATTTGTGAATTGGCAGATCGTTTTTGTTCTGAAAAATGAATCTTTGAAAGATATATATATATATATATATATATATATATAGAAATATATATATATATATATATATATATATATATATATATATATATATATATATATATATATATATATATATATATATATATATATATATATATATATATATATATATATATATATATATATATATATATATATATATATATATATATATATATATATATATATATATATATATATATATATATATATATATATATATATATATATATATATATATATATATATATATATATATATATATATATATATAGTAGTCAAAGTACAGCTTATCCATTTTAATGACGTCAATCGCAACCTTGTGCGATTGACGTCATTAATTTTTCGCTGTTAGCCTATATAAGCCCTCACTAGCATAGAGCAGTAAGACTAGAGTAGATTCACTAAAAACCATCTCCCAGTCCTCACTACCAATACTACTTTTAAACTCAGATATTCTATCATCCGTGAATTTTCTCTTATATATTCTCTTTCTCAGATTTGAACTTCTAAATCCCAAGTCATACAAAATTGAGTTGTGATCTGAAATTTCATTGTTTAACACGCAACAAATTCCTTCGTTGACTACATTTGTAAAAATTTGATCGATCGTTGAAGCAGTACCCACCGTTACTCTCGTTGGCCACTGCACTGTATGTCGTAAGTTAAAACATTGCATGACATCGCATATCTTCCTGAAATCTCTACTAGGATTATTGTAGCAGTCTGCATTAAAATCACCGCATATGAATATATTTACACCTGGTTTAAATACATCACATAAAACATTATATATTCTGTCAATAAAAACATTTAAACTCCCCGAAGGAGATCGGTAACAACAAAGTACAATAGTGAGTCCTATTTCAAGATTACAAGAAATACCACATATCTCAAAATCTTGCTCTATACAATATTGATATAACTCAATGGCTCTTACTGCCATCCCCTTTTTAGCTAGAATTGCCACTCCACCCATTTTCCTTTTTTGTCGACAATAACTACCTTTCAGTATAAAGTCATTAAAATGAAATGAATTCAAAAGATTTTTCTTAAATCCAGTTTCCGTCAAACATATAAAACTCACATCATATTGATGTATGTCTACATATAAGTTATCAAGTTTTATGTTATTAAGACTTTGAACATTTAACAAAACTAAATCAGGGTTGAATAATATATTACCACATCCTGACTTTTCCTCGGGTATAAAAAACGACTTATAACTGCTCCATGTGGCCAAACTGCCGGATTCATGGCCCTCTTGAAATTCTCAGGAAATATCTTGACTTTAAAACATGAGTATACTGATGGGTACCTGGACTGTATCATTTCACAAGTTACTTCAGGAAAGTTATCTTTCAATAACGTGGTGAGAGCCTCGACTGAAGTATCACTATCAACTCGGGTTACGTGCAGGGTAGCAATTTTTGGAACCCCCTTCACCAGCTTACTTTCCCTATTATTTCCGACTACAATCTTTCTCCCCCTGTGTTTATTTTTCTTTGATTCAACTTTCTTCCAATCACGTTATTTTTTAAATTTCTACTTTGTTGCTGCTGATCTTCGTTAACTAAATTAATGAATTCATTCATTTTTTGTCTAGTTTTTTCCTCAAGCAATCCCCTCGATAAATCACTGCTTTTTATTGTTTTGGAATTCCCTTGTTTATTTGGAGGATCCAATTCGGGTTTTTTACGATCTCATCCTTATCGCACAATGATTCCAGACATGTTTTTACTTCAGATTGTAATCTTTTTGTCATTTTTGAATGTGACTGTAGATTTCCATATCGAGTGCAGCCTTGATTAAAATGCTGGTTGAACTTGCATTGGCGTTATTTGTTCTAGAAGTGAAGCAGGAATCATTCCCAATGCAAATTCTTTTTCTGCTCTGACACCAGATGTAGCTTCGGATGTTTGTTCCGATACTTTTCCCAACTTTCCTTGCAAAAGTTCAATATTCATATTTAAGCTACTTATGAGTAGGTCTTTTTGTTTTAATATAATTTTGAGATATTTTACCTCGAGATATTTTACCTCCATTTTCACTACTTCAAGTGATGAGTCAGTGGCACTGATATAGGAATCATTTAGATCCTTGTCATCTTGTTCAAGGTCATCGTGGCCGTCCTTTACCGAAGGTTCAACACTTTCACAACAAACAACTGATTTCTCGTTGAGTATTTTCATGTCTTTTATATATTTCACACAACCAGGATGAAAAACTGAATCACATTGTACACATTTCATACTATTTACCGGTATATTCTTGCACCTTTTGCATATTTTACCGAGAGCATTATTACCACTTGTTGCCATGTTGAAAAAATCTATATATATATATATATATATATATATATATATATATATATATATATATATATATATATATATATATACAGGGTATCCCGTAAATAACACGCCAGAGTGACACTGGAGGTAGATTGGCTTCAGGTCAATCAGATAACATCAACATAAACTTGGTAAAAGTTTTCTGGTTTTCGAGATATTGCCGCTCTTATGTTTTTTTCAAAAATCTATACTTTTTGGTCATTTTCTCGCCTGTTTAGAATATGAATAAGTTCTAACTCAGGTTTTTTTTTCTTGTGCTATCATCAATATATGGTCGAGACAATTTACCTATCATTTCATCAAAAACTAGCTCGCTAACCTCAAAAAAAAAATCAAGTTGTTTCAATTTAATTTAAATCCGACAACCTTAAGTAAAGTTTGACTATTTACTGTGAAAAAATAATGTACCAGACAGAATCAGCAAATGATCTTAAAAACTAGTCTATTCAATGCTCTTTCGAAAACGATATAACATTTGTGGTTTTATTCTTTCAAAAGTCTATACATTCCAATTTTTGTCATAGAAGACGTGCTACTTGTGAAATACACTGCGCCGCAAATTTAACGCATACATAATATTTCCTAAGTTTTGACTGCATATTTTCTCAGGCGGTGATCCGATTTGAATGAATTTGTCTTCAAATTGTAGCTCCGTTCTTTGAGAATATACAATAGTTATAAGATGATCAAAAAAAATGAATCAACTTATTGTACAGGGTGTTTGAATAGCGACACCCACAATCCTCGGTTTACAAACGGTATACTGCGGTTCACCTTACCGCTGGTCTACTGAGGCCTCTGAGCAAAATTGTAGCTTTTCAAGAAAAACTAAATCATTTTTTTAATTATTTTTCGATATACAATACTAACCGAGATACGGCATGTTAAAGGTTAACTTTTTTCGCCTAATGCATAATTTGAAAGATTCAAAGTCAAATAACAGGAAGAAATTGCATTTTGCGAGGAAAACTCATTAAATCTTTTTTAAATTATTTAATTAGACCTTTCAAACAGCAACAAAAACAAGTTTCTAGCATAAAAATTAAACGACGTATGATCAAAATAAGGTCGGTTCCTACTTTTTTCTACGAAAAAATCAGTGAAAACAACCCCTGTAATCAAAATTGAGCCTCACCCTTCTGTAGTTCTTTTCATATATATTTTTTTAATATGCAATTTAGAATGCCTACTTTCAGAAAAATTGGAGTTTAAAGAGAAAACAATTTTTCATATCTTTCATCCTTTTCTTTAGAATATCCCCGAAATTACTGGAGATTCGAGAAAAATAGTTGAGCACTTAATTATAGCTCTTTCAATGACTTAAATTTCTCTGTACATAGATTTTCTGTTCAATGAATATTTGGTGAGATATAGCCGTTTAAAACCTATATTAACAAGCGAACACCACCTTATTCGAGCCCTTTAAACTCACCCCATTTAAAAACTAAGGAATCTTAAGGAATTTAATTAACATAGTCTCATAGCTCTTGAAAGGCCCTACAAAATCATTTTTGAAAAAAACTTTCTATCACTAATAATGAAGCATCTATGTTTGAAAAGCCAATAAAATTTTTTTCGAAACATTCGAATAGCATGGTTCGGAGCGACAGGAAATAAAGCTTATTCAACCCTCTAGTTCATTTTTCACATCGTGCGCTTTTCGTTTTTTAAGGGTGAAAACTACCCCTAATTTTAAAATGTTATAAAATAACGTTGTAAACCTTAAGATGGGTAAAATTTGGTTTTGATTAGTTGACTAATGATTTTTTTATGCTTTGGAATACAATTTCTAATGTTTCAACCCTTAAAAATCCACCCTTGTTGGAGCTTAAGGTAAAAAAAGAGTAATTATCTCAAACAATGATTTCATCTTGCATCGATTTGCACCAAAATTGAATTGAAATTAGGCTCCTCTCAGCATCTACTTCAAATTTTATATCTCATAGGCACTCTTTATTTTTGGATGAGGAAAACTACCCCTAATTGTCAAAAATTATGAAATAACGTTGTAAACCTCAAGATGGGTAAAATTTGGTTTGGATGAGTTGAATAATGATTGTTTCATGCTTTGGAATAAAATTTCTAATGTTTCAACCCTTAAAAATCCATCCTTGTTAGAGCTAGATATAAAAAATATTCATCCTAAAAAATGATTAATGATCCTAAAGCATGAAACAATCATTACTTTACGAATTGAGATTGTGAAATTGGCATAATCACAAATTTTTATGCAAATCGATGAAAGACGAAATCCTTTTATTAGGATAAATAATTTTTTTTATATCGAGCTCTAACATGGGTGGATTTTTAATAGTTAAAACATTAGGAATTATATTCCAAAGCATGAAACAATCATTATTCAACTAATCCAAACCAAATTTCACCCATCTTAACGTTTACAACGTTATTTCATAATTTTTTACAATTAGGGTTTGTTTTCCCCCTCAAAAAATAAAAAACGTACCACGGCACGATGTAGAAAATGAACTAGAGGGTGAAATAAGCTCAGTTCCAAAATTTTATTCAAATCAATGCTGGACGAAAAAATTGCGAGGTTTTGTCATTTTTTGAGCTTCATTTCCTGTACTATTGGATATATAGTGAGAATGAAATATACGAGTGCTGAGGGATGGCGATGGCTTTAGCCCGACTTCACTTAAGAATATTGTTGGTTCTATTAGTGATCCACTCACGAATTTGGTAAATCGCTCAATCACGGAGGGAGTGTTTCCGGATATATCTAAGCTATCGGTTACAGTTCCGGTTCCAAAAACGAGAGACCCTAAGAATATTGAGAACTATGGACGTATATCCCTTCTGAGCAGTATTTTCAAGGTTCTAGAAGCTGCAAGGTTCTAGATAGCGCACAATCAGCATAGTTTCAGGAGGAATAACTCTATCGAGGTAGCAGCAATCGACCTTTTTGATTTTGTTCATGCTGAAATTGACGAAGGAAGAATTGTGATAGTGGTGCTCTTCGACCTCAAGATGGCATTCGACCTAATGGACCCCAAGATAGCGTTGCTAAAGTTTGAGAGGCTGGGACTTCGCGGAGTCTGCAGTAACTGGATGAGAACATATCTCAATGATCGGAGTTTGAGTGTCAGAGTTGATGGTGTTTATTCAACGAAAAGAAGAAGCCCGATGGGGGTTCCTCAGGGATCTACGCTTGGGTTACTGCTATTCTTGCTTTTTGTAAACGATCTGGCTGATTTTATTAATTTGGGTAAAAGTGTTCTCTACTCAGACGACGAAGCAGTTGTGTTATCGGGGAATGATATTCGGGAGGTTTCCGCTCACGTTAAGAGAGTGTGTGACTTGATGGAGCAAAGGTGCCAGAGGAAAATACTGATATTGAATAAATCTGAGACAACATTCATTAATTTTCATATCAGAAATCCATTAGATAATACTGATACCATACATTTTGCACAGGAAGTAAAATATCTGGGTTTCATTGCGGACGCTCCACTGCGGTGGGACTCGCAGCTTCAACATGTTTGTAGATGCCTGGGTAAGGCATATTTTGCTATCTTGCAGATGAAATCTGTTTTGAACCCGGTGCATCTGATGATTATATACTATAGTTTGGCTTACTGTCATCTGTCCTCTGTCCTGTGGGGTTGCTCGGTGGGATGAGGAATAGTTTTTGTGTCCCAGAAGAGACTTATACGGTTGATTTTTGGTATTCAGCCGAGAGACCCCTGGAGGAGGTACTTTATTGAGAACAGACTGTTCACATTCCCGAGTATCTTTATACTGAAAGCTGAATTGCACGCCAAGAAGCACAACCAGAAATTCTAAAAATTGGGCGATCATAGCAGATATTGCACAAGGAATGCAAATATTATGTCGATCCCCAGACACAGATCTTCATTTTACGAGAGATGCCCCAAGTACTCTTCCATCGTAGTATACAACAAGTTACATCTGAGGAATTTGACCATGCCCAGATTCAAAACGGCAATAAAAGATTTCCTTTTGAATAGATCATTCTATTCAGTTTCCGAATACTTGTCCTGCTGATTTTTTTCATATTATGTTCATATGTTTCATATTATGACATTGCATGTTTTATTTTATGTACAGAAGTTGATCATTTTTAATACATTTTTATTATATTTACATTGACGAGTACACGCTGTATAAGCCATACGTACAATAGATTATTATTATTATCATATATATATATATATATATATATATATATATATATATATATATATATATATATATATATATATATATATATATATATATATATATATATATATATATATATATATATATATATATATATATATATATATATATATATATATATATATATATATATATATATATATTTATATATTTATATAATATTAAAAAATATGTTAAAAGTGAAATGCATATTTACTCATACAATTAATTTCCCAAGAAAATATAAACCGACATTCTGTTCACCGAATTTGGAATAAATAGCCCAAAATAGTCAGAACTTATACTTACCATATTTGTTAGTGAATATTTCGCCATTTCGAATTCTCGAGGATTCTGAACAACTTATGGAATTAAGTACAGCAATTATTAGAGTAAAACAAAATAAAGCTTTCATTGTGTAAGTATCAGACATGTTGAATATTTTGCACTGAAACGAAATTTGTGAATACGGTATTTAAATACTAGCAAAACTGATTAAAAATTGTTTTTTCATTTATTATTCATTATTTCGCGCTCCTACCAAAATCTGAATAAAATGTTATGCAAATTCTTAACGTGTTCCAATTATTATGTAGGTAGAACGAACTTTTATCTGAAGAAGCCATACTAGATAAGAATACTTACTTCGAATTATCACAGTAATGTTCTTCAAAATTCATAATATAATGTCCGAAAGAAAATCAACGGACTTCTTCAACGTTATTTTGATGTGACTGTTCCTCACATATACTGAATAATTCAAAAATCTGGAACTCCAAATTTCTCTTCAAGTACCAAACGTCGTTTTAAAATGTGAACTAATTGAATAAACAATTTTTTTGATAGTAGATATTGAGATATTACGATTTGAAAATGATAAAAACACGAAATTCGTTGTTCATGTAATTATATCTTTTATGCCAATTATACGTCATATTTTATGAAAATAAATTTTCACTATTTGTACTTCGTTTGTATATGTATATATATATATATATATATATATAATATATATAATTATATATATATATATATATATATATATATATATATATATATATATATATATATATATATGTTCAAAATATTTGTTTTTTTTATTTGTCTTTATAAAGATATTTTTTATTTTTTTTGAGATCACATGTTTTAAAGTGTATTTTCTTTTTAGAAAAATTGAAAATTCTAGATGTTTAGATTTTTGTTATGGTTAGAGTTTGTTTGTTGAATTATTTATATATAATATATATATAATATATATATATATATATATATATATATATATATATATATATATATATATATACGTAACATTTCTAAAATTTCTCTGCATTTTTGATCTTTCTCTATTTCAAAAATTTTTGTGCTATTGAAGTTGAAACTATGATTCGTTGTTTTTATGTTTGATTAGTGTGGTTTGTGTTTTGGTATATTTGTGTCCTTTTAATCTTTCTTCTAAATTTTGAAAAGTTTGTCCTATATATGGTTTATCACAATTATTACAGGGTATACTATAAACAACATGAGATTTTTGCAGAAGAGGTGTTTTACTTTTTCGTTCAGAATATATTGGTTTTATTTGATTTTGTGCAGTGTGGGCTACTTTAGTATCGTGTGGCTTTAAAATATGTGTTAATTTATTACTTAATTGAGGAATATATGGAAGAGGAGTATATTTTTTGTTAATATTTTCTTTGTCTGACGTTTCTAATGTGTTGTAAAGTTTATGAATTCTATTTTTAGTGATTTTCTGGGTTATAATTGGGTAATCGTTTTTTATGAGTAATTCATGGACATCTTGTAATGTTTCATGTCTGTGTGTAGGTGAAGTAAGTTTAAGTGCTTTGTCTATATATCCGATAATTAAACTCTTCTTGTGTGACAAATGATGTGTACTGTTGTAGTTCAATATTCTTTGTGAAAAAAATGTTTTTCTATGGCATTTTGTGGTAATTTCATTGTTTTTTGTGTATGAGAGTAATATCAAGAAAATCAAATGTATTATTTGTTTCTTGTTCTAGAGAAAATTGCAATTTTCTATCAAAATCGTTGAATTTTTTAATATCATCAATAAAATCTTCTGATGTTTTTATAAAGCAATCATCAACATATCATTTGAAAGTTATAATTCGTTCATTCGAATGATTTAATACATTTTCTTCTGAATATTCTAGAACTAATTGACCTATAACCCTGGAAATAGTACTCCCCATTACTATTATATATATATATATATATATATATATATATATATATATATATATATATGTATATATATATATATATATATATATATATATATATATATATATATATATATATATATATATATATATATATATATATATATATATATATATATATATATATATATATATATATATATATAATACAGGGTGACCCAGGGCTACGTAATCGGTGCAAAATTTTTACATAGCTTTCCATTAGAAATAAGAAAGTTATTAACGTTTGAAATTTGCCAACTTCACCCTAGATTTTATCAAGTAATAAAATAGGAATATGGAAAATTTTGACAAGGAATAAATGAAACAATGTTTCAAGGTTACAAAAATCCAAACCGCATACCAATAAACCTACTAACAAAGAAGTTATAGCCTATTTTTGTTGAAGACGCAACTGTCAAAATTTTACGAAAAAAATGAATAACTCGAAAACTGTTCATTGCAGGTATGAAGAATGTTATGACAATTTTGTTATAAATTACATAAGAAATTCGAAAATCAAAAGATATACAGACAGGGTATTTCATTTGAAATAACAAAGTAGATATCACTTCCGGCAAAACCGGAAGTGCAATTTTCTTTAAAATAATTTTGATAAATAGACTTAGTCAGATCATATTTGCTCTGAAAATTTCATAACGATATCTTCAAAGACAAAACAATTATGGACCGATTACGTAGCTTTGAGTCACCCTGTATATAATATATATATATATATATATATATATATATATATATATATATATATATATATATATATATATATATATATATATATATTTATTGAATTATTATTCAATCTCAATATGTTCAATGTGGTTTCTGATAGTTATGGTATAAATTCTGATACATTTTTAGCCATAAGTTCAGTTTGTTTGGAATATCTGGAAAAGGAAGGACTGTATTAAGTTTATTAAGCATGAGCTATGAAATTTTAATCAATAACCTAATGTCTTTCTCATTTGTTTTTTTAAATTAACTTTCAATTATTGTAATACATATAATTTGAAGCCGCTTCTGTTTTTTAGTTATTGTAGTTGTAATATTTCCTGAAACTAGGTTTTCTATTCATCTGTAGGAAATGAAGGCCTCATTATCATTATTATTATTATTATTATTATACATACATTGAAACCGATAAAATAATCTGCAAATGTTTGTCATTCCTATATAATTATGTTTTTATACACCAGTTCTAAAATAAAAATGCAAAAAATACAATAGATAGAAATGTCTTTCTGGGGAAAAGTATTCAGATGTTGTGTTTATTGTGTATTCTTACTGTCAGTTGTCTGTTTTCTAGAAACTTTTTTATTATATTTGTTAGGTTAGGTTAGCATTCTTACTGTCAATTGTCTGTTTTCTAGAAACTTTTTTATTATATTTGTTAGGTATTTGGGTGTCTTTAATTTATTTAATTTATATAGTAGTCCCTTATGCCACATGCTGTTAAATGCTTTATTTATGTCTAGAGCCAGTGTTTCAGTGGTCATATTGTTCAGTTGTGCATTTTGAATGTTTGAAGTAAGTATTGTAAGTGAGTGGATAGTATACTTCTTATTATGGAATACAAACTGAAAAACAGGAATAACTTGCTCATGGTACTCTTCTAGTTTTGTTTTAATGATTTTTTCAAAAAATTTGCCAAGTACAGGTAGAACGGTAATGGGTCGATAGTTTTTGACTATATTCAAACATTTTAATGATGTGTGTGTATCTCTTGGTTTAGTTGCTTCATAATTTTCCATGTTATCTGGTCTATTCCTGGTGAACTGCTTTCACTTTGGTTAAGTATTTCATAGTAAGCATTTTCTTCTAATTTAATGTTTGTCGGCTCCTCTAGTCCATCACCCCCAAAGGACTGTTCATACCATCTCTCAACAAGTGACTATTGTATTGTCCTAGTCTACATTTTCATCATATTTAAATGTATCTAGGAAATATGTAGCAAAAAGGTCCGCTTTCTCTTGCTCTGATCAGTAGTCTCTATTTATATCTTCTAAAGTTGGTATTTCCTGGAATTTTTTGTATTTTGACAATTTATTAACTTGTTGGTAAAAAGCTTTTCCTCTAGAATCGTTGATTTTTTCGCATGCATTCAACCAGGTGTTCTCCATATTGCTTTATCATGCGTTGGATGTTTTTGTTGTATTCGATCAATTGTTTCTTGCAATTGTGATCTGTATTAGAGCAATATTCCCTGTAAATTTTTCGTTTTTGTTGTATCAGATGTATTATGAATTTCGGTAGCTCATGGAGAAAAGGATGTGATGTATTCTTCGGTGATACTGTGTTCTATATTTTGTCTAATACAATCTATAACATCTTCATTTACCTTTTGTATAATACACCTATCAAGGCGTATGCAGTTTTTGGGGTATATCTTGGGGTTTATTTTTCATATCAAACTCAATAACCATCGCTAGATGGTCTGATCCCAAGTCAGTTATGAGTTCAATGATTACAAAGATCCTTAAGGTTTGTTGAGATCAGATGTACTGTCTGGGTTATTATCCAAAAGAAACGTTGGTGGTGTTTTCCCTTTTGTAAATAGTTGATTCTGCAGAAATTTGTTTAATTGCTGGTTTTTTCTTGGTTTAAATTGGAGTCGCCTTTTATTATTGAATATTTATATAATGCCGCTTTGGTAAATATTTTTTCCTCTATTCGTGAGTGAGGATGTATATAAACAAGGAATATGTGTAACTTTTCATTCATAAACGGAATTGTAAAGAGTGTTGTTTCATTTAACTGGTTGTTTAATATTGGTGAATTCGCTTTTCCCATCTTCAAACTTGGGTGACACTCAACAATGCTTCCTCTAGTATTCTGCATAACATATCCTACTTTCTTCAGAATGCTCCAGTCTCTATATTTTACTTCTTGTCCTTCTTTAATTTTTGATTCTACAAATAAAGTGCAACGAATATTTTTTTGTTCTATGAAGTTGACGATCAGATACTGTTTGGGGATTCAACTATTAATATTGTTGTATAGAATCTTGATTTTAGAGTTGAGTGCTTGTTTTACTTTGATTTTCTTTAAATTATAAGGCGGTTGACCTTGAAATCCTAAAAATTTTCGCCTATGGTGTATTTTTTAACACCTCTTGTAGCCTCCTTGAACCAACACCTCACGAGCCGCCACTGATATATATATATATATATATATATATATATATATATATATATATATATATATATATATATATATATATATATTATATATATATATAATACTATAGCCACTTCGGTCATCCGACCATCATCAGACAGATTGAGGTTAGAAATAATTATAGAAAATATTTCTCTTTTATACAGGTAGGCATTATCTCTCCTTGAAGTGGAGAAATTCTAGGCATTTATTGTTCATAAACCTTATTGATTAATAAAATATTATGAATTTCATAAATTTTTGCTTAATCTAACGTATTTTGAATCACTAGGCAGGTACTTGTTGCCAAACTCTATATAAGTAGGTATAGAAATTTTATTAATGAATTCAGTATGAAATAGTCGTCAATAAACCCTTGTTCGTAGTTTCAGATATAATCAGTCCCAGGAGTCTTCCCTAGTTTCTAAATAATAAAATTAACATTGAAATTAGATCTTCAAATGAAAACGATTTAAAGATATTATAATTCATTATCATCGAAAAATTATTCTATTTCAAACTTAGTGATTTAGGGTAACAAAGTGTAGGAATATGGAATTCATTAATCATGGAGATACTCTCGGGCAAATTGTTCAGAAGAGATCTTGGAGGAAAATGATGGGAAACAAAATACATGTATACTAGAAATCGAAGAAAAATTCTAGATTTTAACTAACATACTGGTAAATGCTAGATAGAGTACCAAATGTAATCGAATGAGAATTATTATTATATTATAGTGTGTTTAGGGTCATAAATGTATATGAAAATTCATGTTGATATCAAAAATAAACAACAATATTAGGGTAGTAATTATCAAGAGATTTGTACATCTCATAAATTAATTGCAATATAAATACTAGGTAAATGGAAAGAAGGAGAAGGCAGGCATATTAGATGATTTCACGAGGCTCATGATATTATATTCGTTACTAACTACCGAGACTTCAGAAGGAAGATGATGTCATTCAAAAAAGACGGTAAGTCTAAGTTTTATAAATGACTTCATGTTACAGATTATGTTGAGACTGGACTCGTTTAGTCTAGTCAACAGCTTATTTTTATTCAGCAGTCTCAGAAAAGTTTAGTAAGGTGTCATTCGATTAGGAATATAATGTAGATATTTTTTGAAAAAAATTAAGTTCCGCTCGCGAAAATTGTAAAAGTTATAAACAATTGACTGAAAGAAAAAAAGAGGGATTTGTTTTTTTGCAAATATCTCAAAAAACAATTGAGACTTTGGATATCTGAAAAAAGATTCGAAAAGCGAAGGAAAATTTCTAAAAGAAAGTTCGAACTACAGGAACTGTAGGATAAATAATTATAATTTTCTCAGAGGGGTAAAAATAGGTCCTAAAACGGCAAATCTGGCTTGCACAAAACACGCCTATTTAGGACACTTTAAAAATAAACATTATTTAACCATATTAAATACAAAAATTAAGAAATTCAGGCATTAACTGAATAGTCAAATGAAAAATAATTTGGTGGCAAAAAAATTTTATCGCGATTTTTGAATTAGTTATACAATAGTTAATTAATAATTTTTTGCTGTTTGAACAAGAACATTGCAAGTGTGATACCTGTTGAACTGTAAATCTCAGATTTTTTTTCTTTCTTGAAGCTAGTTTTGAAAGGCTTCTAATATATCTTAGTTAAAAAAATTTGATAAATTTCATTTTTCAGTGTTTTATTAATAATTTACGTAGTTACAAAATAAAAAATATTAATTAACCATCAAATTTTATTTCAATTCTCCTATAAACAACGCATTTATTTATAAGAGCTTTTCATACAATAAGACACGAAAATTCAAAAAAACCATTTTTATGCAGCTTCCGATTATAAAAAACGTTTGTTTGAAATTAATGAATATAAAGGTTTTTTTATTTTGCAACTACGTAAATTGTTAACAAAGAATAGACGAATTAAAACTTTTCAATTTTTTCAACGGGGATCTATTCTGAAGCTCTTCAAAAATAGCTCCAAGAAAGGAAGAAAATCTCAAACCTATAGCTCAACAGTTATAACACACCAAAAAAAGTAATAGTTAACAATTGCATAACTAATTGAAAAATCGTGATAAAAATTTGTTGCCACCGAATTATTATTAATTCATCTATCCAGTAAGCGCCTTAGTTTTTTCGTACATAAATTTTTGTATTTAATATGCTTAAATAATGTTTATTTTTAAAGTGCCCAAAATGGGCTCTACTTGTGCAAACCAGATTACCCGTTTACGGTTGCATTTTTCCCTCTGAGAAAATTGTACATATTGTACCTACAGTTTCGGGAGTCAAAACTTCATTTTAGGAAATTTCTTCCTCTTTCCGAATATTTTTTTAGATATCAAAAATCAATTGGTTTGTGAGGTATTCGCAGAAAACCAAATCCCTCTTTTTATCCTTCAGTAAATTATTCATAATTTTTACGATTTTCGTGAGCGGAAATCTATTTTTTTCAAAAAATATTTAAATTCTATTCCAAATCGAATGATATTATGCTCAAATTTTTCCGAGACTGTTGAAAAAAGTTGAACAAAAAAGCACTTGTTGACTAGACTATTTGACTTTGTTCGGTTAGTATTCGGTGAAAAGTGCCAGAATGAAAATTGCTGTCAGAGATATTCTACTTTCAATTCCGTATCAAGCAGGACTGTTATTCATTCAGTCATAGTCCTTCTAGAAGGCCCTTCAGAAGTTAACAATATGAACATTCAGAGAAATAATTCAAAGCAATCTCATACTTCACGAACGAACATGGAGAGATAGTTCTCCAGTCAGTTGGAAAGGTTGAATTTTGAACTAAACTCAGTTAAACTCGGATTAGATTCTGCCTGAAAGTTCAAAAAGCTCTTACTTTCTAAACTATCTATATGAACGTTTATATGATAGGATATAAACATGTACTCGTTTAGGAGTTAATTTAGAAGAGCTAGATGAAATTTCGACTACGGATGTGTGTTTTGTAATATATGACGTATTCAGAAGATTCAAGCACTGAATGGTTAATGTCCAGTACAAATTTTGTTTCGATTGAAAGTTTTCGAATTTCACCGTTGTTTCATAAAATATTCACATGTTATCTATGTCTCCATTATTCACTTTTAATGAAGCTTGTTCATTAAAAACATATATTTTCCATTTGAACTATTAAATATCGTCGTGTGAATAAAATATTATTTCGTCTAACAAATAATCACACAAATCACTATGATATCTCGTTTCCCCAAAGTTGACAAATATATTGAAAACTAACTTCAAACTTCAAATCAATTCTTCTGTAGATTTGATTCCAAGAGCTGCTTTGAATGCTTTATGAAACTCAGAAAAAGCTAAGTGAGGATTCAATCTCATATATATATATATATATATATATATATATATATATATATATATATATATATATATATATATATATATATATATATATATATATATATATATATACATATATATAGTGTGGCCAATTTTTAATGGAAACACTCCTGTAAAATTTGATGTTGTGAACCGATTGCAACTATGTTTTTGGAAATGTCAAGTATTAAAAGGTCTACCTTGGGACAAATTGAGAAATGTTATTATTGAAAAAATTACCACGCCAATGGATTCAGCGTGTCCCTAAATAGGTATGACCAAAATTTCTTTAAAAAATATACATTCATAACAACGTTATGGGAACTCAAAATTCGAAAACGTCACAAAAAAACACTCAATACCAACAGCCATAGAAATATATTTTTTTATGATTTCAAGAATAAAGTGCCATCACTTCTGAAGTCATCTCTCGAAAAGCGTATAATTTCAATTTACTCTCTTACGCTCAATCATTTCAAAAATTATTAGGTCTTAGTTTTAATTGATTTGCGTGAAAACATGAATGTAATTCCGTTACTTACCGTTGAAATATTTACGCTATTTTATTGTTAAAATCATAAAAAAATATTTCCGTAGCTGTCTGTTGATATTGGGTGTTTTTTTGAGATTGTTAAGTGTGAGTTTTCGAATTTTGAGCTCTCATTACATTGTTATGAAGGAATATTTTTTTATGAAATTTTGTTATACTAATTTAGAGGCACGCTGAATCCAGTGGCGTGGAAATCTTTTCGATAAAAAAATCACTAATGAAAGAAATTTGATTTTCGACTAAGAAAAATATCATAGTATGCCCTGGAAATTGGAATAAACTTTTCAAATTTTGTCCCAAGGTAGACCTTCTAGTACTTGACATTTCAAAAAAAAAAGTGGTTGAAATCTGTTCACAACTTCAAATTTTTTATGGGTGTTTCCATTAAAAATGGGTCACACTATATATATATATATATATATATATATATATATATATATATATATATATATATATATATATATATATATATATATATATATATATATATATATATATATATATATATATATATATATATATATATATATATATATATATATATATATATATATATATATATATATATATATATATATATATATATATATATATATGAGTGACATATGCTATCATTATAAAAGAAGATGATTAGCAAGTAACAAACTACACACTCTCAATGTGAATTGAAAAATTATTGAACATTACAAATAAAAACAAATAATGAAAATCTGAATGAAAAATAAAGGTGAGCTCATTTACGGTGAAGTTGAAATTTGACAATGACAATTAACACAACGAAAAAGAAAAAGAAAAAATGAAAACTTCAGGCAGTATGACGGATGAAGAATCAGAGATTTTAGAAGGGGGAATGGAGCTGAAACAAACTGATTTTTGAAGAATAATTGAACACCTGAACGTTCTCCTAATTGAATAAGAGGGTTGACAATTTGCACATGAATTATTTGAACACATAAAATCTTTTGCATTGATTTTTCAACAGCGCTTGTGTAATTTGCTTTTCTTTCCAAAATTTCTATGTATTTTTTTATTTACAAAAAAGTCTCATCAACTATAAACGCTTATTAGCGACGATACATTGAGTAATCATACAGAATTAAAAACATTAATAAATTTTAAATATGCGATTAGCTTATAACAATTATTTTTGTGAAATATGGCTTCAAATTTATCAGTTAGTTAGACAATTTTGACGTTGAGCTTGATGCTTAGGACATTCTATGAGGATATGTTTCAATAATATGTTTACTTTACATAAGTCACATATTGGATTTTTTTCACGTTTTATCAAGTAACTATGGGTTAATTTAGTAGGATCTAACTGTAGACGCGAAATAACTACTTGTTGTTGTCTGTTTTTTGAAACAGGATTTCACTTTTGATACAGAGGCTTAACTTCGCGGAGTTTTGACTCAATTTCAGTCCACTGAGATTGCTACAAAGATAACGTATTTTGGTTTAATACATTTTTCGTATCCGCACTAACCACTTCTGAAATCGAGACTGCATTGTCATCTGTAATAGCCTCACGAGCACACTTGTCAGCTTCTTCATTCCCACTAATGCCAATATGGGATGGGATCCATATAAAAATGATATCTTTATCTCGTTCTCTGGCCACGAAGAGTTCTTTTTCAATATTTTAAACCAAACTATGTTTAGAGTATATCTGTTGGATGGAGTATAGGGAGCTGAGGGAATCTGCAAGGAGAAGGAAATTGTTTTGGAGGTTGTTTGCGTTAACAGGACTTGATATATAGCGAATAGTTGAATCTGCTGAGAGGATGATTGTGCAGGATGGAAGTTTTTATAGGAAATTCTGCGAATCAGTTACCATAGCTGCTCCTACGCCTAAAGAAGTTTTGGGCATCTGTGTATATATTTTGGTAGTTGCAGTAAGTTTCCAGAATTTCAATGAGCTTGACTTTTATGATAGTGGTGATTTTATTTTGTTTGTCATAACCATTTAGGCTTAAGTTGCTTTTAGGTATCTTTACCAACCAGAGTTCTATATTGCTGACGGCAACAGGGTAAACTGTAGGTATACAGAAGTCAATTTCTTGAAAGTGCGCTCTAATTCTTTCGTTGAATGATCTCGGTGTCCTAGGTTTACCCTTAAAATATCCTTATCTAAATGTTGGATTTGACTTATTTGCAAGGATAGCAGCTGCGTAGTATTCACTCAAAAGTTTTCATCTTAGACTTAAACTAAGTTCTCCCAATCCCCACTGAAAGTTTTATACTGGCGTAGTTCTAAAGGCTCCAAGAATAATCCAGAAAGCAGAATTTTGAATCATTTCAAGATGAGCTGGTAGTGGATTTGCTTGCTGAACCGATTGCTATAGCACAGTAGTCTAATACTGATCTAATAAGGGATTTAAACTAAGTTCTCCCAATCCCCACTGAAAGTTTTATACTGGCGTAGTTCTAAAGGCTCCAAGAATAATCCAGAAAGCAGAATTTTGAATCATTTCAAGATGAGCTGGTAGTGGATTTGCTTGCTGAACCGATTGCTATAGCACAGTAGTCTAATACTGATCTAATAAGGGATTTATATAGTAATACTAAAGTTGGTCCGTCAGCACCTGATTTCTGTTTCTGGTTAGCCACCACTTTCAGAATACTAAGTCTTTTTCGACGTTCTAACACTAGAATATTGATGTGTACTTTCCAATTTAATTTACTATCCAAGCGCATGCTTAGAAATTTAGTAGAGGACAGCAACTTCAGGCGATAATCATGTAGTATCACATTAGGTTGAAACACAGTGTGTTTTGGAGGCTTAAAAACGAAATCCTGTTTGCGAACACCAGATGTCTATTTCAATGCGAAGGCCATAATGAATAAATCTTTCTAGTTCAACAATATTGTCTATAGTTGATCTATGTTTCCTGAAACCACTTTGTTCAGGGATTAAAAGATTTCTGCTCCCTAAAATTGTTTGTTAATTATTTTCTCGAGAAGTTTGCATATTGAACATGTAAGTGAAAGGGGTATATAAGATTCAGCGTTAGTTTAAGCTTTATTTGGTTTAAGTACAAGCATAAATTTTGCATCAGTCCATTTTTCTGGGAAAACGTATTCGGTCCATATTTTGTTGAAGTGTAACAAATAGTCTTTGGCATTTTGAAGATTTTTGACCCTCCCTCCGCCGTATGTAACGCTCCGTAACGTTTACATGAATCCCTCCTCCCCCCATTAACGTTACGTAACACCCAAAAGACCATTTTCACTTAAAAGTCACAAATATGTTGCGCAAAGTACCGGAAAGTTGCTAAAATACCATTTTTATTGTTTTAATCGTGTTTTCGTTAATAATGAACAAAACAATAGATTATTAGTTAATAAATTATTTTTCTCATGCATTTTTCAATTTTTGCTTATAAGCAGGTTTTCAATTTGAAAACCTGCTTATTGAAATGGGTGCGAGTAGCAAAGTTGGACCTAGGACCTAGATAGTTTTTCGTTTCATGACTTTCCAGGATGCTTGGCATCAAAAACTCAATTTCAAATGTCTCTCTTTCTCTACATATGTGTATATATATATATATATATATATATATATATATATATATATATATATATATATATATATATATATATATATATATATATATATATATATATATATATATATATATATATATATATATATATATATATATATATATATATATATATATATATATATATATATATATATATATATATATATATATATATTAATGTTCGTATGTATGTAGGAAGATAGTTTCGTATGATATCTTGAATGTGATGGCTTTTGGTACGAATTGGTTGAGGGGTTAGATAATAATAAATAATAAATCTTGTTTACACGATAAAGGGCGCAATTTTGGAGCAATAAAGTGAAAAGTATATAAGTACCTAGTTTCATGGATGGGATTGCTCTTGGTACGAATTAGTTGGTCTCGGGGAGGAAATAAATCTTGTTTACACGATAAGAGGCGCAATTTTGAAATTTTGAAACAATAGGGTGCAAAGTTTGTGAGTAGATTAGTGTTGCCTCTCGACGAGACGAGACGAGAGAAGGCTCTCTCTCGTCTCGTCTCGTTAGACGAGAGAAAATGTGACTCTCGTCTCGACGAGAGTCTGTTTCTCTCGCTCGAGAGAACCTCTCTCTCGTCTCGTCTCGTCTCGTCTCGTCTCGTCTCGTCTCGTCTCGTCTCGTCTCGTCTCGTCTCGACGATAAAAAATATATTAAATGCCTATGTATATAATTTTCTACCTTTCCAACATAAAAAAATTTTCTATACGATAAAATTTAGTTTTATTCCGATTTATCCTTGTACTTCAGAACAATATTTAAAAAACCTGGCAAACTATAACATGTAAAGCAAGTAAACATACATAATTATAATAATTAATTGGAGGTGATAAATAACTCATATTATCTAATGCCTGGACACTAGAGGTAGGAAAAATAAATTTTATAATAAAATCGAAAAATGTGTATTGAGGTAAAGGGAGACTTTTCTTCCCTAACGGAGGAGCGAGAAAAAGTGCCATTTTTCTTCTTTGTATGCGGGTGATTATTGTAACTTCTAACGTTAAACAGTTGAACGGTCTATAATGGATATTTAAAGTTAATAGTAAAAAAAATATTATTTTTAATAATTACAAGAATTTATTGTATTTTGGTATATTGTAACATAGTTACAAAAGTAAATGAAATTATTAAAAGTAAGTACCTAAATAATATGATAAAACAATGAAATGGGGAAAAAATACCTATTTGTGTATTAGTTGTATCATTTAAGAATATATACTTATATATAATTCTTTCAGTGACGTTAGGACTAGTCCTTTTTCTAACCTAATGTAAACACCATGCTAGATAGTAAATGACGGAGAGTGTGAGGTCACTATCAACGATCACTGAAAGAAGTATACTTTTTTATATATTATTTTTTATTGAAAAATTATTATGTATTAATTACTTTTAAATGTAAGTATACCTTTTATTAGTCGATTTAATCAATGCATGATGAAAAAATTCAGCATAAATATAAATATTTAAAATTCCTGCATTTTTATAGGTGTGTAAATAAAGTCCTTTTTCTTCATTTAACTCCGAAACGTTTTTTTTTTAAGAATTCTCCTTGTACATTAGGTTCACGTAAAACTGAACAGACATCATAAATAAGAAAGGGCGCCCCTTCCCTCCCCCCTTCCAATCACGCTTGAGTTGGAAAATAGTAAATAAATTTAGTAAAAAAAGAAACGAGGAAACTTTTCATTCTTATTTTTTTGGCCAGTTCGCATTTTAATAATATAGGATTTTCATAATATGAGATGGCATTTCCATAATGCAAGTAGGGAATTGGTATCTTCTCCTCCCCTAAAAATATTTTCGCTACGACCCTGACTGCTAGAATAACTTTTATGAAATAACATTTAAAATTCGGACATAAAAAGATACCAATATACATTTGTGTATTCGTCATATAAAAATTTAGATAATATTAGTAGTTCCACATAATTTTGTCTCTTATAAATATGATGGAACGAACCATTGTTTTTATGTAAATTCCTAGAAAAATTGTCACTAAACTTTTTTAATAAAGGACCCCGCACGGAATACATAGGCTTTTGGTTTTCCGTGGAATTTGATGAAACTTGGGTATGTCCTTTTTATTTATTTTTTAACAGACATAAAATTTATATTATTAAAAAGTTATTCAAAAGCTAAGAAAGTCAAAACAGTTTTCCTCAGTCTCAGGGTGAGTTCGGGTTGAGGCTCGGAGCATTCGGAGAGCGCACTATTTTCGTTTTTCTGGTATTTTTAGACCTCGAAATACTCCGAGGTCTATATAAGTATAAAAAGTATATAAAGTTCGATCGGAGTTATTAAACTGTGCCAAACCAAACACACTAGAGTGTTTTTGGAGTATGTGGAGTATGAGTTATGTAGACATTTATGTCTTGAAATTTACGTAATATCCAAATGTATAATAATATACGGTATGTTTTTTTATTTACTCAAAAATGCAATGTTTAATTATTCTTCTGTTTTACCAGTCAGCAGAAAAAAGCTATAAGTTTTACAGCCGTATTCACCATCTGCCGATAACTTTTTAATAGGCTCTGTTGAGTGCTTAAAGGCGGCTACGCACCTAGCTGTCTACTTGACAAGTATGCTGACACAAGCTTTTTGTACAATTATACATGAATGTGTATATGGTAAAATACAGCAGAAGTCTTTGCGAGATTTACCATACACACTTTCATTTATAATATTCTACAAAAAACTTGTCAAGTAGACAGCTATATGTGTAGTCGCCTTTACGCATTTAGCGGCCTGATAAAAAGTTAGCAGCTGATGGTGAATACGGCTGTTAGTTTGCCAATCGAAGATAGCAATAGTGCAAACTCAGTCACACTCTGTATCTATTATTACTATATACTACTAATAACTACCCGCTATTAATTTAAAATGGATAACGTAAAAACTGAGTACAATTTACACTGCTTATTTTCAAAGGATATTACGAGAGATATAGGTACCTATCTGTATATTTATCACGATTTTTGCATACTTTGATAAAAACTATAGGAAACATGACATAAATAACGGCTTAACTTTTCATTTGTAAAATTGTAAAAAATGTTTGCTCGAGAGATCGAGAGAAACGAGAAATTCTCGACGAGAGAGGGGCTTTCTTTCGTATCGTCTCGAAATTTTTTTCGAGAGAAAATATCTCTCCCGTCTCGTCGAGACGAGACGAGACGAGACGAGAGACGAGAATCTCTCGTCTCGGCGGCATCACTAGAGTAGATAGATTCGTATATCTTGGGTGGGATTGCTTTTAGTGTCAATTGGTTAGGTGATTGGCCCCCGCGGAGGAAATGAATCTTTTATACACGATAAAGCGCGCTATTTTGGGGCAATAGGGTTGAAACCTCGTGAGTAGGTAGTTTCGAATGATAATTTGGATTATACTGGTTTTGGTGATTTGATTGGGAAATTTAACTCCCTCAAAGGTAGGAAATGATTCTTGTTTACGCGATACATGGCTCAATTTTGCAATAGGTTTTGCTATTGGTACGTAGATAGTTTCTTATGTCATTTTGGATGGGGTTGGTTTTGGTACGAATCGGTCACGGAGTTGAGCCACAGGGGAGGAAGTAAATCTTGTTTACCCGATAAAGGCTTCAATGTGCAAAGTGCTTCAATGTGCAATGGGGTTCAAAGTTGGTGATCTAAATAGATGGAAGGCTGGTTCGAATTTGGAAAAAAAATTCAATTGAATAAGTAGATTTTTCGAATTGGATACGGTATGAAAACCTGCTTTCTTAATGCAGCTTGCTGCGATAGAGTTTTTTTTTCACTTGAAAACTCTGAAATGAAATAACATATTTATTTTTTTTGGCAATGCAATTAGAAACGGAATCTAAAAAATCAGCCATAATTAAAATAAGTAGGTATTTAAAAAACAATTCAGTTGGAGTTACTGTTCCTTTGCCCACTCAGACGGTATTTGTTAACAGAATTGTGTGATGTGAAGTAGATCTCACAGGTTGCACATATTCTGTTCTTGAAGTTGAATTGTACTGATGGTCAAAAGAAATCGTACGGCATCTGCTTGAACCCTCATAGAGGAAGCGACAGATCAACGGACAACCTCAAAAAAAGTAGTGAATGCTTGCATGAGCCTTTATTTAGCTGACTAGGTACCGTGAGCTTGTTTGGGGTCTGAAGGATTTGGCATGGGCACGAATTATTATTCGAAGAAGATGATTTCAATGCACTCCTCAAGACGAAACAACTGGATTCCTACGCGCATTTAATTACTTGCAAAAAATATTGCGAGTCACGGACGTTAGCGCTATACCATTTTTATTTATTCTTTAGCCGTTTTCTGAATTTCGTTCTCATTATATGACACAGTTGCGGCAGCAAGTCAACATGAGGGCCTTTATAGTCCAAGAACAGCTCATGATGCAAATCTCTTTTGAGGAATTTACAGTATGAAGTCACTTCTACAACACTGACTACAGCAATGTGGTCCTGTGTATTACGTCTTTAAAACACATAATGAAAACTGACAATAGAAACAAAATATAAATGACGAAGAATACAGTCGAGGTATTCCCCATTAAACATAAACGGATAGAGTTGCCATCTTGGGAGAACAAAATAAAACTGACTTACAATACAATGGAGGGATTCCCCGTAAAACATAAACGAAAAGAGTTAACAACTTCTTCTTCTTCTTCAGCCTTTAGATGTCCACTCCTGAAAATAGGCCTCTTCTTTATCCTTCCAAGTCGTCCTTTTCTGGGCGGTATGGATCCAGTTTTTGCCCGCATGGCGCTGGATGTCATCTTGCCATCTTAGTTGAGGTCGGCCAACGCTTCTTCTAGATTCTCTAGGTCTCCACTGCATCAGTGTTTTCGTCCATTTGATGTTATCTCTTGCGACGTGGCCTGCCCATTGCCACTTCAGCCTTGCCACTCGCTCCACCACATCTGTGATTCTTGTTCTCCTTCTGACCTCTTCGTTTGGTATCTGGTCCCTCAAACTGATCCCCAACATGGCTCGTTCGATGGCTCTTTGGCAAACTCGAAGACGATTTGCGCTGCTCACAGTAAGGGTAGCAGTTTCAAGGCCGTATGTCGTCACCGGTAGGATGCAGGTGTCGTGAACCTTCCTCTCGAGGTTTATGGGGACTCTAGGGTTTCTCAGAATGTAGCTGAGTTTCCCGAACGCTGCCCAAGTTAAGCCTATTCTCCTGGTGATCTCGACTGTTTGGTTTTCTTTTCCAAGCTTGATGTTGTGTCCCAGATATACGTATTCTTCGA
Source organism: Cynegetis impunctata (assembly GCA_030704885.1). NCBI lineage: Eukaryota > Metazoa > Arthropoda > Insecta > Coleoptera > Coccinellidae > Cynegetis > Cynegetis impunctata. Next base: position 1,040,932 of record JARQZK010004346.1, read on the forward strand.
CTATTTCTAGAGTGTGATTGTCAACAGTGACAACCATGTTCTTTGGACTCATGATCTTGGTCTTCTGAAAATTCATTTTTAGACCAACAGCTTGTGAGGCCTCCTTCAGTTCCTGGAGCATGCTCTCGAGTTCCTCGGCGTCGCTACTTATGAGGATGATGTCATCTGCAAATCGCAGGTGGTTCAAGCGCTTTCCATCTATGTTGATGCCCTTCTGTTCCCATTTCAGGTTCTTGTAGATGTCCTCTAAGGCCAGGATGAACAGCGAGATGGTGTCCCCCTGTCTAACACCCCTCTCGACCGGTACCTTCCCCGTGACCCAATCTTCCTCCATCTTGACATGCAGCGTGGCGTGTCCGTAGATATGCCTGATTAAGTTAGAGTATCTGGAGTCAATGCGTGCGTTGTCCATCGCTCTCAGCACTGCCCAGGTCTCTATGGAATCGAAGGCTTTCTGGTAGTCCACGAAAGCTAGGTACAGTGGCACGTTGTATTCTGTGCATTTTTCAATTAGTGTGCGTACCGCTTGAATATGGTCGGTCGTGCTGTAAACTTTTCTAAAGCCTGCTTGCTCGATTGGTTGGTAGAAGTCGAGTCTCTGGCTAAGGCGGTTTATAATGGTCTTGGTCAACAGCTTATGAAATATTGAGAGTAGATTGATCGGCCTGTAATTTTCCATATTTGTGCAGTCGCCTTTCTTGAAGAGCAGAATGATTTCTGCGTTGTGCCATGTGTCCGGAATTCTCTCTTCGTCGAGACATTTGTTGAGCAAAATCAGAAGTGCCCTCTCCAGAATCCCTCCTCCCGCTTTCAACATTTCGCTCGTAACGAGGTCCTCTCCTGGCGCTTTGCAGTTCTGTGTTTTTCTCAAGGCTTCTCTTAACTCCGGCCCGTCAATTTGCTGCAGTTCCTCTGACCCTACGTTAACGTTATCCGCAATGGCTTCGTTGATTTGTTGCGTATTGTAGGCTCTGTGGTCCCTTCTAATTGCCCTTTGCACAGCCTTGTTGAGATCTCTGTATTTTGGCGAGTCTCTGTCAGTGTTGTTCCGCTCTTCAATAAGTCTCTCAGTGTCCGGGCTGATTTTTGGGTTTCTCCGTGGGCGAAGTGAGCATACTTGTTTCACAGCAGTTCGGATGCTGCTCGTGATCTTATTTGTCAGCTCCCTGAGCGGCAATACTTTCAGATCCTCGACTGGACAAAGCTTTTTCTCAATGTAGGTGTTATACTCTTCTTCCTTCTCCTTTAGCTCAGCCATAGTTGGTCGTATTTTCTTCTCCATTAACCTTTTTCGCTCTAGGCGAGTGTCTATTTGTATCTTGGCCCACACCAGTCTGTGGTCGCTGTCAGTGTCAAAGCGGTTCAAGACTGACACATCAACACAAATGCGATTATCAGTGACCAGAACGTAATCAATTTCATTTTTGGTGCTGTTGTCTGGGCTTTTCCATGTCCATTTTCTCTTAGGATGCTTTTTGAAGAAGGTATTCATGCAGTAGATTTTTTCTTTGCTGAAGAAGTTCATCATTTCTTGCCCACGCTGGTTCCGTTCCTCCAATCCGAAAGTGCCGATATACGGAGGGTCCATTTGAGTCTTCTGTCCAATTTTTGAGTGGAAGTCTCCCGTCATTATAGTGAACCTCGTTTTTTCTGCGTTCTTTGCTGTTGTCAGGTCTTCTAAGAATTTTTCATGTTCTTCGTCCGTAGAGGCTGACGTGGGTGCATATGCCTGTATCACCTGAATACTGCACTTGCTGTTCAGTTTCATCACAAGGTAGAGTACCCTCTCCGATATTGCTCTGGTCTTGGTCACGAGGTGTTTGATCTTTTTATTTATCAGTAGGGCCACGCCTCCAACGTGAGCATTCACATCTGAGTTTTTCTGGAAGAGAACATGTCCAGACTTTAGGGTGGTGACCGTTTCGCCCTTCAGTCTGGTCTCACTCAAACCGATGACGTCCCATTTGATCTTGTTCAGTTCCTCCTCCAGCATGGAGAGATGTTCTTCAAGTCTCATTGTGCGGATATTGTATCCAGCAATGTATAGTGTTTTGTTATTTGTTTTCCTTTTCCCTAGTAGTCGAGCCTTTGCCTCCCCCAGAATCCTTGAGGCAGACTGTCGTGACAGTGCGAGATTTTGAGATTGCAACTCTACTCGCCTGGGGTAATTTGTTTCAGACTTCGACATTTTCATGAGTTAGGAAGGTGTTGGCAATTAAAACGCCGCGCTTGCCGAGCGTGTGGCGAGTACCTGTTGGTCCACGGGAGCTGTTTTATTTCACTCCTACCCTTCAAGCAAGTTTGACGAGCATTCTCCTATCCGCCACCCAGGAGACGCACCCTTAGGGGGTTACAAGCTCCCCCAGGGTTGTTAACAACTTGGGTGATTCAAATTCCCTAGATTTCTTACTTCAATAAAAATCAATGCTCGATCCCCCCTCCCGCCCCTGTAACGCGCCGTAACGTTTTACAAGACCCCCTATCCCCCAAATCGCGTTACGTAATACTTGAACGCCCCCTTAGGAAAACCACAGGAATATCATCTGGTCCTCCGCACATATCTTTTAAGGTGTTTAATGCTTTATTGAATCAACTCCAGTTATAATTTTATTTAATGAGTCTATTTAAATATCATTTGCTTCCTTCAAAAGTTTTTCTGCAATGAAGTCATAACGGTGATTCCATGGAGATTTAGTTACTTCATTTTTTGAAATGAGTTTACCAGAAATCTTTTTGTTTTTTTTCAATACATCTGATATTGTGGTGGAATTATTAATTGAAGACACAAATTCCTTCCAAGATTCCTTTTTTGCGGTTTATATTATGTACCTGGAGATTGCTCTTAATTTAATTAGTTTGATTTCAGCTAGGTTTTCTTTGGTCTTATGCCCATTGTATACATTAAAGGCATGTTTACAGCTTCAATAGCGCCATCGCAAGTCTTATTCCACCACGGGACTAGAGTTCAGCCTGTTATTATCTTTGTTTTACCAATACTGTGTGCTGCTGCGGAGACAATGATATTTTCGAAATGTCTTGAATTCTCATCGATTGTCTCCTCCATAGAGAGGTTCTCTATTTTGTACTGAATATTTTCAGAAAAAGCAATCCAGTTTGCAAACTCCAGCTGTAAGATGGTAGGGTAGGATTAGATTTATAGTTGTATTACGTATGATAATTGGGTACTGATCACTATCATATAAATGTGAATCTACTTCCCAGGACGAAAATAAAGAAATCGAAAGCTTTTTTAAGGTTGAAATTGAAATAGTCAATAACATCTGCAACTATTTGCCCTAGGTTATCGCTAATTGCAGAACCTCAAAATATGATTGTGATGACCTTTAAAATCTCCTAAAATTAATACTGTTGGTATTTGATCAATGACATCGTAAATGTCTTTTATGTCCAATGGACCTAACGGTAGGTAAAAATTACATATGTGTATTGGGCCCAAGCTCTTAATTTTGGCTGCAATGACTTCAATGGTGGAATTAATTGGAAAATTTTTCGCTTCTAATGTGTTAGATACATAAATATCTACTCCGCCACTGACATGTTCTCGATTAGTTCTGTCTTTAAAGAAGTATTAAACATTTTTTGGTGAATGATAATGATCTTGTTTAAAATGTGTCTCTTGAAGGCATACAATATCAGGAGAATGTTTTGATAAAAAATTTTGTAGCATAGGTAGACGTTCGTAGTAGCAATTTAGATTCCACTAAATTATTGATTTGAATAGCATTGTTTTGAAATAAAATAAATGATGAAATAATTAAATGATAGTAGGATTTTATTCTTGAGAGGATGAGTTACTTTCCGTAGATCGTATGTCGTTGTCGTTATTTAGTTCGAGTCCTAGGTGTGAATATATTCTTTGTTTAAGTTTGGTGATTCTGCTTTTTATTCTTCGTTCTGTAAGTAGAGGGTAAATTTTGCCCAACATAATCGCTAGAGAAGCATGATATGTCGTGTAGTCCTTAACTATTTCCAATGTGTTATGAGAGCCAAGAGTGTTTTCGAACAGGTCTACTAGCTGTTTATAATTTAAGGGTTGCTCTTGAGAATTCTCTGTAATATATACTTAAGCTGGTTGAAGCAAACTTGTTACAGAAATAGGTGGATGTTTTCATTTTCTCTGATGGTTATTTAAATGAATGAGGTTTTTGGAAGAGTGGTTCTGACACTTTTACCTCTAAGACAGGACTTGATTCTTCCCACATGATTCTTTTTGGAGTATTAGTTGCTAATGGAATAAGTGTATTTGCAGGGTTGATCTTTGCAATATGTGAGGGTTTTGTGATCCCAGGAGAGGTGTAGTATTATTGTTTGATGATGTTGTAAGTGATTGAGTGTCCATCTGTAATTTACTTAAGTTCGCTGAAGTTGGAACTGGATAATTTGCTGCAAGATGCCCTGTCTTGCTGCATTTAAAACATGCCATCTCATCTTATTTAATAAAAATTCTATATGATGTATTATCATAATTAATCAATATAGAACGAGGAACTTGAATATTGTGAGGTCTAACGAAAATTTTTCTTCTGAAACTAAGAATATGACTATATTTTGTAAGTACTGTGCTAATTCTTAGGGTACGAACAGAACAACTAGGTGGCGGTAGAGGTGGAGTTCGCAGTGGACTAGATAAGTCGCGGTCGATGTCGACAGCACATAGCAAGGAGGTTACCAGTGATGCTCAGTCGAGCTAGGGCCACTGCCAAATGAAGAAGTTTGATGAAATTTGAATGAAAAAAAGATTTGCTTTTGCGATGTTGTGTGAGTCAAGTAATGATAGTGATAAAATTTTAGCTATCTCCAAGTGGTGGCTAATAGGTAATATACCCAACGGACGGTTTATTATGATGTTGTCTGTGGGTCTTCTCCCACAATACAGGAGTGAGCTGCACAATTTCTATGAGATCTTCCTTCATATTTAGCACTTGAAATTATTCAAAAATATACTTAATACGTAAAAGAGAAAAAAGTTGACAACTGGAGTACCCTAGCGCAAGAAATGACAGACGCCACACGTACTCTATGCGAACTACTGTTGAGGGGGATGACCACTTGGCCTTGAACACACCAATCACAGGGAATCATCCTTGTAAACCGCGCAGAAAGCATACATGTAAAATAAACTGATATGATGTTCAAAAACATCGATGTGAACCTCCTGGATGGCATCGCGATAAAACTCCACCGCTACTTATCTGCTCCGTTCTCTACCATTCAACTCAATGTGTTCGTACCCTTAGGAGCATCATGGGTGAGATTGAATTTGAACCCATATTTTGTAGTTCATTTATTAAAAGATCACTCGGTATGCTGAAGATAACATCAGTCGTTCAGCCAGTGTAACAAGTTTTCTGGCCTTGAGTATTTCACAATTTACCGTTATTTCTTCGATATCTTCAAAGAATTTTTTCACTTTATCTTTATCAGATAGGTGCATGAGACATGTGTAATATGTTTGGTCAGTGATGAACTATTCATTTTATGGAAATTCATTTAAAATGAACAGAAATGAAAATATTTTTCGTCAATTTTCCCACAATCTTTTTAAAATATAGATACAATCGTATCTATAATAATATTTGTATTTCTGTTTATTAATATGTTTAGGTTCTATAACAGTTCCTAAGGGAATTGAGAAGTCTTCAATAGGGACCCACTCTAAGGCACTAAAAATGATAGCCTGCTCTTTGTTCGAATATCTTGTTTGATGCGCAACGTTGAAATAAGTTTTGTTCTGGCTAGATAAGATTGAAGAAGATGAAGGTGATGATGTGTTATTGATGGTCATTGTGTTGTTGATGGAGGTATTTTGTGTAGTGTTAGAAGTTGGCTGTGATTGATTTAACGATGACATATCAGAATATGTTGAGAAAATTTTAGAACATCGAATTGGGCAGGTTTGACCCTGTCCATTTCAGTACCTACATAGGTTTTAAATGACTTTATAATTGTACCGTGTACAAGTCGTAAATTGCTTATACCCTTTGAGAAGTATTTAAATTTTGTCTACTTACAGGTAAACACTGTGAGGTAACTATTTATGAACATTATGGTGATAAAGTTAATTTAAACTGTACTTTGATATCAATAGAATATCAACAAAATATGATAGCGAGGTTAGGACAACTTCTTCTAGTGTTTGCCAGAATCGGACCCCTATGTATTTTACTAATATACGTATTGTTAGTATAATGACAGCTTATGGACACCCGATTTTGATGTAACGATGTAAGTAAATAATATTGAATTTCTTGTCAACAATCTTTGGAAAGATCAGAATCAAGGAACAAAAATGCTGTTTCGAAAACAATGAGAGATTCGGATTATTGTAATCATTTTTTATATGATATGATATGATATATATATATATATATATATATATATATATATATATATATATATATATATATATATATATATCATATCATATCATATAAAAAATATCCCTATTTTACATAAAGAGAATAGAGGATTGAAATAGATGTTTTGGAAAGTCTTAGAAATGAAAAGATATAAGAATTCTGATAACCTATTAAATGAAAAAATTGATTTAAATTAAGCCCTGTGCTGAATATATATATAATGTCTCACATAGTTGATACAAGTTTTTCAGGAAGAATTACGTACCCATCAACTCATTATTCAATTTCTTGTTGTAATTGTACCTTTGAGATACTAAAATTTATGTAAATACGAATACCAAGATATAAGTTCTATTTAATGAAGCCACCGTATGGTGAATTGGCTGCCATGCCATAAATTTAATTATAGTTATCGTTAAAACCAAAAATTTTTTTCTAATGATATTGTTACGGATTTTAATCGATTCAAAATGTTAATTCAATTTTGATATTGCATACAGGTATGAAATTGGCAATCAAAAAAAGCATGAAATATATCTTCGGCTGATTTTTCTATTTTTATTTAAATTTTTTGGAAGTTATTAACGTTTATTATAAATATGCTGTTACATGCATATAAGAGGTACATGCAAATAATAAACCTACTATGCTATGAATGATTATGTATCTAGGAAGCACATCTAAAGTTACCTATTGTTCTTGTATTATTTTGAAATTTGGATAACGATATCATAATTCGATTTTTGTGTCAATATACTCTGCGTTGAAGAAAGTTATTTCAGTGCTTCGTTAAATATGACGAAATGGCGGAGGAACCGGAGAAGTGAAATTTTGGACATATATCTTGAATATGTTTGAAAAGAGAAGAACAAATGATAGTTTGGAAAACGGAATAAAATGCTTTAGTCAGAAATGCGTTAAAAAGTTCAAAATAAGGTAATTCACTCAAAATATTCCCTTACGACTTATACATTCTAACCTTGACAACATTTTTTTCTTCATTGCACAGAAAATTATATATTTTTTGTTCAATACGTTATGTGCTATTAAATAACTTGTCCCTTCTTCATTTTCAATGACTGAATTATAAGAGCATAAATCACGGTGGCTTTAGGGTTACTTTCCGTTTGCAACATGTAGTCTTAATTAATTCCGAGAAAACAAATGTTTCATCAGGGCCCATGTACCGAGATTTCTTACATTATCGAACTAATCGATGAGTAAGTAAAGTATGTATGAGTAATGTAAAGTAATTAAATCTGCGATTGATGGAATGTTGTCATAAGTAGAAATATTCAATAAGAAGAAATGAAGAACACTCATCAGCATTAACCAGAAAAAATGTTGATATAGAATTAATCAATAAATATGAGAAACAGCCAGTTCAAAATAACGTACAAGAAGTCGGTTGATTTTCTTTCGAACATTTTGAAGATTCGAAGTGAGTATTTTTATCTAGTATGGGTTCTTCAGATAAAAAAACGTTCTTCCTACATAATAATTGGAGCACGTTAATAATTTGCATGAAATTTCATTCAGATTTCAATAATAGCACGAAAAAATGAATAATGAATGAAAATTTTTTTTTATCAGTTTTGCTAGTATTTAAATACCGTAGTCACAAATTTGTTTTCAGTGCGAAACATTGAATATGTCCGGTACTTACGCAATGAAAGCTTTATTTTGCTTGTCCCTAATAATTGCTGTACTTCATTTGATAAGTTGTTCAGAATCCCCGAGAATTCGAAATGGAGAAATTATCACTAACAAATATGGTAAGTATAAGTTCTGACTATTCTAAGCTACTTATTCGATATTAAGTGAACAGATTGTCGGTTTATATTCTTGGAAAATTAATTGTTTTAGCATATATCCATTTCACGTTTTATAGATTTTTAGTATATATATATATATATATATATATATATATATATATATATATATATATATATATATATATATAAATATATATATATATATAAATATATATATATATATATATATATATATATATATATATATATATATATACTAAAAATCTATAAAACGTGAAATGGATATATGCTAAAACAATTAATTTTCCAAGAATATAAACCGACAATCTGTTCACGATTGAGTTTTTTTAGAACCAACACTCAGTTTCTTGAACAGAAACACATATGGGCCACCCTGCATATTAAAGAGCTCCTTCAAATTAATTAAAAATGAATGTCACATCAGTTTTCTCAATTCCTGAATAAGGAAGTAATTATTAGTAATCTTACTTTTATTAATACTCTTTGATCCTTAGACCGACCTTGTTTACGAAACCGAAAGTCAAAATTATGTCTGTATATATACACATATATATATATATATATATATATATATATATATATATATATATATATATATATATATATATATATATATATATATATATATATATATATATATATATATATATATATATATATATATATATATATATATATATATATATATATATATATATATATATAGATATAATTATTTATTCGAATTGTTGTTGCCTGTGATCTATTTTTAATCTCTTGATAATTATTAGCAATAACAGGCTGATTGAATCTTAAAAAACTCGATTTTATTAAAAAGTTGACGTTTCACTACGATATTCGTAATTGAAATTTCTTTGACATTTATTGATTTGAAAAAATTGAATAGAACAGGGCAGCTTTGTATATGCTATTCAGTCTAGTATTAATATTCAAAATTGTTATCATTAGATGGTAAGGGAAACCAAAGAAACCTTTACCTACGTAATGTTTGAAAATAATAATAATAGGGTACTATTTATCTAACAACAAAGAAATTAGTATGGAAAAACATTAAAGAAGTGGAGTAGAGTTATCGGTATAGCACGCTTATATGGAAGCATCCGTTGACACGTGTTTCGGACTCTTTGGTCCTCATCAGAACGGCGTAGCCAAGTATTGGATTGAAAATTTGAAGATGAAAATAGTATAACAAACAAAATCCTCTGATACGGAAGATAATCACACAATTGTGGTTTATTGTTTGAACTCTCCGGTATGGGAGATTTGGTCAAACTTTGCCACGGAGGCGATTAATGCTATCCGCGAGATCTAAGAACGAGTAAATAAACAATAACAAAGAAATTAGTTGCGGAAAAATATTAAATAGGTAGAGCAAAATTATCGGTATAGTTCGTTTATATGGAAGTAGCCGTTTTTAATGAAATTTTTTATTTATTTAGAATTTCAAATCTTTTAAAAAAAGGTACTTACAGTTTAGAACATTGCTTAAAACTCTCAGCTTAAGTTTTGCCATATTTTCAGCTTGCAATATTTAATTATTTATTCGAATTGTTGTTGCCTGTGATCTATTTTTAATCTCCTGATAATTATTAGCAATAACAGGCTGATTGAATCTTAAAAAACTCGATTTTATTAAAAAGTTGACGTTTCACTACGATATTCGTAATTGAAATTTCTTTGACATTTATTGATTTGAAAAAATTGAATAGAACAGGGCAGCTTTGTATATGCTATTCAGACTAATATTAATATTCAAAATTGTTATCATTAGATGGTAAGGGAAACCAAAGAAACCTTTACCTACGTAATGTTTGAAAATAATAATAATAGGGTACTATTTATCTAACAACAAAGGAATTAGTATGGGAAAACATTAAAGAAGTGGAGTAGAATTATCGGTATAGCACGCTTATATGAAAGCAGCCGTTGACACGTGTTTCGGACTCTTTGGTCCTCATCAGAACGGCGTAGCCAAGTATTGGATTGAAAATTTGAAGATGAAAATAGTATAACAAACAAAATCCTCTGATACGGAAGATAATCACACAATTGTGGTTTATTGTTTGAACTCTCCGGTATGGGAGATTTGGTCAAACTTTGCCACGGAGGCGATTAATGCTATCCGCGAGATCTAAGAACGAGTAAATGAACAATAACAAAGAAATTAGTTGCGGGAAAATATTAAATAGGTAGAGCAAAATTATCGGTATAGTTCGTTTATATGGAAGTAGCCGTTTTTAATGAAATTTTTTATTTATTTAGAATTTCAAATCTTTTAAAAAAAAGGTACTTACAGTTTAGAACAATGCTTAAAACTCTCAGCTTAAGTTTAGGATCATTGCCATATTTTCAGCTTGCAATATTTAATTATTTATTCGAATTGTTGTTGTCTGTGATCTATTTTTAATCTCTTGATAATTATTAGCAATAACAGGCTGATTGAATCTCAAAAAACTCGATTTTATTAAAAAGTTGACGTTTCACTACGATATTCGTAATTGAAATTTCTTTGACATTTATTGATTTGAAAAAATTGAATAGAACAGGGCAGCTTTGTATATGCTATTCAGTCTAATATTAATATTCAAAATTGTTATCATTAGATGGTAAGGGAAACCAAAGAAACCTTTACCTACGTAATGTTTGAAAATAAAAATAATAGGGTACTATTTATCTAACAACAAAGAAATTAGTATGGGAAAACATTAAAGAAGTGGAGTCAATAAACCACAATTGTGTGATTATCTTCCGTATCAGAGAATTTTGTTTGTTATACTATTTTCATCTTCAAATTTTCAATCCAATACTTGGCTACGCCGTTCTGATGAGGACCAAAGAGTCCGAAACACGTGTCAACGGCTGCTTCCATATAAGCGTGCTATACCGATATTTCTACTCCACTTCTTTAATGTTTTCCCATACTAATTTCTTTGTTGTTAGATAAATAGTGCCCTATTATTATTATTTTCAAATGATAACAATTTTGAATATTAATACTAGACTGAATAGCATATACAAAGCTGCCCTGTTCTATTCAATTTTTTCAAATCAATAAATGTCAAAGAAATTTCAATTACGAATATCGTAGTGAAACGTCAACTTTTTAATAAAATCGAGTTTTTTAAGATTCAATCAGCCTGTTATTGCTATATATGTATATATATATATATATATAGATATATATATATATATATATCTATATATATATATATATATCTATATATATATATATATATATATATATATATATATATATATATATATATATATATATATATATATATATATATATATATATATATATATATATATATATATATATATATATATATATATATATATATATATATATATATATATATATATATATATATATATATATATATATATATATATATATATATATATATATATATATGTATATACAGACATAATTTTGACTTTCGGTTTCGTAAACAAGGTCGGTCTAAGGATCAAAGAGTATTAATAAAAGTAAGATTACTAATAATTACTTCCTTATTCAGGAACTGAGAAAACTGATGTGACATTCATTTTTAATGAATTTGAAGGAGCTCTTTAATATGCAGGGTGGCCCATATGTGTTTCTGTTCAAGAAACTGAGTGTTGGTTCTAAAAAAACTCAATCGTTAACAAACTTCACGAAAATGAATTTTCAGAAAAATTATTATTGTGAACGATATTCTAAGTCAATTATCTATAATTTAGACAACGTTACAGCCATGTACGTTAATGACACATGGAATGTATGTATTCAAAGACTCAGAATTAAAATATGTAAAAATATTTAGGGTGCTTCATTTGAATTTTCTATTTTTATATCGTTATCAGTGAAACGGGAAGTGAGAAATATTGATTTCGTATGTCAAGAAATTCAAAATGATGTCCGAGATAAATCGCCGCAATTTCAATAAAATCGAAGAACCTACTAAAATGTTATAGGGGTGGCTCTTCACTCATTTACATCCGGTATATATACAGGATGTCTCAGAGTCGATTTCAGGTCATACATTAACTGAAAACGAAAAATTTGATAATTATGAAAATTTGGATACTTAGGGTTTTGAGTCCGCTCTATATCTCTAAACTAGTTAGATGCATAATTTGGAAGGACCGTATTGAAATTTTTATAATTTTTTTTTCAATCAAATTCAACCAGATCGGAATATGGCGCATTTCATTCTTGGATTGAGCAACTTTCTACCTCAACACTACTCTAAAAAGGCAAAATTATCGATATTGGCTTCAAGAAAATCCACACTGGATTCAAGAAGCAAATTGACAATCACCTCAGAAACTTAATGTATGGGCCGGTATATTGAAAAATAGAGTGCTAGGACCATTTTTATCTCAAGAAAATCTTATTGGTGAATTTTACTTGAATTTTTGTCACTTTGAACTTCTACCAGCTTCAGTCACTCTGTATTCTGACCAGAATAATCCCGACTTGCACAGTCCAGAAAATTGGCTGTAACAAGAAGGAGCTTCGCCTCACTATGCAAGAGATGATATCTCGATTTGATGTTTCCAGGAAAATGGATTCGGCAGTGGAGTCTCATTGAATGACCCACCAGGTCACCTGATATAACCCCTTTGGACTTTTTTTGTGGGGTTATTTGAAATCCAAACATTTTTTGAGTAGACCAATAAATATTGATGATCTGAAGTCCCGCATTAGAACAAAATATTCAAAAAAAATTGTTTTTAGACTTGGACACTGCCAAGTTGCCAACGGTGGCCACTTGGCCACCAAGTGCAGTAAGAGCTTTCGAATGATGTATCGCATGCCATATACTGTCATTTAAGAAAAATGTCGATGACGTCATATTTTTGACAGATGTCAATAAAAAGAAATAATTTTGTCAAAATGAGGAAATCTGAAAAACTAAATTGACATGTTCGAGCGTTTTCCATAAAACCTGAATGCTACCAAATTATACCACTGTATATATATATATATATATATATATATATATATATATATATATATACATATATATATATATATATATATATATAATATATATATATATATATATATATATATATATATATATATATATATATATATATATATATATATATGTTCAGAAAGGTTGCCGCGGTCGGAAGTATTTGAAAAAATTGGTTCCGGAATGAACCGCGCAAAAGATTTGAAAAATCTCGACGTTTCGGCTCGTTTTGCGGAAACATCTTCAGGAGAATTAGAAGGGGAATAATTCAGATACGTGGCCTCAATCTGCCTACTCCATGAATTGAATTAGGAGGAATCGGAAACAGTACGATTTCGTGGTCTCAACCTGCCTACTCCACCAACTGTACTGCCTCCTGTCAACTCTGAAGTCTTAATCTGCCTACTCTTCAGAGTTGACTCTGAAGAGTAGGTAAATTTCACATCAAGCAAGCTGGAATTCATATAATCTGAGGCCGGTGATTTCTCCTGAATAGGAGGACTACCATAGGCGTAGTAGGATCTTTATTTTGGCAAACCTATGTTTCCACGGAAACACAATAGGTGATTGATCCGCACTAACTAGTATTAACAACCTGCCAAATTATCGTACGTTAAGTACTTGGAAGTTTTTTCTTCCTTAAGTTCAGTATTCACTCTATTGAAACCGTCATTCGGTCAATCAATACTTGGCGATTCGTATTTTCCTTATGCTTAATGCTTGAAGATTTGATAAAGATTACAAATTAGTTTAATGTTAAAAGGATTTGATTTGTAGCATATGGAATTCACACTCACTATATATTATAATATGCGGCTAATCATACAACAGTAGTTTCAGAGTTTCACGCGATGCGTTCGCTGGTTTCGGCCCTGACTCCTCGCGAAAATTTTACAAATATTGAAATTTCGAACTGAAACTATATATATATATATATATATATATATATATATATATATATATATATATATATATATATATATATATATATATATATATATATATATATATATATATATATATATATAGTGTAGACCACCAGAAACTGTATCGATCGATATCTCAGAAACTGAATGTAGGAATAATTTGAAATTTTAGAAATTAGCTAGATGTCTTGGGGCCTATTCAGCTAAAATATTTTCATTTATTGGGCGTTTCCGGTTAATAAACAACAAGTCGCTCATTTTAAATAGGACAACCTATATATTATCACATTTTTGAACCTAAGATTCTAGACAGATTTTATGCATTATGTACTATACCTAAGTCTAAGCGTTTATGACATATTTAAGTTATGTCAAAAATGACGATTGCAAGTCCTAATATAATTATCAATTGTTCCTATAATAAAGCCCTTATTGCTTACTTTGGGTTGAATTCCTTGTTGAGAAGGTCTTACTTTAATAAATATCATACAAGCTGTTCAAAAAATAAGATCTTAAATGAGACTGAGAAAACTGATAAAAATCGATTTTTTCAAATGGAAACCCCCCATTTTTCTTATTTTGTATTATTGAGCATCCATTACTAAGGTAACTTTGTATAAGGTTATTTATACCTAATATATAAATTTTCAGTTCGCGAAATATTGCCAATTTTATAATTTTATATGACGATTTTGCATTTAATCAACAACAAACAATTAGATCTAGGATAGCCACGATTGTATTTGACATTTCAATCATCGTAATGACACCCTAGTTAAATCATAGAAACGAAGATTATTTAAACTTATTTATTATTTATGGACAATGTGATAAAGTTATTTTAAGAAAATGTGATACATTTGTGACACCATATCCTCAAAAACAGAATCACATGAATTTTGAAGTTGACTATTTAGACAACTTGCCCCTGGCTGATCTTCCAAACTTTTTCCATCAACATTATGGCCTGCACATAGTGCCCATTTAGTGAATCATTATCTGGAAAACTTATTTTATGATCAATGGATAGCCAAAAATGGACCAAATTTTTGGCCACCTCGCTCCTCAGACCTATCAGTACTCGATTTTCCTTTATGGGGAACAGTGAGAAATAACGTGCATAAAACCTCAGTGACCACCATGCAATATTGCATAGGGGAGTAAGTAGGTACAGAATTTGAAGACTTGACCACCAGTCAATAAGAAGAGCCACCCATGAACAATAGGCGTGACGAAAGATTTTGAAATACTCTTCCTTTATGTGGATACACGTTTACTATTCACGAAAAAACCTTCATTTCGGTAATAAACTTAAGTTTAACGTAGTTTAAAGCCATTTTTGTAATATTATTTTAATAGCGCGCGAAAACAGCTCGCATGTGTCATGGCGTCGGTGTGACGTAACGCTCAGGTAATCATATCATTGTGTCTATGCGTAGCGAAGAAAGTAAACAAAATATCAAATTGATTCATGTGATAAAAATTAATTCCAAAAATTATGAGTGGTGTGCAGTACCGCAGTGTGAAAACACATCAATAAGAACACTCAACAAAGTATTTGGACATGTTCCAAACAAGAAAATAATAAAAAATAAGTATATATATACATATATATATATATATATATATATATGTATATATATATATATATATATATATATATATATATATATATATATATATATATATATATATATATATTATATATATATATATATATATATTAATTATATATTAATAATATTATATATATATTTATATATATATATATATATATATATAATGTTCAGAAAGATTTCCGCGGTCGGAAGTATTTGAAAAACTTGGTTCTCAGGATGAATATGAATATATATATATAGAATACATATATATATATATATATATATATATATATATATATATATATATATAAAATATATATATATATATATATATATATATATATATATATATATATATATATATATATATATATATATATATATATATTTATATATAAATATATATATATTTATATATATATATAATATATATATATATATATATATATATATATATATATATATATATATATATATATATATATATATATATATATATATATATATATTTGCTATGGGCAAATCTTGCACTTTACTGTACAAATGTTTCCTTTCCGTTTCAGTTGCAAACAACGGATTGCATCGTTCCTATATGATGGTCTTGAAGACCTAAAATAATTGACATTAATTAGATCAAATACATACACATTGACTTGATGATTTATCAGATTTTAGGTGTTCTCTATGAGGAAAAATACTACTAGTACTAGTAGGTGCTTATTAGTTACATAAATGTAGTTGTTTTATCGGGTCTTAACATGTTTTTAACTCTAAAATAGCAACTTACATGCTGTTAGGGAGCTCACCCCAAAAATAAACAATGACAAGTTTATTATAAAAATAACCTATGAAAGTAAAATAATGTCGCATGAGTTCAAAACGGGTTTGATTATATCTAAATTGAATGTATCTAGGGTAAAGATAAATACAATTTACTACAAGGAAGTTCTCACGTTTCTAAACTCAGAAGAGCAAAATTCTTCATTTGTTGGGAGGAAATCGCCCAACATTAATACATCAATCCTGGGCAAATTTGAGCTATTTGCCATAACAAAGCTTGATTCCGTTATTATAGTAGAGTGGAGTCGATAAACCACACGTAAAATAATAAAAAATCAATCCAAATGCGTAATCAGTAGTATTCACAACAACAAAACATAGTGAATGAGAGTATTGACAGCGGAGTTTACCTAAGCGTGACGTCATGCGCTGTGATTGGTGTTTCAGTCAGAATGGCCGATTGCTGTATTTTAATATTTTATTTTATTAAAAATCTTAATGATCTGAATTTTTTAAATGAAACTAAAGCATTGTTTTAAATTTTTTTAATATGACTTTTCCCCTCAAACCATTAAATCGACAATTTTTTGATACTGTCGTCATGCCTATTGCGGCTTAGATGCGCAAAATGTCTAGAAGTTCGAAAACACCAATTCGAACATTCACTTAAATAATTTTTCTAACATTTCTATTTCTAGTTTACGATATCAATGTTTTCAATATTAATGACTGGTTTATTTCTGTACATTTTTCCTTTGCAGGTCCAAAGTTCTTCAAGTTTTCTATAATTCGTCTTAGAGTATTTGGTGATTGTTTCTGTTTTTGAGGATAACGTGTCATGAATGTATCACATGTTCTTGAAATAACTTTATCACATTTTCCATAAATAATTAATGAGTTTAAATAACCTTCATTTGTATAATACAACCAGGGTGCCATAACGATGATTTGAAATGTCAAATACGATCGTGGCTATCCTGGAAAAATTTGATTTTTATCAGTTTTCTCAATCTCATTTCAGATCTTATTTTTTGAACACGCTGTATAATTAGTTATCCAAATATTATACAAAATCTATTGAAGTAAGTTTTTCTCAACAAGGAATCTAGCCCAAAGTAAGCAATAAGGGCTTCCGTATAGGAACAATTGATAATTATATAAGGACTTGCAATCGTCATTTTTGATATAAAATCTTAAATATGTCATAGACGCTTAGACTTAGGTATAGAACATAATGCATGAAATCTGTCTAGAATCTTAGGAAGAAATCAAAAATATAATAATATATAGGGTGTCCCTTTTGAAATAAGCCACTTGGGGTCTATTTCCGGTATAACCGGAAATGCCCAATGAATGAAAATATTTTAGCTGAATAGGCCCCAAGACATCTAATCAGTTTCCAAAATGTCAAATTTTTCCTACTTTTAGTTACTGAGATATCGATCTATGCAGTTCCTGGTGGTTCACCCTACATAATATATATATATATATATATATATATATATATTTATATATATATATATATATATATATATATATATATATATATAATATATGAATAATATATATATATATATATATATATATATATATATATATATATATATATATTATAATATATATATATATATATATATATATATATATATATATATATTTATATATATATATATATATATATATATATATATATATATATATATATATATATATAACTTTCACAGATTCACTTTTCAGAAAAAATACGATCTGCCTATTCACAAATGGACTCAGATATCCCTCTTGCTCCGACAACAATAAGGTACAAGATGGGTACATCTGATTGTCGTTCGAGAAAACCCAGAGTAGGAAACAATGTGTGAACGTTGGTGAATACTTTTCCTGTAAGTCAAGTGTAAGTATTTACCTAATCTCGTTGGTATAACATGAATAGTCTTACGTTCCCTTATAATTAGTTTCATATTTTTTTCAGATGAAGGTTCTATCTGATGGTATAGCCAACTTCAGTTTTGACTTCTTTGGTATAATATTATACAAATTATGTCATTTGTGAACCATACTTGAAGTAATAAAAATTATTTGAAGAAGTGTTTCTTTCGATAAACAGAAAAAAGATTTATTTACTACAAATATTATTCCAAAATTTGAAACAATTTAATTGATCATTCTCCATTTACTTTTAAATAGATCAGAGGATATTCTGTGTTGTAATTTGATTCGTGAGAACATTTATAATATGAATGATGATTCACCCATACGTTTCTTAAATTATGTTATAAGTTTGATGATCTTTGTTTGAACTTCTATTACAAACCAGGATACTTTGATTGAATACTGAAGTGATATTGAGTTATTTTAAGACTGCAGTTAGGTGAGAATTAAATTAGAATAATGCTAAATTTTTGGTAAAATATTTGACATAGCAATGTACACTTAGCACCTACTTATGCCAGCCATCACTGAATGTGGATATTTGAACGGAAAAACACTATTAAATCGATTTTCGTGAACAACTTTTCTTATGATAAATTCATATGAAGTTCGAACATCACTGGAATTTCTCTTCTGTGTGCCACTGTAATACATAGCTATTCAGGAAATAATTTTTTATTAAACATACCTATATTGATGGGAAGTGTTTATACAATTTTTAATTTAATTTCACCTGGCCCGGTATCTGTAATCAAATCGTGTAGGTTAAATTTGTTCCACTTCCCGATTTCCGATTGAGATGAAATTTTATATTCATATGTAAATCGAATGACGATGAATACTTAAAAGTAAAACTAAATTTTTAGATTTATTTAGTTGTTAATAAGAAAAGATACAGAAGTAAAAATTCGTGTTACATTTTCACAGTGAGATAGCAAAAAACCCGTGGTCAGTTAAATGAAATATGGTTCAACAAACCATGCTTTGATTTCAACTGAAATAAGAATTACAAAACAATTTATTTTATTGGAAATGAAATTGGCGAAGTGCATCACTTACTGAAGAACCACGCTTTAATAGCAAACTGTTGTAAAAATTGGGAAATAATTTAGTTCATTCAAAAACAAATAGCGGTTCGAAAAATTTAACCCAATTTCGATAGTTCCGTTCTGCTTTTAAAACAACCACATATACCAAATTTCAGCACATTTGGTTTGATGGAAGCCGCTTGAGATTCTATTATGTATCGGAATAATAATAAAAATTCTTTGATTTTCAACATATAGAAAGAAGAAAGTGAAACAGGTCATTCCAAAAATAAACAGAAAATTTCAAATATTGATTACACGATCCCTATGTGAAATACGGAATTATTCGATATTGTATGGCTGAAATGTGCAAGAAAACAATGAAGAGACTTGTCGAAAGACATATGACCATATTAATTTTGAATATTCACTGCATTTCCTTATCTATAACTTTCTTCCAACTTTTCCTTGGCCTTCCTCTCTTCCTTCTTCCTGCGGTTACTCAGTACAATATTTGTTTTGGGAGTCTTTCTGGTGTCATTCTTTATACGTCTCCATACCCTTTCAGCTGTTTCACTCTCACTTCTTCGACTATGGCCTGTTTTACACCCATAATTTCTCGTATTCTCTCGTTTCTTATTTTTTCCAGCCTAGATCTTCCCGCTGCTCGCCACCTCACTGCCGTAAGTTACGATACTTTGAACTATTGTGTTGTATATTTAGTTATTATTCTCTTTGCTGATTTTCTGATCCCATAATATGTTGAGGCATTTGATGGCTTTCCTGCCCTGGATATTTCTTTCTTTAATTGCGTCATCGACAGTTCCGTTATGAGTAAAATTAACGCCCAGATATTTTTAGCTACTGCAAGATTTAAGAGTAGGTCCGTCGTCCGTCACCAGGTCCTGCTGTGTCCCACCTATACACATGTACTTTGTCTTCGCTAAATTGACCTCTAAGCCCCATTTTTCGTACTCTTCAATGAGTTTCCTGGTCATATATTCTAAGTCTTCGAGCTCTTGTGCCACCACTATCTGATCATCATATTCCTGCATTTCTGTTTCCATTTGCAAAGCACCTTTTCCAGAAAAATCTTGAACAGGATTGGTGAGAGGCAGCAGCCCTGCTTTAGACCTATTATAAAAATGTACTATCCATAAACTATGAAAATGATTTTCTGCTTTCAGTTACCTCAATCAACACAATTCTCTGAAACTCAGACGATTATGTATATATATATATATATATATATATATATATATATATATATATATATATATATATATATATATATATATATATCTATATATGCAGTCAAACAAAGGGACTAGATTTGAAGAAAACTGTTTGTTATTTTGTCAAGCTTTCGGAAATGTTTATTTCCTTCTCCAGGACATCTATAATAAAAATGTGAATGTAAAGACATGTTTGAAAGATAGGTTAAAATATGCTCACTAAACTTGAGATTTGGAGTAAGTAAGTAAAAAAACGTCATTAACAGTTTAGGTAGTTGTCAACATTAATGTAATAAGTTATATTATATAACACATGTGCTCGATGATAAGAAAGAAGAGAATTAAACATCACAGTTTCAAATTGGACGTTAGGGTAACCAAGAGTAATACCAACTCTATTGCCAACCTTAAAATTGGAGGTAAATTAGAAATTTTTTTAGTCTTTTTATCCATACTAATGGTATCATTCTTGATAAAAAACATTTCTTTGAATAATCTATTATGTAAGTTATTTTCAGTAACAAGCACTTCAACCTGGTTGTAACTCATAATATGTTTACTAGAAATAACATGTTGAGCAAGGGCACACGTTTGTTTTTCTATTTTGCAGTCAGTTTTATGGGACGTTTAGCATCCACATAGGTTTCTTGAAGTTTGCCCAAAATATTTTGTATCACATGTCTGACAAGAAATTTTATAAACAACATTTGATCTTGGTTTCCCGGTACAGAAGAAATTGAATTTGAAACATTCAAATTGTTGATGATAATATTGAAATGATTGTCCGAAGTGACATCGGTAAAGAGCTATGTAAGAGCTTGTTAATAATTTTGAGAGGATAAGAGTTTTCAAGTAGGATCCCTTTTAACTGATTCAAACATTCAATTCTGAAAAGAGGATATGTTGAGTATGTGATCCTGTTTCTCATGGTAAAAATTAAGTCGATGGTGACCCACCTCCCAATGCTATTACTTTTTTTTAGTTTATTACCATATTTTCAATCTTTGACGACGAAACTTATGAATATCAACGTACTGTTACAACTATGAATAACCTTTTTACTGAAACTAAAGCTTTATACTGCTGAATACTTTAGAAAGATCAAATGATGTTGTCTATAAGATTCCTTGTCAGACATGTGATATGACATATATTGGACAAACTTCAAGAAACCTATGTGGACCATTAACGTCCCATAAAAGTGACTGCAGAATAGAGAAACAAACTTGTGCCCTTGCTCAACATGTTATTTCCAGTAAACATACTCTGAGTTGCAACCAGGTTGAAGTGCTTTGTACTGAAAATAACCACATGAAAGATTATTTAAAGGAATGTTTTTACCAAGAATAATACTAACAGTATGAATAAAAATACTGATTTCAGCAATTTAAGCAATATATACAATAATATACCAATTACCGCCAAATTTTTAGGTTGGCAATACAGTTGGTATGTTTCATGGTTACCCTAACGTCCAATCTGAAACTGTGATGTTGAATTCTCTTCCATCTTATCATCGAGCAAGTGTGTCGGTTATCAAAAAATTTTGAATTTTAAATTATATAATATAACTTGTAACAATAATGTTGACAACAACCCCAACTGCTGTTAGGTTGACTAATGGAGATTTTTTGTTATTTGATGTTGACGTTTTTTGCCTTCTACTCCAAATCTCAAGTTTAGTGAGCATATTTAAACCTATCTTTCAAACATGTCTCTACATTCACATTTTTTTTAAAGATGTCCTGAAAAAGGAAATAAACATTTCCGAAAGCTTGACAAAATAACAAAGAGTTTTCTTCAAATCTAGCGCAGTTGTTTGACTGCATTCCCAAGATCACACCTTATACTATACCTTAACTGTTCAGTCAGAACTATCTTTTCATTATATATATATATATATATATATATATATATATATATATATATATATATATATATATATATATATATATTATATATATATATATATATATATATATATATATATATATATATATATATATATATATATATATATATATATATATATATATATATATATATATACAAAATCGAACATTCTCTACCCAATTAAAATATTTTTGGTTATGCGGTGTTGCCACTTCTATTAGAAAGTAGTAGAAGCTTTGATTTTTCAAATGGAACAGCCTGTATAAAATATTATTTTTAGAATCTGCAACAATTTTCCAACAACTTTTCATAATGTTTCCCTATACTTATCTGTTACCGTCTTCCGAATAAAAATTATTTTCATTTTTTTTCGTCGGAAATCAAGACCTCTAAAAACTCTAATATCTTTGAGTAATACTATGATATCGAAATTTCGGTTGGAGTTTAGTGATACTTAGGGGCTTCCTACACTCCAAGCCTAATCTCTGTTACTTCGATACAGGGTGGTAAAAAAGTACAGTTATTTCGTTTGCTTGAAAAAGTGAATGAAAATTGATTATTTCAAATAGAATACCCTGCATATTATTGAAAAGTCGGAAAGCTGCTAGAATTTCCTGTTCATCTATGTATATCATACCTATATCTAACTAGTCAAGCTTCGGACTTATGAGTACATATTTGTGAAAATGTTCCTTGAACATGATATCCCCATTCGGTATTTGCTTATAGTCCAGTCACCAGCGGTAAAAAACTGTAAAACCGTGGAATTTTGAGAATCAACACCGATTTTGATGAAAATTTGGATTATGCTCTACTTACCCTTTTCTTCAGATTCTATGCTCTTCCAAAATGTGCTTCTTATTTTTGAGGAGTAAATGCTACCCCTTGTTGCAAAAACCTAAAAAATCGTAGATTTTAGAATGTATTTAGTTAAAATGAAGTTTAAATGAATTATTTGTAGATCTATTGATACACTCAAATAAGTTCATGATTAATCAGACAGATGCAACCCCTTTAAATCATCCCCTAATGGTAGTAATTTCTAGAACTAGTTGCAAAGGTATTCATAACTTGAAATAGTTGAAAACTGCGTCATGACGCTTCAACCCTTATAAGTTTTTTCTTGAGAATATGAATTATCAAAAAACAATCTCAACGATTTTTTCACAATAATCAATTATTCAAAAGTGCATTAATATTGAATCGAGAATATTTCATCAGTGTTATAACTCTTGTCGTTTTTTGAACACAACCCTCATAAAAGCCACGCCTTGTGACAAAAAATTCAAAAATTACGGTTTTTTTTGTAGTGATAATGATAGAAAATGATGAAAATTTATTTGCACTAAATATAGTTTTTCGTTTCCTCGTCGCTCTCGTGTTTTCACTGCAGGTTCTGTACATTGCATTGCAAAAGGGGCCTACTCGTCGGTAACCGCACGCTGAACCGCATGCCTCTTGCAATTACAAAATATCATTTGCAAAAGCTTCTCAAGTTCCGGTTCATTTTGGTTTTTGATTGGATGTAAAATGTCAATTTCAATCCAACCCCAATCTAAAGAATTAATATTTCTGTTACCTAGCCATATTATTTGCTCATTGAAAGCACCAACTGTTGCGACAAGAGATGACAATCTAACAGCCTTTTTTTCAGTGGATAAGTTAATACATGAGTTATATCTCATAAAGTCCAAGCAATATTTCGGTACAGTATCTAACGGCTTCTAAAATACCTTCAAGCGTTGAAGAACTATTATAAAATATCTTCGCCTTTTCCTTACGTCGGAACGTTTTTCTATAATGTCGTAAAATTTATTTTACCTTTATTGAAGATGTTGAGTCACATCCAGTGAAGCTGTGAGAAAATAGTATCAAATCTGCACTGTTTAGATATTCAATTTCTAAACTTTTAGAAGAATATGCCAGTGAAGTGGAATTTTGTTCTGAAATTAAAAACTTAAAAAGTTTTTCGACGATTACTCCCTCATTTTTTAAGCTATAATATTTTCAAAAAAAAACATTCTGTAGGGAATTTCAAGGTTTTTGACACCACGTTGATTGAAACTTTTTTAACCTTTCATTTGAAAATGGTTGACCTCAAAGGGCTTGGATGGACCACAATTAATACGCGAACTTTTAGCTAACATATCTCCTTCAATTTTCATGATACAAAGATGAAAAAAAATATCAAAATTTTTAGTAAGGAACACTCTACAATTAATATTTGGAACAGTTTCTTATATCATGAATTTTTTATAAATTAAGCATTCTAAACTTGTCAAATCACATGGATCATATAAATAACACTTAACTTAAGATACTTGAAAATGGGTAACGATTAATTTAATTTAAGGTGGTCATGACGAGGGAGTAAGTATTAAATTTGAAGAAAAAGGGACTTAATTTTTGTAATAAGTCAGTGAATTCTCATAGAAAAGACTTTTGTATAAGAACTAATCTTGAAGGTTTTTTATTGTACTTTAAAAAAAATCTTGAGTTTTACCCAAAAATTTCACTATTTTAAAATTATTTGAGGTTTAAATTTCTCAATTTTGGGTTTCCCGAAAAATAACCATTCTTCAACGAGTAACAACTCAGACGTTGTTGGGTTTACAAAGGTCATTCGATAACGAATCTCGTTTCTTTCTTATTAGCTACATTTTTGTTTCAGATGATTTTTTCGATAAAATGAAAAGTTTTTGAGTTATTCGAAAAAAACTGTTCAACAACATGCGTTTTTTCAATAAAAATTGCACAGTTTCAATCCTTAATAACTCGAAAACTGTCAACTTTACAAAAAAAATTTTTTCAAACAAAAGTTGCTTAGAATTAATCATTGTATCAATTTCTGATGTTATTTTGATTAAAATCATTCTCATCCCCTAGAAGGGGTAGCTTTCACCCCTAAGGCAAAAGCACACTTCGGCACATCATAGATTTCGAAGAAAGTTTTAAATACTACCTTAATCCTAATTATCAAGGAAATCGACTTTGATTCTCGAAATTTCACAGGAAAACGGCTGGTGACTGGACTATAAGCATGCCATGATTACTATTTGATAGTAACGTTGTGACAATCTACTAATAATATCAATATTTTCTTCACATCAGAAGTTGCAAATATCTTCCAGACCGATGGCACAAAACTATTCAAGCGAAGTTCTTATTAATTTGTTCATTATTCTTGATCAGTGTGATTATCAGCAGGGCATGTAGAAAGTTCAATGAAATGTATCTGAATCTACTGCCAATAAATCTCAAGAAATTGATACGAATTCATAACAATTGATAAACGTTTGGAACAACTTTAAAAAAGCATATATATATATATATAATATGTATATATATATATATATATATATATATATATATATATATATAATATATATATATATATATATATATATATATATATATTTATATATATATATATATATATATATATATATATATATATATATATATATATATATATATATATATTTTATATATATATATATATATATATATATATATATATATATATATATATATATATATATATGTCACCGGATAATAACAAGAACCGCAAGTTTATAAATTTCCTAGGAAATATATAAACCTTTGTAGGATTCTAAACGAGAGTTAAGTTGTATTATTTTACGCCCACATTTTCGCAAAATAAAATAAATAGGTAAGCAATAACTAAACGCCATGTGCGCTCTATTGGTTGAATAAGTCACGTGTTCCTTTTCCTTTCTCTCCACCGCCATTGGTCGCCACGGGACATAAACATATTGTAACTGTGTTTGAACTGTGAAAATAGTTTTATTTTGCTAAGGTTACGAAACCTATACTAAGGTTAAAGATTACTAAACACATAATGAACGACCTAGAAGCTGCGGAAAGCCAAAATGGTGAAGATAATGCGGTAAATGCTAGAAAATTTGTTGACGAAGTGAAATTTACCACAGAGCTATGAAAGTTTTATAGTGGCCATAACCAAAATAGTAAGAAATCGGAATGTACAGAGGAAAGAATTTCTGTTGTTTTATTTTGGCTGAGTGAAGTAGGGGTCAAAAGCATATTATGTAAAAAAGTAACCCTGTATTATTGGTACCTACCTAGTTTCAAAGTAAAAACACTGTTAGGTAGGTAATCGAAACTGATAAATTCATAGTTTGGCAAGTCTGATTGTATCTAAGTCTATGGATACAAGCTTTGCCACTGTCATCATCGACCAATGAGAGAGTAGTGCGTTATTTTAAAAAAGCGTAAAATTAAAAGTTCTTCTGTGATTGGTCGAACCGTTTAGAATCTTACGAATGGATATTCGTTAGTTTATAAACTTACCACGAAACGTCGCAAATTGATAAATTTGCGAAAATGTCAGCGTAAAATAATACAATTCATCTCTCGTTTAGAATCCTTCGGAGGTTTATAAATTTCCTAGGATATTTAAAAACTTGCGGATCTCGTTATATTCCGGTAACATATATTATATATATATATATATATATATGTATGTATATATATATATATAATATATATATATATATATATATATATATATATATATATATATATATATATATATATATATATATATATTTATATATATATATATATATATATATATATATATACAATAGTAATTTTATTAATTAGATATGTATTATTTGAAAAATAGATTTTAATCAGAAGAGATGCCCTAGATGATGACTGCATGATTTCTGTCACCTTTCCACTCATAATTGAAGCGGTTGATATTAGAATTGTCAAAATGATCTTCGACAAGAATTTAAACAACAGTTCCTTTAAAAATGGTATAGGTACTAGAAGAGCTTTTTTCCTATTCTTGAAAATGGAGGAAAAATAAACTTGGGCATAGTGGCTTCATATTTCAAACAAGTGTATGACTTTATGGCGTGGAAGAAGTACATTCCAAGTCACTTTTTTCAAGGCAATTTTTTCCAGGATTGTGAAATGAACCACAAAATGGAACCATAAAATCAAATCAACAGAAATAGTTATTGTAATATGCATTTCATGCAATATATTAGGAATGAATACATGTTATGAAATCATTTTCCTGCATTCCAGAAAGCATTCAAAATAGCTTTTAGAATGAGCTATACAGAAGTATTGATTTGAAGTTATTTATCAATAAACTTATCAACAAATATTTGACAGATCAAATCAATTGCACCATTCATAAAAAATCACGAAATCGTTTCCATTCAAGTTTTAGAACATGCATCATGTTGTATTGGTATCTATATAGTGACACCGAGGCTAATCATGCTATACACAATGGGCTAACACGCAGCCACAGCGACAAGGGATGGTACATTGTGGCCGAGCTGTACCCACAGGCTCACTGTTGTTCAGAACACATAGTATTTACTGTGGTTCATCGAGATTATAATGTAGAACATTCGAATATAGGTCGCTGTGAATTGCAATTTCATCAGGAAATTTAGGTATGAACGTTGCTGGTATTTGATTTTAATTCGAAGGTGGATTGAATTCATTCTTATTATTCCAGTAAATCACAGACTAGTATCGAAAGTCAACTAGAGTTCTGAAGTGATTTTATACCTTTAGGTTGTCAGTCGAAAATAGTAGATAATTAATCAAAAGTCAACAATGCGGTCTAGTAGTCCTTCTAGACCAAGATTTAACAGATTTTGAGTAGTATTCTCCCCGCATACAATAGCTTATTACACTGTATCGAAAGTCAACAGTGAGGAAATCCGCTTCGTACTCCCTTATATAAATATATATATATATATATATATATATATATATATATATATATATATATATATATATATATATATATATATATATATATATATATATATATATATATATATATATATATATATATATATAAAGATATATATATATATATATATATATATATATATATATATATATATATATATATATATATATATATATAAAAAATCTAGGGATTTTCAGAGAGCGAATAGAAATCAAAAAACTGGTTATATATATATATATATATATATATATATATATATATATATTTATATATATATATATATATATATATATAATATATAATAATATATATATATATATATATATATATATATATATATATATATATTTATATATATATTTATATATATATATATATTATATATATATATATATATATATATATATATATATATATACATATATATATATATATATATATATATATATATATATTATATATATATATATATATATATATATATATATATATATATATATATATATATATATAACACAAAGAAAATTAGTCGTGGGAAAATATTTCACAAGTAGAGCAGAATTATCGGTATAGCCCGCTTATATGGAAGCAGCCGTTGACACGTGTTTCGGACTCTTTGGTCCTCATCAGAACGGCGTAGCCAAGCATTGGATTGAAAACTTGGAGATGAAAATAGCACAACAAACGAGATCCCCTGCTACGGAAGACAATCACACATTTGTGGCTTATTGTTTGAACTCTCCGGTTTGGGAGATTTGGTCAAACTTTACCACGGAGGCGATTAATGCCATCCGCGAGATCTCAGACCGAGTAAATAAACAACAACAAAGAAATAAGTCGCGGGAAAATATTAAACAAGTAGAGCAAAATTATCGGTATAGCCCGCTTACATGGAAGCAGCCGTTGACACGTGTTTCGGACTCTTTGGTCCTCGTTAGAACGGCGTAGCCAAGCATTGGATTGAAAACTTGGAGATGAAAATAGCACAACAAACGAAATCCCCTGCTACGGAAGACAATCACACGTTTAATATTTTCCCGCGACTAATTTCTTTGTTGTTGTTTATTTACTCGGTCTGAGATCTCGCGGATGGCATTAATCGCCTCCGCGGCAAAGTTTGACCAAATCTCCCAAACCGGAGAGTTCAAACAATAAGCCACAAATGTGTGATTGTCTTCCGTAGCAGGGGATTTCGTTTGTTGTGCTATTTTCATCTCCAAGTTTTCAATCCAATGCTTGGCTACGCCGTTCTGATGAGGACCAAAGAGTCCGAAACACGTGTCAACGGCTGCTTCCATATGAGCGGGCTATACCGATAATTCTGCTCTACTTGTATATATATATATATATATATATATATATATATATATATATATATATATATATATATATATATATATATATATATATATATATATATATATATATATATTTATATATATATTTATATATATATATATATATATATATATATATATATATATATTTATATAAATATATATATATATATATATATATATATATATATATATATATATATATATATATATATATATATATTTTTTTATTGACCAGAATACCTCCGTGTTTTGATGTTATAGTAAAGTGATCAGGGTTTGGAACGGATAAAGGCCTTTTTTTTAAATTACGTATACTTCATTTATTTCTGTCAACGTTTCGACTACCTCTTTGTAGTCTTCATCGGGACACTGCAGATATGATCTTGATGTTATACAATTCTAAAAATATATATATATAGCTGTCTCAAACTTACCAAACAGTTGAGGTTAACAATTAAGCAGTATGGAAAGGAACAGAAACATCGTTACAATTGTTTCAAAAACTTGTCAAACATTTAAGAATAATACAATTATGGAAAACAACTTGAGTAGACAAAAAACCACGAAAATTTACTTTTAATTTCACAGCAAGAAACAACAATCTTAATTATATACAACCTTCTTATATCAAATATCGGTTAACAATAACAAGTTGGGTTAGAAATCGCATTCATTGACATTTTTACAGCTAACTAATCTATGGATAATTTTTCTTTTTATTTTAATGAATTTAAACAATTTTATGTTCAGTGTGCTACACTACATTGGCCAAATCCTGATGTTGGTCAATTTTATTATTATGACACATCAAATATGAATAGATATTACTAATGTTCTTGATATCAGACCGTGAATTCATTGTTGACGGGTTAATTTTTATATGCTGCATTTCTAAGAATGTTCTTTTGTTTGGATTCTTCTCAAAGTCAAGGATTTTCACATCATTAAAATCTACGTTATGACCCGTATTTCTAATATGTTCCGCCAACGCACATCTTTTGTTAGGGTGTTTTGCATCACTCTTGTGCTGTGTTAAACGTTTTTTTAACTGTTGTGAGGTTTGTCCCACATAACACAACTCACAAGAAGAGCACTGAACCTTATAAACCACATTTCTACATTTCAAACTAGGAGTTTCATCTTTCATTGAGCTAAATAGTTTACCTACAAGGAACTCGTTTCTTATCGCTATTTTCATTTGATTGTCATGAAACAACTTTTTTAGCGGACCAGTGATATTCTGAATTAATGGTAGTGATGTAAATACTAGATTTTCTTTATTATGTGCGATGTTATTCTGTGTGGGGTATCTCAGTTCCAACTGGGAGTCAACACCAATATCTTCTTGACTACTTGTGTTGTTAGTTCGTTGTTCATTGCTACTGTTGGGGGTACTATATAACAGTTTTGTCAATAGGCCCCTTGGATACCCATTAGTACCCAAAATATCAAATAGTATTTTCAAATTTTTTCTAAGTAATGATGGATGAGAAATACGAGTTATTCTATTTTTCATTCCCAAAACCAGGTTTATCTTTTGTTTTGTAGGGTGACTTGAATGATAGTGTAGGTATCTACCAGACGACATCGGTTTTCTATACCAGTCCACTAAGAGAGAATTGTTGTTGGTTCTGATTACTTTAGTGTCTAGAAATGGGACAGCATTATCTGTTTCCCTTTCTACTGTGAACTGAATATGTAGATTATACTCATTGAACTTTTCTAGTGTAAAGTCTACCTGATCTTTTGGAACTGTGCAAAAAATGTCATCAACATACTTTTTTATTATGGGAACCTCAAACGGCATGGTTGCAAGAACTCGGTCTAGAATAAAATCCATCACTATTTTTGCTAAGATAGGACTTAGTGTAGAGCCCATAGGGGATCCAAAAATCTGACTGTATATGGTGTCTTTAAAAACAAAATAATTTGAAGAAAAAAGAAATCTAATTATTGTAATAAATTGATCCTTTGGAATATTAGTGTTAACTGAGATAAGCTCCCACCTGAAATCAACCACCTCCACTGCAAGCTCAACTGGTATGTTGCTATACAAAGATACAATATCCAAACTAATCAACTCATAGTTGTTCGGATGTTGAAAAATGTTTACCAGTTCAGAAAACTCAAAGGAATCCCTTACAAAATACCTGTCAGCTGAGCCACCCATTGATTTGGTTAGTATATTGGCAATAAAATTAGACAGTTTCGATGTGGGAGTGTCTATGCAAGAAACGATAGGTCTCAGCGATACAATCGGCTTGTGAATTTTTGGAAGGCCGTAAAATTTTGCTGGAATTGAATTATACTCATACAACCTCTTGCCTTCTATTTTTGTAATGTAATTTTTATTAACTAACATTTTTACTATGTCATTACTCTTCCCCTGAATTGTCGCTGTGGGATCTCTATTTAAAATCTTATAATATTTAATATTTCAAGTGACAGCCAGTAGTATTGTGGCTTGTCCATAACCACCGTGACGTTTCCTTTATCTGATTTTAAGACAATTAACTCTGGATGTTTTTTTAGGAAGTCCTTGCAAAAATAGTATTCTTTTTGAAAATTATTTGAGATGTTAGGAGTGTAGTAAATATAATTTGTGAGAATGTTTGTAGCTAGTGATCTAACAATGTTTTTCTTATCATCATTATCAAGATTTTTTAACTTAATTATATTTTCACAGTCTGCTAATACTTTTCGCAGGACCACCTCTTTTTTTGGAATGTCAACACCAAACTTTGGACCTAGTGACATAAAATTTGTGAACCTACACGGAATCCGAGAAGAACTGACGTTTTTCAACCAGGATGTTTGTGGTTTGATCAATTTTAATTGATCATTCTTTAGGCTTTCTATTTTAGCTAAGTTTCTAGTTTTAACTTTGTGAAATTTTCTGTTATAATGAACTGACTGACTTCTTTTAAATCTAATTAAAGTGATTTCGGGAAGCGAGTTCACCAAATTCTCCCACAATCTGGTGCACTCCCTCTCCGTTTTTACTATGTCTTTTACTGTTACTTTGATTTCTAAAGGTAATATTTGATATGTCACCTTATTGTTTAATTTAGCAGCTAATTCTGTAGAGACAGCGTCTGACATTGATCCATGTAATGCGCGAATGTTGTTGCTAATGTGTGTTGGTACAATTCCTTGCTTTTTACATTCCAATAGATATATGCGTCTGTTCCTCATCGATGCATCAGATGCTGTCTCTACAGAATTAGCTGCTAAATTAAACAATAAGGTGACATATCAAATATTACTTTTAGAAATCAAAGTTACAGTAAAAGACATAGTAAAAACGGAGAGGGAGTGCACAAGATTGTGGGAGAATTTGGTGAACTCGCTTCCCGAAATCACTTTAATTAGATTTAAAAGAAGTCAGTCAGTTCATTATAACAGAAAATTTCACAAAGTTAAAACTAGAAACTTAGCTAAAATAGAAAGGCTAAAGAATGATCAACTAAAATTGATCAAACCACAAACATCCTGGTTAAAAAACGTCAGTTCTTCTCGGATTCCGTGTAGGTTCACAAATTTTATGTCACTAGGTCCAAAGTTTGGTGTTGACATTCCAAAAAAAGAGGTGGTCCTGCGAAAAGTATTAGCAGATTGTGAAAATATAATTAAGTTGAAAAATCTTGATAATGATGATAAGAAAAACATTGTTAGATCACTAGCTACAAACATTCTCACAAATTATATATTATACTAAATAAATAATTGGTTTGCCAAATTCGACTCCCCAAAATGCAGGCGGCCGAAGGCCGCATTTTGGCAAACTTATGAAGCCGAGATAAGGAGATCGGCTGCGAATCGCGGGGCCCGAAAGGCTCCGTCGATCGCCCACGTCCTTTCCGTAGTGCTTAGGCTACGTCTTGCCTCGATCCGAGACGCCGATTTTCGATATCGAACGTTTAAGGTTTGACGTTTCTCCGAAATTCGCTAAAACGGCAGCATTACCGACACTTAAGAACTATTTTCGCGTCCCATGGACTCGAATTCACGTGATCGCCTTTGGAGCCGATAGTTGGACGGGTTGAATTATATCGAGAAGTTTCGGCACGGCGAGGCCCAATGAGGTCGTAGCATCTACCCGATTCCGCACGAACTCGAGATTGACAGCGAGTAGATTGTGTGCCCTTTCGACAGAGGAAGGGACGGAATTAGCACTCCTCGGCGTTCGAGAAACTATATTTTTATCGATCTATATTTTTCACGGATCTATTTAATGGGCGATGGAGCCTCTCACTAGTATTTACTACACTCCTAACATCTCAAATATTTTTCAAAAAGAATACTATTTTTGCAAGGACTTCCTAAAAAAACATCCAGAGTTAATTGTCTTAAAATCAGATAAAGGAAACGTCACGGTGGTTATGGACAAGCCACAATACTACAGGATGTCACTTGAAATATTAAATGATGATAAATATTATAAGATTTTAAATAGAGATCCCACAGCGACAATTCAGTGGAAGAGTAATGACATAGTAAAAATGTTAGTTAATAAAAATTACATTACAAAAATAGAAGGCAAGAGGTTGTATGAGTATAATTCAATTCCAGCAAAATTTTACGGCCTTCCAGAAATTCACAAGCCGGTTGTATCGCTGAGACCTATCGTTTCTTGCATAGACACTCCCACATCGAAACTGTCTAATTTTATTGCCAATATACTAACCAAATCAATGGGTGGCTCAGCTGACAGGTATTTTGTAAGGGATTCCTTTGAGTTTTCTGAACTGGTAAACAACTTTCAACTTCCGAACAACTATGAGTTGATTAGTTTGGCATGTTGTATCTTGTATAACAACATAACCAGTTGAGCTTGCAGTGGAGGTGGTTGATTTCAGGTGGGAGCTTATCTCAGTTAAACACTTACATATCCAAAGGATCAGTTTATTACAATAATTAGATTCCTTTTTTCTTCAAATTATTTTTGTTTTTAAAGACACCATATTAGAGTCAGATTTTTTGGATCCCCTATGGGCTCTACACTAAGTCCTATCTTAGCAAAAATAGTGATGGATTTATTCTAGACCGAGTTCTTGCAAACCATGCCGTTTGAGGGTTCCCATAATAAAAAAGTATGTGATGACATTTTTTGCACAGTTCCAAAAGATCAAGTAGACTTTACACTAGAAAAGTTCAATGAGTATAATCTACATATTCAGTTCACAGTAGAGAAGGGAAACAGATAATGCTGTCCCATTTCTAGACACTAAAGTAATCAGAAACAACAACAATTCTCTCTTAGTGGACTGTATAGAAAACCGATGTCGTCTGGTAGATACCTACACTATCATTTCAAGTCACCCTACAAAACAAAAGATAAACCTGGTTTTGGAATGAAAAATAGAAATAACTCGTATTTTCTCATCCATCATTACTTAGAAAAAAATTTGAAAATACTATTTGATATTTTTGGGTACAATGGGTATCCAAGGGGCCTATTGACAAAACTGTTATATAGTACCCCCAACAGTAGCAATTAACAACGAACTAACAACACAAGTAGTCAAGAAGATATTGGTGTTGACTCCCAGTTGGAACTAAGATACCCCACACAGAATAAACATCGTCACATAATAAAGAAAATCTATTATTTAACATTACTACCATAATTCAGAATATCACTGGTCCGCTAAAAAAGTTTGTTTCATGACAATTCAAATGAAAATAGCGATAAGAAACGAGTTCCTTGTAGGTTAAAACTATTTAGCTCAATGAAAGATGAAACTCCTAGTTTGAAATGTAGAAATGTGGTTTATAAGGTTCAGTGCTCTTCTGTGAGTTGTGTTATGTGGGACAAACCTCACAACAGTTAAAAAACGTTTAACACAGCACAAGAGTGATGCAAAACACCCTAACAAAAGATGTGCGTTGGCGGAACATATTAGAAATACGGGTCATAACGTAGATTTTAATGATGTGAAAATCCTTGACTTTGAGAAGAATCCAAACAAAAGAACATTCTTAGAAATGCAGCATATAAAAATTAACCCGTCAACAATGAATTCACGGTCTGATATCAAGAACATTAGTAATATCTATTCATATTTGATGTGTCATAATAATAAAATTGACCAACATCAGGATTTGGCCAATGTAGTGTAGCACACTGAACATAAAATTGTTTAAATTCATTAAAATAAAAAGAAAAATTATCCATAGATTAGTTAGCTGTAAAAATGTCAATGAATGCGATTTCTAACCCAACTTGTTATTGTTAACCGATATTTGATATAAAAAGGTTGTATATAATTAAGATTGTTGTTTCTTGCTGTAAAATTAAAAGTAAATTTTCGTGGTTTTTTGTCTACTCAA
The DNA here is from genome assembly GCA_030704885.1 of Cynegetis impunctata. Classification (NCBI taxonomy): domain Eukaryota; kingdom Metazoa; phylum Arthropoda; class Insecta; order Coleoptera; family Coccinellidae; genus Cynegetis; species Cynegetis impunctata. The sequence continues at coordinate 1,076,916 of JARQZK010004346.1, forward strand.
GTTGTTTTCCATAATTGTATTATTCTTAAATGTTTGACAAGTTTTTGAAACAATTGTAACGATGTTTCTGTTCCTTTCCATACTGCTTAATTGTTAACCTCAACTGTTTGGTAAGTTTGAGACAGCTATATATATATTTTTTAGAATTGTAGTAACAATCAAGATCCATAATTGCATTGTCCCGATGAAGACCTACCAAGAGGTAGTCGAAACGTTGACAGAAATAAATGAAGTATACGTAATTTAAAAAAAAGGCCTTTATCCGTTCCAAAGCCCTGATCACTTTACTATATATTATATATAATATATATATATTATAATATATATACTATATATATATATATATTATATATTAATCTCTTGATAATTATTAGCAATAACAGGCTGGTTGAATCTTAAAAAAACTCGATTTTTATTAAAAAAGTTGACGTTTCACTACGACATTCGTAGTTTTTTCAAAACTATTGAAAAAAATTGAAATTTCTTTTACATTTATTGATTTGAAAAAATTTGAATAGACAAAGACTACTTGTCTCGCTAACATTTTTTTCCGAATGTGGTTGTTCTTTGTTATTTATTACGTGCTATTCAGTCTAATATCAACATTCAAAATTGTTATCACTAGATGGCAAGGGAAACCACAGAAACCTTTACCTACGTAATGTTCGAAAATAAAAATAATAGGGTACTATTTATCTTACAACAAAGAAATTAGTCGCAGGAAAATATTAAAAAAGTAGAGCAGAATTATCGGTATAGAACGTTTATATTGAAGCAGCCGTTGACACGTGTTTCGGACTCTTTGGTCCTCATCAGAACGGCGTAGCAAAGCATTGGATTGAAAATTTGGAGATGAAAATAGTACAACAAATAAAAACCTCTGCTACGGAAGACAATCACACCTTTGTGGACTATTGTTTGAACTCTCCGGTTTGGGAGATTTGGTCAAACTCTGCCACGGAGGCGATTAATGCCATCCGCGAGATCTCAGAACGAGTAAATAAACAATAATAAAGAAAATAGTCGCGAAAAAATATTGAATAAGTCCAGCAAAATTATCGGTATAGCCCGTTTATATGGAAGTAGCCGTTTTTATTGAAATTTTTATTTAGAATTTCAAATCTTTTAAAAAGGTACTCACAATCTAGAACAATGTTTGAAACTCTCAGCTTAAGTTTGGAATCATTGCCATATTTTCAGCTTGCAATATTTAATTATTTATTAGAATTGTTGTTGCCTGTGATCTATTTTCAATCTCTTGATAATTATTAGCAATAACAGGCTGGTTGAATCTTAAAACTCGATTTTATTAAAAAGTTGACGTTTCACTACGACATTCGTAGTTTTTCAAAACTTTTGAAAAATTTGAAATTTCTTTGACATTTATTGATTTGAAAAAATTTGAATAGACAAAGACTACTTGTCTCGCTAGAATTTTTTTCCGAATGTGGTTGTTCCTTGTTATTTATTACGTGCTATTCAGTCTAATATCAACATTCAAAATTGTTATCACTAGATGGCAAGGGAAACCACAGAAACCTTTACCTACGTAATGTTCGAAAATAAAAATAATAGGGTACTATTTATCTAACAACAAAGAAATTAGTCGCAGGAAAATATTGAAAAAGTAGAGCAGAATTATCGGTATAGTACCTTTATATTGAAGCAGCCGTTGACACGTGTTTCGGACTCTTTGGTCCTCATCAGAACGGCGTAGCAAAGCATTGGATTGAAAATTTGGAGATGAAAATAGTACAACAAATAAAAACCTCTGCTAAGGAAGACAATCACACCTTTGTGGACTATTGTTTGAACTCTCCGGTTTGGGAGATTTGGTCAAACTCTACCACGGAGGTTTTTATTTGTTGTACTATTTTCATCTCCAAATTTTCAATCCAATGCTTTGCTACGCCGTTCTGATGAGGACCAAAGAGTCCGAAACACGTGTCAACGGCTGCTTCAATATAAACGTTCTATACCGATAATTCTGCTCTACTTTTTTAATATTTTCCTGCGACTAATTTCTTTGTTGTTAGATAAATAGTACCCTATTATTTTTATTTTCGAACATTACGTAGGTAAAGGTTTCTGTGGTTTCCCTTGCCATCTAGTGATAACAATTTTGAATGTTGATATTAGACTGAAAAGCACGTAATAAATAACAAAGAAAAACCACATTCGGAAAAAAATTTTAGCGAGACAAGTAGTCTTTGTCTATTCAAATTTTTTCAAATCAATAAATGTCAAAGAAATTTCAATTTTTTCAAAAGTTTTGAAAAACTACGAATGTCGTAGTGAAAGGTCAACTTTTTTAATAAAATCGAGTTTTTTAAGATTCAACCAGCCTGTTATTGCTAATAATTATCAAGAGATTAAAAATAGATCACAGGCAACAACAATTCGAATAAATAATTATATATATATATATATATATATATATATATATATATATATATATTATATATATATATATATATATATATATATATATATATATATATATATATATATATATATATATATATATATATATATATAAATTCTAGGGGTTTTCGGAGGGCGAATGGAACTCAAAAAACTGGTTCTTGAAGAATATTTGAATAAGTAGTTCGACAATTTGCACATGAGTTATTGGAATGAATAAAAAATACATTGTTTTTCAAACAGCGCTTATGTTCTTTGATTTTTTCTTAAAATTTCTATTTATTTCACTGATATTTATATTGCTACTATAATAACAACTTATAGACACCCGATTTTGAAAATTTATTTATTGGTTTTTATTTATTGTTATTGTTCATCATATATTGGGCAAACGATATGAGTTAATAATATTGAATTTCTTGACATCTTTGGAAAGATGTTTGAAGAATCAAGGAACACGAGTGCTGTTTTGAAAACAACACGAGATTCTGACTATTATAATCATTCATTAAATCGGTATACATTTCCATATTTTACATAGAGAGAATAAAGGATTGAATTATATGTTTTGGGAAGCCCTAGAAATGTACAGATATAAGAATTCTGATGACCTATCAAATGAACAGATTAATTTGAAATATTTCCTCTTCTGAATATATATAATATCTGATATAGTCTGTAAAAGTTTTTCAGGAAGAATTACCCACCCACCATCCCAATATTTGATTTCTTGTTGAAATCGTAACTTTGAGGTACTTAAATTTATGTGAATATGAATACCAAGATATCATTTCTATCTGATGAAGACACAGTAGGTAAAGTATGGGCGTGCACCGTATACAATGACCTTGACCTTGAAAAGGTGGTTAACTTTGAGTGGATATTCAGGAGTGGGGGTAACTTGGCTAATGGACGTGCACCGTACACTATGGCTTTGAAAAGGCGTTTAATATTAAGTGCATATTGATCTAGGTTGGTTGGTGACGACCATGAAAATAGAACATTGTATTCCTTGAGAGCATTAACCTTGAATATAAATGACTATACCAGGAGTGGGCTTAAATTTGATTTCGATTGGTCTTTAGTGACCTTGACTATTAAACATAGAATTTTATCCCTACCCATTCCTCCTAAGTAAATATTTTGCTTTCGGTGAATTCAAAGGTAGTTAATGTGATGTTTTTCAGATTTCCAAGTTCCGGTGGTATAATTCTTTCCGAAATAATGTACCAGAATCAGTAAGGCCATTATAATATTGCTTCTGATGAGTTCAACAGATTCGTTTCACATAAGGTTTTGTTTGCGCCATGTTTTGAAGCGAGGAAAGCTAAATTTATTATCGATGAAGAAACAATTGTGAGTTCGCATAATATCGACACCATAGTTGACGAAGAAACTCTAGTCCATTATATCAAGCTTCATGGGCAAGAGTGTGCAATCTATGAAAAACCATTTATGTGTGTAAAGAATATAGATCCAAGTGTGGCTATACTATGTGGCTATAGTATGAAAACTGTGTAATCATGGAGCATACTGAGATTGCCTGAAAAATAAATTAACTGGAATACCAGTTGGAATATCTTATCCAAAAGAAGGACGGAAAAAATGAAAACCATTATTTCATTATGGATTTAGAGTTAACTTATAAGAATACAGTGAATATGGCTAAAATTACATGTGATGCATTTCTCAGTGATTAAATTTCAGTGAGTGTTTGTTGTGAAGATTTAGTGCGTTTAAGTGAAGAGCTGAAAGAACGGATCTTCAATAGCATGGCATTATCAGAAAAAAATATATTTAAATTATTTCCAAAGTTGAAGCTTGTTGTATTTGAGCATGCAGATATTGGAAACAATATCATGGAATCTAGTGAAGAAGATTTGAAATTTTTTCCTGCTGACTATTTGGTGAAAAAATTAAATAGTTATGAGCTTCTTCAAATTTATCATAAGTTTTCTGAATCATTGATTGAAATATTCAAATTACAGACCCATTTACCCTACTTCATACATCATAATCGACCTGATGTACTTATGTTTTCAAGGTGAGGATGCAGTTCTCTGACAAAGCATATCACTTTCAACATAATCAAGTATCCACAAACCCCCACCCATGGAGTTTTCAAGGACATACTACAGTACTTAAAGACAGAATCCAATTAATTTCTATAGTTTCAAAGTTTCATAGTGAATCAAGAAACATGCGTGTTAAAACAGTGAGTATTCGAACCATACATTTTGTGCTCAAAAGTATTCTTTCTCAACAAATCCAGAACTAAGTATGCAGCTGTTAGACTATCACACCTTCTTAAATAAATTATAGGAATCAGTGGACCATCTTCGAGGGGTCATCACATTGATTTCACTGCGGAAGAGTTTCGTGAATTAATCAACTGTGAAGAGTTCATCCAAGGAATTTGGAAAAAACATCATCGTCAGAATTCAAGAAATTGAAAAACTTTACATTATTCTGCATAAATATCAATAACAATTCTATTCTTGGATTGTAAAATAAGAATTTTCAAGTGTATATTGATCGAGACACTCTGTGCGAATTATTTTAACTACAGAAGTTTATAAGAGACTATATTGAGTTCCTAGAATATCATGGATTTCCAGAGTTCTACAAAATGGTCACCCGGTCTATGTAAAAAATGAGTACTGATTTCTTAGTGAATATAAACGATGTATTAGATAAGTCATATAAATATTTATTCAATTCACCGATTTTCAAAGAATTAATGAAATTTGATCCATATACTGTAATGAATGAAGTGAATCAGATAGCATGTTGATATGAAGAAAGTTACATTTAACTATACTGATACTATCCATCATATGTATGTTTGGACCTTTGCATATCGAGAATCTCGTAAATATTACTGGGAGATGTTTGTCTTTGATAGAATAAAATTCAATAGTAGAATAAAAAACTGGTAGTACATTTCAGCTCCTATTTTAGATATGGAGCACAGAAATCATATTTTCTGTAGTAGATTTCCTCAGCTGTAATCTTACTTTGTGAACTTGAAACAGAATTGTAAAAAAAATTCATTTCTTGTAAACCATTTTTCTTGATCCAGGAATTATGCTCCTTCCCCATAGCTAAAAACTTCACACACAGTTGGTTTCCTTTCTTTCTCAGACCTTTTTTTCTACCAAAAAAATATCAAGATGTTTTACTTTCAGCAGTTGATATCTTCATTTGAAGAATCACGTAATAAGTAAGTTCTTGGATATGTTGATTGTATCTTCCGAATTGTGAAAATTTCATTTGACTAATTGGGTGTGTAACCTTTTGCGAAAACTTGTCTAGGTTTACTCACTCGAACATAATCTCCAACTTTATATTTACTCTTTTTTGGGTCTTTTACCTTGAGATGGGAATAAGCCGAATTCAGAATTTTTTTTTCATTTTCACTGTTAACATCAATCTTCTTATAACCTGTAGTTGAGTATTTTGTTGAATTATATTGATGTACTATATCATTCAATATATCTATCCACTTATAATTTCCACGAACGCTGAATTCTTTCCACATAATCGATTTGATTGTTCTATTAAATTTTTCCACAACACTACTTTTCAAAATTTGAGTTTGAACTATAATGATTTATGTTATATTTTTCCATCAATTCCTTAAAATTTTTATTGTAAAATTCTTTACCAAAATCTGGTTGTAGATTTTTGGGTGGATTCTTCAATTTTCTCAAAATTTCATTCATTGCAATTGTTACATCTTTTGCACTTTTATTCTTCAACGGAATTGCCCAAACAAACAATTTCGAGAACACGTCTATCACAATGAGTATATACTCAAAACTATAAAATAACGTTTTCATCGTGCCGAGGTTAACAAAGTTGTTCTAGTTTCTGACAAAATAACCCAGCGTTCTAGTTGCAGATGCCGTGATACGACTGTTCTGTTCTGAAAATGACAGCTTATAGTCAAAAGCAACCCCTAGATCCTTGAACTCATCACATCTATCTAGAATCTGACCATGCAATGTACAGCCATGGTGAATCGGAGTTAATCTACGAGAAAACGACACAACTTTACATTTACTGATATTAAGATTTAGTCCGTTGTTGGAACACCATAAATTGACCGTATCTAAAGATACTTGTAATCTAGCACAATCATGACGATCATTAATTACAGCAAATATTTTCAAATCATCAGCAAAAAGCAGATGCATACAGTCAAGTTGTAGAGACAGATCGTTAATGTATATAAGAAATAATAAAGGTCCTAAATTGGACCATTGTAGCACACCGGATGAGGCACGATAGAGTGCAGATTCACAACCTCCATGTTAAACATATTGATAACGATCTGAAAAATATGATTGTATCAATAATAATAACTGAGACGAAAAGCCAATAGACTGAAGTTTAGACATCAATATGCTATGATAGATCTGATCAAAGGCCTTCTGAATATCTGTGTAAATAACATCCATCTGACCACGGTCATTCAATGATTCAGACAGAGACTGAGTAATACATACCAAATCAGTAACAGTTGAGCGATTCTTCATAAAACCATGCTGATGTGGTGAAATCAGTGTACGAACCGAAGAATAAATAGAGTCATATAGAATAGAGTATATATAGAATAGAGTCATATAGAATAATTTTAGGAAAATTGCATAAAACAGCTATTGGTCTATAGTAAGTTATTAGGGCCGGATCACCAGATTTCAAAACTGTATAAATTCTAGTAATTTAATGAATAAATAGATGAAGTGAATAATGCGTTTTGTCTTCATTAATTAGTGAGGGGTCATTGTATTGAGAAATATGATTGTAAAATTCATCAAGGGTCATTTTGATGATACTTTTTCAGTCTCCCGTTGGACACTGACATATTCTTCAAAGTTATATTTTATTTTAGAGTTTTTGGCTTTTGTTACCAGCAGTTTGAGATGCAAGTAGCAATTTTAATCTCTCAACTAGAGTGTTTGGATTTTCCATGGTATGAATTCTAAATCTTTATTATTAAGTTCGGGAAGATTCAATTTTTCATGTGTCTACTTGACTTCATAAGTGTACTTTTTAACACACCACCTCTTGATTGTTCAACTATTGGCGAAAGTGATGTAGGAATTTTTGACATACTGGGCTGAGAAAAAACAGTTCGACTACTTTCTCCCCTAACTACACGCTTTCGAATATTTTTCATTATACCATGATATTTTTTACCGACATTCCCAGATATCTGCTTTTCAAAATCATAATTTTTCCGATGAGCATTCGTTTTTTTTTACAATATCAAGATAATTCTTCAAATCTGTTGTATTATATGGATCTGGTTCTTTCTTGAATGATAATTCAAGGAGGCCTCTAGTGATAGGATATGGTATTGGATCATCCTTTAGGATCTTTTACAACTTTATCTTTTATGAAGTATATTTCCGAGTTCCCAATATAATTTTTTTTTTCCTTTAGGATCTTTTACAACTTTATCTTTTATGAAGTATATTTCCGAGTTCCCAATATAATTTTTTTTTCTGATTGTTCTGGATTGTAATGAACACCATATTTATGGTCAAACTCTTCAGGGGAGAGGCTGATTATCATTTTCTCACTATAATCTCTTGCTAATTCCTACCACTGATCTAACCATTCATTGAAAACATCCGCAGTTTTCAACTCTTCGAAATTTTCCAACTCAACTTGCGATAGTTGTTGTGGTTCTTCTTCAACTACAATCCTTGTAGTTCTTTCCTCACATTTTTCCTAGCTTTTAACAGTTCTAAAGCCAAGCATTTATCCATTCGGGTTAAAAATAATCATGGTTCGTTCTGGGTAGAGTATTCTGTTGCTCTATCAATTGCATTATCAAGATTCGATACTACACTAAAGATTGAAGTTGTATTCAATATATGGAAAAAATAAAACAATAATCATATATTTATATATATATATATATATATATATATATATATATATATATATATATATATATATATATATATATATATATATAAGGTCATCTGGTTTCTCGAGTTTGTATCCGCGTATGGGCTTCGTCTTCGTTGAAGTCTGCTCGACGTTTCGGTAAAATTACATTTTCATATACATATATATATATATATATATATATATATATATATATATATATATATATATATATATATATATATATATATATATATACATAGTTTGATCACGCAACATCCAAGATATAGAAAATAAAAAAGACAATAAAATGAACAAAAAACAAACAAGAAAAATTAAACCTAGTGTGTTTAGTTTATTGATTCACTAGAATATTTGAAAAGTATGATAACAAGATAATGAAAATGTGAATCAACATTAATGAGACTGAACAAGAAGATTCTTAAATGTTGGTCAACAATATTTCAGAAGTTCTGTCAAAAGTGTATCAATATTTTCATGCCAATCAACATCATAATGACCCCATGCTAAAGTCCTGAAAGTATTCAAGTAGAAACGTTTATCAGCAAAGGCTGATAGTACCAGTTCATTTAGCATGTCAGTGTACATTTTATGCAAACATGATCTGAATATTGACGTCACACACGATAAAGATTCATTTTTAGTGATGATTTTTTCAAATATATGTTCACTGAAACCTTTTGCTTTTTTATCAACTGTATCCAATAGTTCAACACAGTAAGCCCCAGTCCCATGAAAACTTTTGATGATTTTTAGTGCATACTCATTTTTCATTTTCCCTATTATTGACTTTGGGTATAATGTTATGCACATTATTAGCTGGATAATTAGAAAGATCAAAATGATCCGCGCTTTGTTTGATGTCGTCATAAACATTTTCTGTTAATATTTTCACCAGAAGTGAGTCAGTTTCTGTATATAATAAAGAAACCTTTCTACCATATTTTTGCTTCGGAAAGTTATAAAAGAAATTATAGATCACTGTTTTCGAAATTTCTAAAACACAAAATCCCACGTATAAAGGCTTATCATTTATGTAATACGAACTTTGTTCATTTCTATCGCTACTAAATTTTCACTAAATATTTCGCGGTCCTTTAAATGAGGTTTAGCAATCCATGTTTCCGCCCCAAACTTTTATCCTCACTCAACCAAGAAAAGCGAATTGTTGGTAAATATTGACTCAATGAATAGCTTTATAAATTCGTAGCATCTTAATACATGATATAAGATGACTCTTTGATAGGATTATGATTTGGTAAAAATTTATTATAAGCTTCGGCAAATCGTTTTATACATGTACTAACACCTCCGCGTATATCTTTCTTAATGAAATGTATTATATCTACGTCAGTGAGCAATTCCAGTGAAAAATCAGATTTTTTTAACATAGCTTTCCAACTTAATGATGGTGCCGTTAAATACTGAGTAGGGTCTAAAGAGCAATGATGTAGACAAGTATTTCGAAAATATTCAAAAAGATCAGCTAGTAATAAAATATCCGATTTTGAACAGATATGTGAATAATCTCCCAGAGATTTACATTCAAAAGTCAACCGAACTCGATGAGCCCTCAAATATGTATGTATTGAAATATATTAATTCCTTAAATTATCATGAAAATTTTCTTTACTAGTTAATTTTAGATAATCAAGTTTTGACCAATTATTAAAAATGAGTAAGGAAATACACGTTTCCCTATTAAATTCAGTTTGATTAGACTGAATATAATAGGGTCAGAAAAATATTTCCTTAGTGTTTCACACTGCTCATTATCTAATGTACTGGATAATTTATTTAAAGAAGAAGCTGAAAACTTGAATGAATCTAAACTCTATGAATTTCTGCTTCGTCTCCGCGGAATTATCTTCAATAGGAACATATTAAGAAAATATGATATATTTTTCTTCAGTTTGACCTAAAACTTTTACCTCTTCCTCATTAACTGAAAGTTTTTTTATGAATAAATGCGAATCATAATTAGAAGGTTGTGCATTATGACTGGGACAAACTTTGGAATGTTATAATTCAAATTACAATTTTGATGGTCTGGCCCCCTATAAAAACCATTCAAATGATCATGATCCCTAACCTTGATTGATTCATCAACAAATGCTCTGGTGCAAATATGACGGTGGTGACCATTTGAAATTCATTTTCTCGAATATTTGTTTGTCAATTGTATAAATTGGGATGATTTTAATCAAATATCCCGAATATTTATTCCGAATATCGGTTTCCAAAGATGTAATGAACTTTTAACAATATTAATTTTTTCTGAATAATTCTCGTTAATGGAATTTTCGCATATAGTTGCCCACAATCTATTTCAAAATGTTTAGATAAACTCTCCACTGATTAAAAATATTGTAAACGGCCATCGCAAAAATGAGTTTTAGAATGATGTATGGGTTTTCCACCACTACTGAAATAAAGAGGTCCAACAATTTCATATTTTCTTCTTCCATTCTCAATTAATGACTCTAAACCATAAACATTAATTGATAAATTTTCATTCAAACTCAAAAAATTTGGAATATGATCCAACTTCACAGGAAATCCTATACCATTGGAATTAAAATATTGCGAGAAATGGGGGTATGATGGCGGTAGATAGTTCTGACCTTCTGGCTCAAAAGTACCTGCCATAAGCGCCCATCCGAAGCAGTGAAGGTCGGTGCCACATCTTTGGTTTCACGGGAGATGATTCTATCACTTGGCCTGGTGAGAGTGGTGATCCCATTGGTAATCCATCGTCCTGGGAGTAGAATTCTTCTTTTATCTGGAAATAAGAATTATTAATGCAACATCCCAACAGATCAATTACTCCTTCAATGGCTATAGATGTTCTGTCTGTCAGAGTATCATCCTCCTGTAATTTTGACTTGATGATATCCAGGGATCCCTGCCGTGGGATGTTTGGGTACATATTATCTACATCAAAACTGATGAGCTGTTCGTTGGGTCCTAGTTTGACGTCCTTGATCATTTCCACGAAGTGGCTGGAGTTCTTGACAAATGATGTTGTTTTCCCTTGTAAAGGCTGGATGATTTTCAACAGAAAATTCGCGAGATTACTTGTTGGTGAATTCCTGGAACTAGTAATTGGCCTGAGAGGTATTCCTGTTTTGTGAATTTTGGGGAGCCCGTAAAGATGAGGTGTCTTACTATGATGTGGTGTTAGCATTGTTCTAGTTTTGTCCTCCAAATGATTCTTGTATTTCTTCAGTGTCTGATAGATCTTCCTCTCGATGCTTGGGGTTGGATCCTTTGTAATTGGTCTATATTTCCCTTTTTGGAGTACATCCTTGATTTTATTGTCGTAAAGGCTGATGTCCATGACAACGGTGGCGTTTCCTTTATCAGCAGGTAGTATTTTGATTGATTGGTCCTTGTTCAGGGCCCTCAAAGCTGATTCTTCGGATTTGGTGATGTTGGGTGTTGGATTATTCCGTTTATCCAATGCAGTGCGGACTTTCCAGCGGAATTCATCAATTTCTTCTTGATCTAGGTGGGCTGTTTCAACTGAGCTTATGATGTCCAGTATCGGAGTTTCCTTGGGTGTTATTGCAAATTTGAGACCTTTGGCTAAAACTTGTTCTTTCATGAGTGTGAGCTTGCGTGAAGAAGTGTTAACTATGGTCCTTATATTTGGTATTGTTTTCTGTGTTCCAGGATGTTGGTGCTCTTGAAGTCTGCGTTGTTTGTTTTCTTGTTTCTTCTGGTGGCGGAATCTATGCTTTTGGCACGTCGTCTCAATTTTCTCGAAAATGGGTTCGTAGTCCACTTCTTCCAGAATTTCTTTGTTTTCTTCAAAACTTTGAATTGCTTCTTCTTGGTATGTTGCTCGTTTCCACCTGTGGTAGTTTATCTCGGATCTCATTAGTGCTCTGCTCGCGTTTTCTAATATTCGGCGGGCTCTGCTTCCTACTATTTGGGTCTTGAGGATGAATCCAACGGGTATGATGTCGTTATCTCTTGCTGTGGTTAGGAATTTTATATGACATTCCTCTTTTGTGAGTTTAAGTCTGATCTTCTCGTATGCTCTGATATTCTTGGTCGTACCGGGTCCGTACCGGGCGTTAAGTGCTGGTTCAAATGGTTTCGACAATGTTTCTTCTGTATTTGTGAAATTCTGGACTTCCATTGTCCATAAAAATATATCTGAAACAAAAATAAAAGAAAAGAAAATTTGATTAGTAAATAGCAAGAAAAGAAAATAGCTGAAAAATTAAATTCAATTAATTAGTAGTATCTGAAAAGAGAAAAAAGAAATGAAATGAGATTAGTAAATAATAAGTTGGATCCAACCCCTAGCATCGAGAGGAAGATCTATCAGATACTGAAGAAATACAAGAATCATTTGGAGGACACAACTAGAACAATGCTAACACCACACCATAGCAAGACACCTCATCTTTACGGGCTCCACGAAATTCACAAAACAGGAATACCTCTCAGGCCAATTACTAGTTCCAGGAATTCACCAACAAGTAATCTCGCTAATTTTCTGTTGAAAATCATCCAGCCTTTACAAGGGAAAACAACATCATTTGTCAAGAACTCCAGCCACTTCGTGGAAATGATCAAGGACGTCAAACTAGGACCTAACGAACAGCTCATCAGTTTTGATGTAGATAATATGTACCCAAACATCCCACGGCAGGAATCCCTGGATATCATCAAGTCAAAATTACAGGAGGATGATACTCTGACAGACAGAACATCTATACCCATTGAAGGAGTAATTGATCTGTTGGGATGTTGCATTAATAATTCTTATTTCCAGATAAAAGAAGAATTCTACTCCCAGGACGATGGATTACCAATGGGATCACCACTTCCGAATATCGGTTTCCAAAGATGTAATGAACTTTTCACAGCATTAATTTTTTCTGAATAATTCTCGTTAATGGAATTTTCGCATATAGTTGCCCACAATCTATTTCAAAATGTTTAGATAAACTCTCCACTGATTAAAAATATTGTAAACGGCCATCGCAAAAATGAGTTTTAGAATGATGTATGGGTTTTCCACCACTACTGAAATAAAGAGGTCCAACAATTTCATATTTTCTTCTTCCATTCTCAATTAATGACTCTAAACCATAAACATTAATTGATAAATTTTCATTCAAACTCAAAAAAATTTGGAATATGATCTAACTTCACAGGAAATCCTATACTATTGAAATTAAAATATTGCTAGAAATGGGGGTATGATGGCGGTAGATAGTTCTGACCTTCTGGCTCAAAATGACCTGCCATAAGCGCCCATCCGAAGCAGTGAAGGTCGGTGTTTCTAACATTGACAATGGAGTTCTTCTTACTGATACAAGTCGGTAGTTTAACGTATGAGGAAGCTCTCAATGAATATTACCGTTTGATATTTATCTTCAAATTTATTATTTTAACGAGTGCCCAACCTATAACAAAAAAAACAAATTACTATAAAAGGTAGTTGATAAAACACAATTTCACCTACCAGAATCTCTCTCCTGAAATTCAGACATCTTCTGAGCAATAACATTCCTGAATTTGTTGATGACATCAACCAAATTTGTCTCCAACGTTATAATAACATTTTCAGTATTGAAGGATTTCATATCGAAAATTTCCTTAGTTTATATTGTGAACAATCCCAATTATTCAAAATTAATTTTTAACGTTTTTATCTGGGAAAGACTATTTTGGATGAGTTTCACAATTTTATCCATAATTTTTGAGGTAAATCATCGATGCTGATTGTATGGTTTTCAGCATCAATCCGGTAGGATACAACCCTATTGTTGAAATACCTTCATTGACTGGGATGACTATTTTGTCCTTATGGCTTCTTGACTTTAAATGGGAGTTGTGGTGATTGGCGATAATGTCGACGTTGCATACTTCGCAGTGCACCATTTTCGGCTCCTGCGTTCTGGATTTCTTCGTACTATGGCAGTATTTTTTCAAATGCCTGTTCATGGACGATGATAGCGCATTGCAGAAATAACATTGGAAGGATTTTACAGATTTCTTGAAAAAAAAATAAAAAAACACTGTCGCCATTAGTTAACAAAAGTTTTTTATGAAAACAAAAGAGAAATCAAATAATTTTAACATTTATGTTTATCCGACAAGACCACGAGGAGGAGCGACGTTGAATTATAAATTTTGAAAATTTCCTCGACTAAGTTTGAGACGCTTATTAAGAATCGGGAATGTTTTTAATTCAAGCCAGATTAGCTCTCTAACGTTTTTTGAGAATGATTTCATTCTGAAATTCTTTCTCTTCACAAGAATCAATTTTCTCTAATCCTACGGAAGACAGTACATTCCAAGAACTCCTATTGGATTTTAGTTACTCATTGTATTACTAGATAACTTGATTTAAGAAAGAACATTTTGATAACTGGGGAGAAATTCAGATGAAGTGAAAATTTCATTATTGCTGGAGAATGAAGTCAAATTTTGAAATTCTGCATCTGAAAGTACCCTTTCCAAAGGTGTTCAACCCAGAGTCTGGTTGGCTACTGGGAGCGTTGGCAGGAGGCGGATAGCCGAACGACCTGTAGTGCTCGCTGTGCGATCCCCAAACACGCTGTAGGTTACCATCGAATAACCAATAAGGAGGCGCTGACCGACCCTCCAATCTAAGGTGTCATATAATCCGTGCCTATGGATGCATGGTGGTGGGAGAGCACCATCGTAAACGGAGCCTGGAGGATACCGGGCGACCTCCTCGAAAAATTGCCTTGCCACGTCGTGCGGGGCTCCGGCGTGGTTGACTTTTTGATTTCCTAGCATTTCGTGCGAACTAGATGGATGATTTCAAAAAGCAAAAACCAAAATCGCGGGAAGTCACCGCAACCCAGGATGCTCAAGAGCGCCCTGGTACCTCTCGCACTCCGAGCTCACCTCGGTAAGCAGATAGGGAAAAAGAAGTAAGAGAAGGGAAACCTTCGGAGCAAGCATCCGGTAAAGGTTTTTCCTCCAAGAAACCCCTCAGAAACAACCGGAGGAAACAAGATCTGCCACCCCCAGACAAGCCTTGTGGCATCGATGATCCGTTCGGAAGGGGCCTCAGCGGAGCAGGAGTAAGATGGTACCTTCGCTTTCTTAAACAGGGTTTGTCACCTGAGGAAGCGAGAAGGAACTCCATCGAAAGGAAAAAGCCTCAAGAGCAACCTGCACAACAGAGTGAAAGTTCCCCAGGTGAACACTCATCACGCTAAAGGGGTATCAGCCGCCTTATCAGGGGTGTTCGCCAGGACAAACTTGGGAGTGGTGTTGCTCCAAGAACCTTGGGTCAACAGGGGGCAGATCAGAGGACTGCCGAACAAAGAAGGTAAGGTAATCTGGTCTGGTGTGGCAACCTCAGAGCTTGCATTCTGATCAGAAACGATATTAATTATAACTGTCTTTCAGAATTTATGACGAAGGACCTAGTGCCGGTTCGGGTCAAGATATGCACAGGGCACTAACCCCTCAATATGGTAATAGCCTCAGGATACTTTGCTGAAGATGGACAAGCACCACCAGAAGAAGTACAGTGGGTATTCGACTACTGCAGCAGAAGTAATCTGCCCTTCCTGCTAGGATGCGATGCCAACGTGCAAAATACCATCTGGAGCAACACGGGCACCAACGAAAGAGGTAAGCAACTGCTACAATTTATACTCGCAGCTAACGTTAACGTACTTAATGTCTCCTCCACTTTTGTAACTAGGGCTAGACAAGAAGTATTAGATTTAACGCTCGGCAGCCCGAGCATTAGTAGAATGATAAGGAACTGAAGAGTTTCAGACGAACCATCTCTTTCCGACCATAGAATCATTATGTTCAACGTGGAAGGGTTTGTTACACAAATAACCTTCACTAGAAATCCTAGAAACCCAGATTGCGAAAATACACCACCAATCTAAAATGCAACCTAGAACAGATCGAGTTCGACAGCAACATTCATATCGAATTTGAGCAGACCCTAGAGGAAGTTAATGGGACAGTTATGGATGCGTACGAATCCAGCTGCCCCATAAAAGGAAATAAATCACAGTAGCACCATCTGGTGGAACGAACACCTGTCAAATCTAAGATCCGAAGTCCGCCGGCTATTCAACAAGGCCAAGCGGGACGGAGACTGGCAGGGATACACCAAAAAGTTGACAAAGTATAATGAAGAAACAAGGAAAGCCAAAAGGAACAGCTTCAGGAGCTTCTGTGACACAATCTCATCAAGCCCCGCAGCAGCCAGATTGCACAAAACTATGGCAAGAGGCAGAGAGGAAGGATGTCACTCAGAGGAACAAATGGTAGCTACACAGAGGATGAAGAGCAACGAGCTCTCATCTTACTGGAGACGCACTTTCCAGGTAGCATACCATTTGAACCCGGAAGATCACTAGAATAACCAGGAAGGGCCAAACGAGAAGACTGGGAAGTATAGGAAAACCATATGCACTCCCCAGAGATTGAAATGGGCAATTGACTCCTTCCAGCCATTCAAGTCACCTGGAATTGACGGCATATCTACAGCCCTTTTGCAAAAAAGGCAAACGGAACTACTGCCGTTCATCATTAAAGCAGCTAGATTTAGTCTGGCGCTCGGGTACATACCGAGCACCTGGAGGAGAACTCGGGTAACCTTCATTCCAAAGTAGGAAGGAAGGAACCCACCCTCCTGAAGTCATTCAGGCCAATCTGTCTCACATCCTTCTTACTGAAGACAAGTTCAACCTAATACTTCGTGATAAAATAAAATTACCGAAAGACTTCTCTGCAGCTATTGTCACATTAATACCAAAAATTAGAAATGCAGATACTCTTGACAAATTTAGGCCCATAATATTACTGAATACTGACTACAAACTTTTTACAAAAATATTCACAAATATAATTCAACAGATGACTGAATAAATTATAGCAAAAGCTCAGAATTGTACTCCTAATAGGTCAATCTTCAAATATCTGCTTCTAATTAGAAATTTAGTATTATGGTAACAAAAAAATGAGGAAATCTCTGCAGCTATTCTGTCCATAGATTTTCAGCAACCATTCGAAAGAATAAGTCATGAATATTTATGGGGAGCTCTGCGAAAGTTTGGATGTGATGATATTAGGATAAATATTATCAGACAACTTTATGAAAACGCAGATTCAAGGATTTTGATAAACGAAAATTTCAGTGAACTTTTCCATAAGACAGGGCTGCCCTATGTCCATGTGCTTATTTACGCTAGCATTAGAACCTTTTTTGATTATTCTTGATTATACAATTCCGGATATAGAAATTGACAAAAAAATATTCGAAGTGACATTTTACGCAGATGATGTCACAGTCCTTTTAAAAATTACGAAAGATATTACAGTAATAGACAAAGCAATTGAAATCTATGAAGGAGGTTCAAATGAAAAAATCAATATTGATAAGTCCTTTATACTACCCTTAGGAATGTTTCAAATATCGCTATTTAGTGGGAAGTTTCCCGTGAAACATGAATTGAAATATTAGGTATGCAAGTTACTAAAGACTATGCTGAAATGAGAAAAAAAACTGGAATAAAATTATTAATAATATCACATTTACGTTCTATCAAAATAATATGAGGCATTTAAATTTAATAGAAAAAATTTGGTATATAAACACTTATGTTCTAGCAAAAGTATGGTTTTTAGCTCAAATTTTGCAACTAGATACTGAGCATAGTCAGAAAATAGAAAAAATTACTGGAAAATTCTTATGGCTTGGACATTTATATAGGGTATCTAGATTGCAACTGTACCATCCGTCAGATAAGGGAGGATTAGGTTTGACAAACATAGAAATAAAAGCAATTGCATTATTCCTTAAAATCCAAAGTTTATCGAGGACAACGAGATAAAGACATACAAGTCCATATTGAACCCAATACTCGAAAAATTCCGTTTAAACTTCGCAAGAGATGAATTATAGAAAGCCAAAGACATATACACAAAGATGATATCCCAACTATTAGAAACACCTGAAATATAGAACAAATGTACGAATAGAAATTGGTCAATTATATGGAAAAATAGTAGCAAATGTCTTATTCCAACAAATTGAAGAGCAGCAACATATAAGGCTTTAAGTAGAATATATCCAGTAGGCGAAAAATTATTCAAACATAAAATTTCAGAAACTCAAAATTGTTCGAAATGTGGCAAAATAGACACATTTTTACATAGAGTTAAAGATTTCAATCTTAGTAGTGAGATTTGGCAGTGGTTGGAAAAATTTTGCAAAAATAAATTTTATTTAAATTCTATTACTGAAATGTCAGAGATAAAATTCAATAACAGAAAAAAAATTATTTGTGGTCATGAATTATAAATGCGGAATTGTTTTTTAATTTAAAAGTGAAGAAAGATCTCCAAGAGTTTTTAAATGTTATTCGTCAGGATAGGTTTTGGAAAATAAGAATAAATCAAATTGATGAATTCTCAGGAGTTATATACAAATTTTAACCAGTAAATTATTTATGCGCCATTTAGTTATAGTCTCTCGAATTAAATGTTTACAGGTTAAATTACATACCTATATAAAAATTCATGCGTAGATTAAGTAGAGAAGTTCTGTAAAACTGGCTGTGATACATAAATGTAAGAAAATTTAATTAATAAAGGTTTTATAAAAAAATCATTGATGTCACGATAAAAAAAAAGACGTTAGTAGTGATTTTTTCCTACTGGATACTTTTCGACATATTTTTCTATTTTTATACATGGAAAGCATATACATATTTTTAAAATTTATACTCATACTATATTTCTATTCGGAGATGTAAATCTACTGTGATGGTTTCTTGTTGGAAATGAACTAGTTTATCATTTTGGTCAACTATTTCAATTACTTTATTCCTTATTGTGTTAACACTAATAGGTAAATAACTCACGTGATCTGGTGATACAACTATTTTGAAGCCTGGGGGTGCGATGGGTGAAAACTGATGTTTTATATATTGAGTCTGTCCATTTTTGGAACTGCTGTTATATTACACTCAACAGATATGGAATTTACTGTTATAATATCGGCCATATTGTCTGAAGTTTCACATCTTTCGATGTTTTTCTGCGGTTGTAT
>JARQZK010004347.1:0-242500 GCA_030704885.1 Cynegetis impunctata
AATCCTAGTGTCTGTTGACAGGAGTGGCCGATTCTCAAACAGTTAGATTGCTCTAATTATATAATATAAAATAGTTATTTATGTACGAATAATTCATTGCCGGAAAAATCCAGAGTCGTATTCGACAAGGATTATGAAGTATTTAATCAATGGAAGTTAAATTCCTTCATTTCTCCTCGTACAATTAGCGGGGGTTATGATCCATAACTCCCGCTCATTACGCCCTAGGGCAGACATGGGCAAACTTTCCAAGGGGAGGGCCTGATGAAATAACAAATTATCTAGACGGGCCGAAAAAAATTGAACAAAACATATTTTTATAAATGAATAATTTTATTTTTATTTTTTACATCACTCACGACTTATACGCTACAATATAAAAAAATACAATTTATTATTTTTTAGTAGTGTATGAAGGCGTATGTGACTGATGAAACTGTGACTGAGATTCTAAAAGTTGTTCATAATCTGGTTCAAATGATGATGAGCTGATTCGCAGTAGGAAAGCCAAATGGTCGTCAGTCAATCGGTTTCTAACGTAGTTCTTTCGAAGCTTCATGGTAGAAAACACTTGTTCACAAATATAGGAAGATTCAAACATCGCAATTATCTTCTAAGCGTGAGATTTCAGGTTCGGGAAGCTTGAGTTTGACAGGGCCTTGTAGAACTCAACTTTAGAAACATTGAGAAATTGTTGCTTCAATTCAGTGTTACATTGCAACTCAATCAGTTCGAGCTGCAATTCTGGTTTGACTGATTCACAGTCCACATTATATGGCATGCTAAAAATGTTCAGGTCCTGTTCAATAACTTTGAAGTCATGGAATCTTCGTTCAAATTCGTCATGAAGACATTTCACGCTTTCCTCGTAGCTCTTAAGTTTGTCTTCCCTAACTGCAATAGTTTTTAGTCTTGGAAAATGAGTAAGGTCTTTCTTGACTAGTTGTTTGGAAAATAGATTCAACTGCATTTTGAAACCCCTGATGTGACCCCAAATTTCATGGATTAATTGATTTATTTCCTGGAGTTTAAGGTTCAATTTGTTGATGTGACTGAGAAGATCTGTCCGAAACCCATACACTATCTTTCAAATGTTCACACTCGTCCATTTTTTTTCCTTCCATGAAAGATATTATTTCCTGTTTTAGATCCCAAACTCGTTCAAAAACCCGTCCAGCACTGAGCCACCTTACTCTAGTGTAGTAAAGTACATCAGAATATTCAGATTGCAATGAGTCAAGAAATTCTCGAAATTGTCTGTGATTGAGTGCTCGTGAACGAATGCTATTAACAAGCTTAATAACAACATCAAGCACATGTTTCATGTCTAGAGCAGATTTACACAGAGCTTCTTGATATATGACACAATGAAGAAATGCAACTTTGTTCTCAGGAAATGTTTTTCTAAATATGCCTAAAAACCAGATCTCGTCCCTGTCATATTCGGTGCTCCATCAGTAGTAATGTTACAAATAGTGGGCAAAGGTACTTTCAGAGTCGTGATAGTTTCTTGAAATTCTTGAAAAATATCTGATCCTTTTAATGAACGCATGCAAGCTAACTCTTCAGTAACACAAAAGTTGTCATCAATACCTCTTATGAATATCAGTAACTGAGCTGTGTCAGTTATGTCTGTACTTTCATCCAACGCAAAAGAACAGAATTTAAACTTGCTTATCTTTGACTCTAGTTGTGAAACAAACTGTTTATCAATTACTTCAACTCTAGAAGTAATTGTTTTTCGAGACAAACTTACCGTGCACACACGCATTGTACCAACTCCACATCGCCATGCTACAGATCTACAGACACCTAATACGGCACTACGTCTATGATGTTGCGGACGTTGCGTGCAAACTTAGTTAATATTATATGCGGCAATGCCGTACTTGAAACGCAATGGGAAGGAAACTGTTATTCTGTTCTTGCTACACAGAAAATATATTTTGCACTATGTGTAATTTTAATGGGTTTTTCAAAACCATGCCGCGGGCCGGACTGACTAGCGCAAAGGGCCGCATTTGGCCCGCGGGTCGTACTTTGCCCATGTCTGCCCTAGGGCATAATGAGTGTGTTTATAGCAACCGTATCCAAGGTGAAATAAACATATATATATATATATATATATATATATATATATATATATATATATATATATATATAATATACAAGTGAAAAATAAATATATTTTATTTTTCACTTGTACATTATTTGTTTATTTTACCTTAGATACGGTTGCTATGAATACACTCATTATGCCCTAGGGTGTTATGAGCGGGCAATATGGATTATAACGCCCGCCCATTGTACGAGGACAACTGAAGCAACTTCCATCGATTAAATACTTCATAATCCTCAGAAAGCCGCAATGACGTTCACGTATATGATGACAAAAATATTCACATACGTCAAAATATCAAAAAATGACATGCCTACTATGAAAAGGAAAATCGAAAGTATAGGAGCAATGAACCGATTTTAAAATCCATTTTTCATTATAAAAAAATAGTTTTCTCGTGAAAAATAAAGTATGCACCACGTGCGTTACTATCTATATAACGCACTTGGTACATAAATAACTATTTTAATTTGGGCAATCTGGAGTAGAAACAATATATTTAATACGCAACTCGGAGTGCAAGTGTACGTTCTCGTCTGGTTATTAGTATCATTTACCTCCCTTGTAGTATAAATAACCATTCATTGCCTATAGGTATAAGTTCTGGTCTGAGATAATAAGTCTCATACCATATATAGATTAAAAGAAGAGTCGGTAAATACCCCATCTCAAGGAGTCATACAAATTGCCTCCTATTGGGATCTGAAATTCCAGCTGGCGCACTCTGGCGGCCAGTTAGATGAAATTTATTTCCAACGATAACATATTCTTCTAATTTCTTACATATTTCTACCCAAAAGGTGAAAAATGGAAAGTGTAAATTTTTGCAAAAACGTAGAATCCTAGAATCATCAAGTCTAGAGAGTACTGTTGCGTTGAAAGTTTTTAATTCAAAAGCTAAAAGCATAGTGTGCACAGTTCATAAATCATAACGCAAGTTTAGCTTCCAACAGTTTCTGAAGCAAAAAAATATTTTGTAGAGAGATAATCATTTTGGAGAAAAGGAAAAGATTGACTTATTGAAAGTACGGAAAATAAATCTGAAGAAGAATCTCACAACTCCGAGAATGACGGTGTGCTATTTGCATTTTACAAAAAAAAATCACATTCTTCCAGGTTATTAACACTAATATATATGAACACTAATATATACGAGGGTCGTTCAATAAGTCCTTAGAAAATCCAAGAGATGGCGCTCGTAGTATCGGTAAAGATTTTTTTTCCGTTAGCAGCACTATCGATAGGAAAGCTGTCAAAATTTCAGCTCGATCCATGACGTAGGTCAATTTCTATCGTCGATTAAAGTCAACAACATTTGTTTATACATAACAATGGAGAAAAGCGAGTTCCGGGCTGTCATCAAACATTTCCATTTGAAAGGCTTAACGCCGAAAGAAATCAAAGCCGAGTTGGATGCAGTCATGCACATCTGCACCTGTGTTTTCGACCCCAGTCTACAATTGGGTGAATGAATTTAAACGTGGCCGTTCATCACAAAAGATGAACATGTCCGGACGCCAGTGGAGGTTCTACTCCTTGAAAATCATCAATAAAATCCAGGACCTGATTTTGAGCGATCGACGAATTAAAGTGCGCGAATTAGTTGAGGCCACAGGCATATCACAAAGGTACAGTCGCTATCAATTTTGCATGAAAAAATTGTCTGTGAAAAAAATTTCGGCAAGATGGGTGCCGCGTTTTGCTCTCAGAGGAGAATAAGCGTAATCGTGTGCGTCGACTCTGAGGTCATGTTTGGCGCTCTTCCGTCGCAATCCTGCCAAATTCCTTCGTCGATATGTAACTGTGGACGAAACCTGGATCGCACTACTACACTCCAGAAACGAAGAGAGACAGTCATCACAGTGGATTTTCAAGGATGAACGGCTCCAAAGAAGGCGAAAAACAGTGGCATCGGGCCGGCAGGTGCATGGCCACAGTTCTTTTTGGGATACGCAGGGCTTCATTTTTCATCGACTACTTGGAAAAAGGAAAAAACGATAACAGGGCCGTATTACGCGTCGTTATTTTGCAACGGTTTGAGACGAGGAAATCGAAGAGAAACGTCCGCATTTGAAGAAGAAAAAAAATCCTCTCTGCATCAGGACAATGCGCGTGTGCACACCTGTGCTGTTTCCATGGCCAAAATTGTGGAATTGAATGAATTGTTGCAGCATCCTGCTTATTCACCAGATCTGGCCCCAAGAGTGACTATTTCCTGTTCTCCAATCTGAAGAAATGGCTTGGCGGACGACGCGTTCCACTTCCAACGGAGGACATCATTGCTCAAAACGATATGGAGTATTCGTTGCAGAAACCTCTCTGAATCCTATTTTTTGGACGGCATAAAAATTTTGGAAAAACGTTTGGAAAAGTTTGTAGAGCTGAAAGGAGACTATGTTGAGAAATTTACCCTAAAAAACAGTGTTTTCCTATCTTTTTCTAAGGACTTATTGAACGACCCTCGTAAGAATACAAAAATGAGGTTAGTTGTCTTTATTAATGAAAATTCAAGATGCTGCAGCCAAAAGGAGAGTTTTGTTAAAAATGCCGCACCTACTACATGTAATCTTCCTAAAGCTAAGAAATAGATACCTGAGGCCTCCACTTCTCTTCATTTTTCCTACATTGTATGGTGAATGTGCGTATTTCCAACCATTATATTCCCTATATTTTATCTGAAGTAGGTTTTCTCCTGCATACTACACACTTTCACTCCTCTTCATTTTTCTGAAGTAGGTTTTCTCTTGCATACTACACACTTTCACTTCTCTTCATTTTTCCTACATTGTATGGTGAATGTGCGTATTTCCAACCATTATATTCCCTATATTTTATCTGAAGTAGGTTTTCTCCTGCATACTACACACTTTCACTTCTCTTTATTTTTCCTACATTGTATGGTGAATGTGCGTATTTCCAACCATTATATTCCCTATATTTTATCTGAAGTAGGTTTTCTCCTGCATACTACACACTTTCACTTAAAACATTGTTATGACAAACTCAAAAAACTTTCAAATCTCTCATATACCTAATCCGTGTTCAAAGTTGGTTTTGAAGCGCCATGTTTTGACGTAATCAACTAAGCTCCGCCTCTATGTCAGATCCCAATATCCTACGGAGTCTTAGAACGAATATACTGATTACCTACTCGTTTGCAGTTTTTTCATATATAATACCACTAGAGATGAAATTTTGCCGGCAAAATTTCTCGATTGTAATATGAAAGTTTGTTGCTTAGGCGATTTCGCGAATGACATTTGTATCAATTTGGAAAAAATGTCAAAATTGTCTAAGCAACAAACTTGAATGTTACAAGAGAGAAATTTTACCTGCTTAAATTTCATCTCGAGTGGTATTCGACATGACTATTTCACGAGAAAATATGTCTAACAGTAATATGGTCACATTTCAGAAAGTCAAGGAAATAACGATTCATGTGAGAAATGTCAAAATATTATCGCTGAAATACTAACATAGTAAGTTTTGCCGGCTTGCATGTTTTATCGCTGTGAAACGAGAGTAGCTATGGAAACTTTCTCACTAAAAATGGAATGGGTGAAATAGTCGATGGAATACTAACTTAGTAAGTTTTGCCGGCTTGCGTGTTTTATCGCTGTGAAACGAGAGTAGCTATGGAAACTTTCTCACTAAAAATGGAATGAGTGAAATAGTCATTGTAATATTATTTATCCCTTCTCAAAGTCAGGTGCCATATTTTCTTGAAGTATTGTCTAATGTACGAAATAGACTTTTCATGTAGGACATTCATGAATCTGTATTCTTAAACTATCACCAGAAAGTTCATTAACAGGTGTTAAGAATAATTCGAATCGGAAAAAAATAAAAAATAATACCCTAGGTACTTCATCAAATTTTTATTTATACTTTATATTGAGATTTTGGATAGATGTAAAGATTGTAGAATAAATTCCAATAAACCCCGTGCATGCCAAATTATTCGCATATTATTCGTTCACAAACCATGAAGGCTTGACAGCCGATTTCTGAAAAATTGAATTATTCAAAGTGTAGGCAAGGAGAGGAGTTATATCTTCGTACTGCATTATTTAGGAAAATATCTACCTAACAAAAATAAGCATAAATGTTCTACAAATAAATAAGAATTGATGAAATCAGAAACGCCATAAAGAAAAGCTTGAATTTTCATGTTTCAATCAAATAAATTCATCATACTTTTAGTCATATTAAATGAAACATTACAGAAAATAATATCACCTCAAGATTGCGAAAAAACTGAAATATAATAATATAATATTAGTGAATATGATTTCAGGATTTGTCGAGCAATTGTTTTGTTACCACACAATTCTAGTATAATTCAGTTAATTTTAAAAAAATGCTTCAAAATTATAATCATTCAATTGTGTAGGTATCACATATTATTAGATTTCAAAGTTGATATGCAAATTGATTTTCATAATTTCACGTTCATTATCAGAATAAAATATAAAAAGACTTAATTTAAATTATCACGGAAAGTATTTACTTACTATACTGTTGTACTATAATGAAATATCAATTTTCTCTGAATAATTGGAAGAAGCTTTTGAATAGACACTTATAGTAAATGTAATCGATCACAATAAGTATAAGATTTTGAAAGAAGAAATGAAATTCAATTCAATTTAAATAAAAGTAGGTAACTATAGGGTTCACCTGACATTTATATCGTAAAGATTTATGAAACAACTTTTTCAGGATTCCAATGGTGATACAATTTCACGGAATTATTTTTTGGTCTTTTGCCGAACTAAGTATAGACATTAATTATAAAATTCTTCGTTCAAATCTCTGCAATCATTACACATATATTTGAAAGAAGCGTGAGCAGAGTAGCTTCATCACTGAGGACGCATTTTCCCCTAACATCAACTCAATTCGCATAACAATTTTCAATCTTCTAACACAATTTGAAGGGGCTGCAGAGGTGAGAAAAGCTTTCTAAAACCTGTTTCCCCCTTTCTATCCATGTCAAATTGGTATCGAAAGGTATCGAAAAGTCGATTATGTTAATAAAAATTCAACTAGACTAGACATCATATGCAACCGACCCTCCTCTCTGAACATTTGGACATTTCGAAATCAACTAGCCTAGACATCATAATGCAACCATTTTAAGACCCTAAATTTGGACACTTCGAAATTTTGACTGAAACCCCACCTAGGTACCGAATTTCAGCTGCTCTGATTCGAAGAAGCTGCAGGTAATGCTCAAATGTAGATGGAAATATGTTCAGGTATAACATGATATCTTCAAATGCTGTAACCTGTATTATATATAAAAATCAGTATACATATTTTAACTTGATAAGAATCACACAAATATTAATAAAAGTTCGAAGGGAATGGGTGTTTTCCTAAAAACAAAAGTGTCATCGAAAACATACTTAATATTAGAAAAGTGAAATTTTCAAATATTTATCAAGCACAGAACATAGAAAAATTAATATTTCGTAAATTGAATTAAGTAGGTACCTTTATTCATTGCACTTTCATGCACATCAGAAATTGAAGATTGGAAAGTAGGTAATAGTGATTTTCACATTTTCTGCAAGTTATAAGAAAAATTCATCATTTATTAAAACGTGCAAAATGTAAATACTACATCCATACCGTAGTACTTGTATCTATGTTTATCACCAAGCCCAGCGTTTCTGAACCTATGGGGCGCGCGAAGCATACTAAAGGGGGGCGCGAGTATACCCATAAGAAACTATTATCAGAAGAAAATGATAAACTTAATGAAAAGAAAATACACACAAAAAGAAAACAAAAAATAAAAGAAATTTTTTTTATTGGTCGTAGCACATGTCTAAGAGAAACTGCTAATAAAAAAAATTGATAAATTGACCTGCACACACAAAGCAAACACAAGCTCGAAATGTAATATGAGGGTTTACATTTTATTGTATCGAGGGGGGCGCGATACGAAAAATAATAATGGGGAGGTTGGGGGGAGCCGCGAATGCTAAAAGGGAGGTTGAGACACGCCTGCAATAAGAAGCGCGTCGATAACGGGGTAATTAACCACCCCCAGAATGAGAAACTTTATGACAAAAAAGTTTTTTGCCTACACTTGACGAAAGAAAACAAGAGTGTATTAAAAGCACTTTTATTAATTAATTAAAAAGTACATAATTATTATATTTTCGTTCCTAGGTGTAATGATATATTCACCTCGATATTCATTAAATAAGTGGTATAAGTTGAATTTTAATAACAGATTTTACTTGCTATCAAAATTGGACCTTATATTACAACTTATTTAATGAATAATATTATACACCTGTAAGAAATAACTGGATACAGACTCAGGTTAGCGAGCATAAATTTTATGTGCTGATATTACTTTTTCCTCATATATCATAAAAAGTATAACCATTTTATCCTCATGTGAAAAATATAGTTATTTTCTAGTTCAACGCTTTTTCCAAGAAAAGGTTCACGTTAGGAAGAAAGACAAGAATTATGTTCGGGAATATGTTTATTTTTCATTAAATATTCACCTAAGTTTTGGTTACCTTAATAATTATGTGTCTCAATATGCCCAAGTGAAATGGGCATAGTAAAACAATAAAAGTGTTTTGAAATTTGAACTGCTTGTTAATGTTGTTAACCCCTTCCTCTCAAAAAGAAAAATTATCGACTGGCCCCTTGCTGCCATAGCTACATACTATTTTCATGTATTGTATATGGTGTAAATGTTAGCTGTAAGTTTAATATTATGGCGAAAGATACGGATATTACAGCAAAGTGAGTATGACGGCCAACATCGGTAAAGGCTGAACATTTGTTATGAAAAATTTCTAATTGAGTAACGAAAGTGCCAGGTGATAGCACACACGTAACCTTAAAATACTATGCCAACTGGCATTGTGAAGCATCACCTGTTCACCAGTCATTTCTCTCCGGAGGGTTTGACCATTTTGTAAACATGTCCAAGTTATAATTGTACACACAGGTCTATTACAAGTTACTTCACAGGTCCTCCAAACATATTTCGATTAAAATACTTCTAAGAGTTTTAATTTATGAAACGTTCCGAATCCAGACGATTTAGCCAACATTATTTGAATATTGCCTATTATAAAAAAAGAAAGCTGAAAGTATCTGCTCTATAACCGTTGCAATGTTATTTTCAACACAGCAAAACAAAAAAGGCAAATTTTGAATAAAATCTTTTAATACTAAAATTTAAATGCCAGAAGGTCTTCGGTAGACCAGCGGTAAGGCGTACCGGGCTTGGTAAGTCGAGGATGTGAGGGATTCGAGTCCCCACCTTGCTCTTGGGGTTTGTGTATGTCCGGAATTTGAAAGTGTATCTAATTATAAAGATTAATTGTTGGGTAAATCGTACATCGTTTACAAGCCCAGTTGCCGTGTCGGGAACTGGCGTTAAAATGCTGATTGAGGACCCCTCGAGTTAAGAAAAAAAAAAAAAATTTTAGAAATCCACTTCGAGGTTATTTGGTCCGACTTTTAATCTAACTCAAGTTTGTTTTGAGTTCTAATTGTAAGGGAGCGTTTATCAATTGTTATAAAATTGGAGAAAAAAAATATGTGGTAGTCTATACTTACAGCCAACAATAACATTTAGTATGCCAAGTGGCGGCTCGTGAATTTGGCTTACTCAGGGCGGGGCGAGCAAAAGATTAAGTATTGGGATGATACATAATTGCGGTAGTATCCACCAGATCACGAAAGATCTTTTATCTAATCTCTTGCAAAATCTGCGAATCCCTGCAGACCTTCAAACATATAAGTTGCAACAGAGTCATTTTGATCCGTAGTACCCTCGCAAAACAGGCGAATCACTTAAAATATTTAGCTAAAACCGAAATAAATACTTTCTACGTATCCGTCTACTATTTCCAAGACATACCCCGCTTATGTGTTAACTCTGAAGTCACACTTCTCATCACATTATTGCCCACCGGAAGGCATTGGAGAGGTTACAATGTCCCAACATAATTTGTAAAAGATCTTTTTTTTGTAAACAACCAACACGATTTTTCTTAAACTTGTTCTAGTGTGAGGGAATAGTTTAAGTCTGTTCTGCATAAAAACCGTTACATTACAGGCAAGACGCGCAATAGTCACCGATTTCCGCCAACGGAGTTTAAAAACTCACTAAGGAAGGAATTTGTTAGTGCTTTTGAGAATTTTCATGTGTTCTCTGACAATTCTTGTCTAGGCCGAATGTGTTGAGAAAGCAACGAACTCCTACGTATGTATGTTCCAAGAGTCACCAGCCGGCCAACTCGTTATACCATATCGGCTACTATTGCTTGATGATCTAATCCCAAATTAGTGAGATAGTCCAGGTAGTAAGATTCTCAAGCAGAGTACTGGCGATTTTTGTACACCGTAGGGTGGTCTTGTTTGCTTTTTCAGACATTATAAGATCTATGTTTAATTATTATATTTCTACAATTGTGAATAAAAAATGTACTATGCAACTTCACCTGTTTAAAGTTACATAGTGCAATAGAATGTAATATGTCCGAGAAAAATATTTCAACTACTCTAAAAGAACTGCAAGAATTCTAGAAAGATCAGAAAATGACCACCATTATACTTCAATACCAATAATCATAAATTTAATCTATTTATCCTACAATCTGTTTTTCTATCAAGTTCTAATACCTATAAAGTTATGATCGAATGCTGTCTAAGCGTTGGAAAACTTGCTATAAGAGAGAAACCTTTATCATAAATTATCAAACCGCTGTGGTCCTATAGCAATACTAGTTAGTTATGCTTGGGGATGTAGCAGTCAGTGGTAGAGCGTGTCCTTTTGCATGTGCAAAGAGCCCCGAGCGGGGTTCGATCCCCGGCAATGCCTCCCAGAAACTTTTTAACATTTAATCTGCGGTTTGTCTTGAATTTCAGATTAATTATTTTTATGCAGTAAGCAATTTACAATTTAGTCGAAACTATTTTTCGAGAGTGTTGACATTGCAATGCATACGTTTGAATTATGAAAACACTGATTCTTTTTAATGATCTACTAACTGCGCGGGTTCTTCCAGGATAACTCTATCAAAAATTTTGGCCCCCCTTTTTATATTTTTGTACTATTTGTTGGGGAAATTTAAACTAGATATATAATGAATGATAATAATTTTTTTTTGAGCTGTTTTTGCTTTAATTAAAAATTAAAAACATGAAATTTTAAAATTTTTCCACATTTTCAAATATGAAAATAAGAGGAACAAATATTGTTATGTAGAAAATTAATAAAAAAATTTTAAATGACTCATTGACTCTTTATCTTAGCTTTTCATTAGAAAACGTGTATTATTCAGGGGTTAAATTTTTTCAGAATTGTCTTTTTTAATATTTTTCAATTAAAAATTTTAACCATAACAAAAAAAAAAAAATTTAAAAATTTCAAAAGGGGGAAAAATTATCCTTAAAAATTTTTTAAATTTTTTTTGTGAAAATGCAAATAAATATATATATATATATATAAATAATATATTTTAAATAATTTTTATTTTTAATATACTTAAAAAAAAACCCGTTAAAAGAAAAATTGGGGGAAAAACGGAAACGGTATTTTTATTTAGGTTCTGATTTTTAAAGAAATCTATATTGCTTGTTTAAAAAATGCTATTTAATTTTAATTTTTTTAAAAATTTTAAAATTGGAGCACATCCACAAATTTTAAAATTTTTCGGGTCTTCCTTTTCCAAGAATTTTTAAAAATTTTTCATATGGGAAATATTTATACAAAAATTTTTAAATAAATATATAAATAATATATTTTTTTATATTAAAAATTTTAATTATATATATATATATTATTATACTTATATTTATATATATAAAATTTTTTATATATAATTATATAAATATAAAATTTTTTTGGGTTTTAATTTTTTAATTTAAAAAAAAATTTTTTTTTGAAAGCGATTACCACTTATGGTAGGGAGATTTAAGGGGAATGTTGTAGTCTTATATCGATAATCTCATTTTATGTAAGTCGGAGTCTCATATTGTCAGTGGATGGTGATTTATTGTAGATTTTTTGTATTTTTTAGTATTTCTGAAGAAGGTCCCAGTGGTTGGACCGAAAAATTGATGTAATAAAGAAGAGTTTTCAAAATTCTAGCCCTTTGAGCCGTTTCACCCAATAACCTAATTACAGTTTAATATATATATATATATATATATATATATATATATATATATATATATATATATATATATATATATACATATAATATATATATATACGTATATATATATATGCTTATATCTTTATATCTCTTTATATATATATATATATATATATATATATATATATATATATATATAATTATTACTGAAAAATAAAAAAGAGAATCCAGTAACAAATACAAAATTCTTCATGACAACTATGTTATGTTTTAATTTAATAAGAATTTATTGAAGAAATATTTTTAAACAAATCGAAAGAAATGTCCATCCCTTCTCTACCTGCAACGCCATGGGATGAGCAACGGTCGAGGACACATATGCTACCAGGTTCGAATCCCAGTTAAGATATGGATGTTATAAAAGTCTATGAGATTAAGTGGTTATATTAAGAATTGATTTCATTACCAGGTATTGTACACAGTATATAATCCCATAGGAGTAGATGGTGGAACACATGCAAAATATCCGACTAAAAAACCCTTACCAATAATGTTAAACCTTCAAATTTTCGAAATATAATATTCTGTCCTATAAAGTATCTATTCGTAACTTTTTCTAACAAAAACCGGATTAAATATAAATAAATTTACGCCAAATTGGAACTTATAAGGTAACAACGATAATAAGATTGTAAATTACAAAATAAATATTCTGATATCATCAATTTGGCTAAACATATGATTAATATCACCCCAGCTATTTCAAACGTCTTATTGTATCCAACACATTCATACAAAGAAAATTAAGTGCGTCGATGAATTAATTTACTAAAATAGATCGCTATTTCTTCCTCAAGCAACTATTGTAACTATTAGGTTGCAAAAGAGTTTTTTCTGTACTACCCGGGTTCGGTTTTTGGACGAAAATAACTTTGGCTAAGGTTGAATAACGAGAATTCCCACATACATTTTTGAGTCCTGTAAAACTCACAAATGATTTATTTCAACCTGCAATGTCAATTTTGTTTTTATCAGCGCGGTTATTTTCAACTTGGCTCGAAATAGACATTTGGGATGTATAATTTTACTACATCGATACCGGTGACTAATCGATTATTGATAGATTTGGGGTAACAAGTGTTGAATGGAGAGAGAACATGTGAATTGTAGTTTTCTTGTTCATGCTTTCTAAGAAAAAAGGAATTGATTTAAGAATGGAATTCGAAAAGCATGAAATATATGTAAATATATATATATATATATATATATATATATATATATATATATATAATATATATATATATAATATATATATATATATAACATATATAAATTATATATATATATATATTATATATATATATATATATATATATATATATATATATTAATATATATATATAATATATATATATATAACATATATATATATTTATATATATATATATATATATATATATATATATACTAGCTGACCCAGCAAACGTTGTTCTGCCAATTAAATTATTCTTATCTTTCTATCTAACAATCTATCTATCTTCCTATCTATCGTTCTATCTATCTATCTACATATCTATCTATCAATCTATCTGACCCAGCAAACGTTGTTCTGCCATATAAATTATTTTTATCTATCTATCTTTCTATCTATTCATCTATCTGCCGATGTATCTCTATCTATCTAACTATCTATCTATTTATCTAGATAGTTATCTATACTTCTATCTATACTTCTATCTATTTATCTATCTATTTATCTATCTAACTATCTATTATATCTATCTATTAATCTATCTATTAATCTATCTGACCCAACAAACGTTTAAATTATTAAAATGGCTATTAAAAAATATGGGTTGTTGATAGAAGGGTGAAAATTTAGAGTTTTATGTATTTTTTAATGCAACATCATAAAAAAAATAAAAATAAAAAATTTGTCCAAAAAATTTATAAAAATGTTTGGGGTGGACCACCATACCACTAATCACTTAGGGGTATGAACAATATATTACGACCTATTCTCGGACCGACTATTGTTATTTTCGATTGCCATCTTGCAATCCTATTGCGGATCTGTGGATAAAATAAAAAAAATGAAAATCGCGATGGAAAAATAGGGGTTGATCGTAGAAGGGTAAAAAATTGAAAGTAATATGTTTTTTTAAATTTTAAGTCATGACAAAATGAAAATGAAAATCTTTCCAAAAAAATTGATGTTTTTAATTAGCAAATGAAAAATAGCGGCTGATCATAGAGGGGTGAAAATTTAGGGTTGTATGTATTTTTGGATGCTGTATCATAAAAAAAAATGGATGAAAAATATATGTTGGCCGATTTTCAGACCTAGCCGATATGCATACAAAATTTCATGAGAATCGGTCGAGCCATTTCGGAGGAATTTAACAAATAATAAATAAGTGTTGATTTTAGAGTGGTGAAAATTTAGGGTTGTATGTATTTTTGATTACTGTATCATAAAAAAATAGAACAAAAAATTTTGTCTATGAACTGTCTTCGTTCAACAATGTCTCAGAACCGTTTGAATTCATTGTCGATAACTTCGAAGATGATTTAAAATAACCGCGTCTCATCTCATTTATATTTCGTTACCCATCATGCAACCTGGATCATCATTCATCACTTATCTATAACCTATGCATTAAGACCATTTCAATAAAACTAACGAGTCAGGTAAGGTGATGCTGCAGCATCAAGTCGAAGTAACCATGTTGTTGCAATATCACATAAGACTTTGAAGTAACAGGATACCTGGAGTCGATCATCTGGAAGTAACTTACATCCATTTATCAACTTGAAAAGACCTGGGGCCCGGACAGGGTTGTTGCCTAGGGTCCCGGACAGGGTTCATCCGGCCCTGTATATATATATATATATATATATATATATATATATATATATATATATATATATATATATATATATATATATATATATATATATATATATATATATATATATATATATATATTATATATATTTATATATATATATATATATATATATATATATATATATATATATATATATATATATATATATTCTCAAACCACATTTATTAAGCATCATAAGCCAAAGAGATTTATTACCACCATATTTTTCGTTAACAATATCATTTTGTTATAATAAGAAAATATACATTTCGTGCCAAACGAATTTTGTTCCAAATTAACTAAAAATACAAACGCACAAATTTGAGAACCAGACTGACCCCCAACATACTTTTTGATCTTAAAAAAAAAAACCTGTATATTGAAATTTCATTACAAACTGCATCTGAAATACAGTCAAAACAATGTTTCTTAACTTCAACTGATCTAGATTCTAGACTTTCTCTTCAATAATTCATTCACTGCTAGCTAACACACTGAACACTTCTTTGTAATGACTCCCTGGATTATTGAAGTGGTGTCACTGTACATGATAATCCATCATCCATTTCTTGGTGTTGACTCAATGACAACTAAACACAATGAATATTACAATCTAATCTCGAGGTAACAGCGAGCACATAGTTTTACTCAAATTATATATGCGTTGGGATCAATGATACTGACCCTAACACAATATTGAACAAAGGTTATACTATTGGCAAGAAAACAACAGACAGAATGGATATTTCAGTGCTGACATTCTGAGAAATACTGAAAATTCTTATATTCGCAGTATTTCGTACTATACTGAAGACTAAGACCCCTGACTCAGTATTAAAAATATAATTTTGAAGTACTCTAAATATTGAGAAATGTGTAGGAAAAAATGAATGTTTTAGAATAAATAAATAAATATATATATATATATATATATATATATATATATATATATATATATATATACAGGGCTATTCAATTTCGAGTCTATACATAGGGATCTCGATAACGGTAAGAGATAGACGGATGGTTGAATGGGGGCAAAGTTGCATATTTCAGAGGTAAATTATATGGATTCAAAAAATCTGGTCTAGCTTCTTTAGTTATGGAGTTATACAGGAAAAATCGAAAATGTCGAAATTCTTCTTCTGTCTATATCTTTTTATTTTAGGAATTTTTTTAAAACAGATTGTAACACTTTGCCATTGCAACTTTTTGTAGGCTATCCAAATATCTGAATGAATTGGGCCACCCTCAACTTTTAATTTTCAAATACGGACTTGTATTTTTAATTGCGTTTATTTGAATGCCAAGAGTCGTGTTTCACATTGTCGTAGTATTTCTATCTGAATTGCAGAGTGTTTTGGAAATATTGAACTATGAACAGTAAAATTTCAAAATTTTTGTTTTAAATTCCAGCTGTAATTGAAAACACAAATATGGCTTTTTTCAAATTCTGCCAGTTTTCCATAGCAACTTTTTGTTGCATTTCCAAATATCTGAATGACATGTATATACAGGCTATCGTACACATTGGGTCACCCTCAACTTCTCATTTTCAAATACGGACCTGTATTTTTATTGTATTTCTTCAAATGCCAAGAGTCAACTTTGATATTGTCGTTTTATTTTTATAGAAATCATAAAGTGTCTTGGAAATATTGAACTAATACTAGGCATTCTATACCTTATTCTATGATATTTTTTTGAAATTACCGCTGAAATTGAAAAAATAATTTGAAATTTCACTGGTAATTGTTCAATACTTCCAAAATATTCTGTAATTCAGGTGAAAATACTATTACGATATGAAACATGACTCTTGGCATTCAAAAAAATGCAATTAAAAATACAGGTCCGCATTTGAAATTTAATAGTTGAGGGTGGCCCAATTTATACGATATCCTGTATATAATTTTTATTTATATATTTGGATAGCCTACAAAAAGTTGCAATGGCAAAGTGACAATTTGTTTCAAAAAAAATCCCCAAAATAAAAAGATATAGGCAAAAGAAGAATTTCGACATTTTCGATTTTTCCTGTATAACTCCAAAACTAAAGAAACTAGATCAGATTTTTTTTATCTATATAATTGACCTCTGAAATATGCAACTTTGCCCCCATTTAACCAACCCTGTACCTCTTACCGTTATCATCCCCATGCATGGACTAGAATTTGAATAGCCCTATATATATATATATATATATATATATATATATATATATATATCTATATATATATATATATATATATATATATATATATATATATATATATATATATATATATATATATATAAATATATATATATATATATATATATAAATATATATATATATATATATATATATATATATATATATATATATATATATATATTTATATATACATACCTACTATATACAGTTAAGAGAAAAATCACGAACATTTCAATCAATAAAACGTATCATCTGCTGATTTTTCTTTGCATAAACCATATAAAACCTACACTTGATAAAATGACTCCTCCCCTGTAAAAAATAAAAATGAGCCATTATTATTCAGATTACATTATATCACTTATACTTATACATACCATAATACTACTTGTGCTATAGGAGAATGTTTCAAAACATTATATTGTGTTATTTTGAACTTGCCATTGCTGTTCAGTCCTCGGAGCATTAATTTCGCACTGAAAAAAAATCAGAAAGATTAAAAAGCAAGAATTTAACCCTGGTCATGCAAATATAACTTGTCCTGAATGTTTCATAGATAATTGACTCGTTCGTCAGTATTTCAAATCATGGTAGAAGCTTTCAACACTATTACAACAGTCGAATAAATAAATGGAATGAGCTTTATACATTTTGTTTTTGATGATCTAAGATAAATAGAAGTTCCTCTGATTGCAACCGTCATGTCTGTCTCTATTTAACAGGTTTTCAAATAGATATCTGAATATTGAACACGTGCAAAATCCAACGTCTGTGGTTTCTTTCAGTTCTGTTGAATGAATTACGTAGTTATTGTATTTGGAATGTGAGTCATCGTTTCCTTAAATGATTTTTTTTTAATAAAAAGGGGATGGAGGACACAGACGAGTATTTCGCATATGTTTCACCATCTACCCTCATGGGTTCGTAACTTCTACATTGCCCAGTATGGTAAATATATAAATGTAACCGCTGCAATTCATAGACAATCCATATATTACCTCGGATTCGAACCCGGTACCGTCTGTGCCTTTGACAATTTCCCAACCGTATAGACCAAAGACGGTTGATCAAAATAATTTTTGAATCTTAAAATCGAATTTTTAAAAGGAATTATGTGGAAGTCATTGAGATTATGAAAAATGTATTTTATATATACACTTGTATATATGGTTTGAAAGCAAATGAAAGAATTTTTTGATAAAAAAGGGAAGTAATATATCTTCAACATTTTTTAATCGAGTGAGTCGAAAATGTAATTATATTAATACTATTTGTTCAGGATATGAAATAATCCACAGACAGCTTTGGCTTGATGAATCTGAAAGAGATATCTCGTTTTTTGTTTCAGTTCATTTACATCAGGGTTATATATCAGGAGTGTTTTTTATATTATATTTACCTTTTTTTAGTTCAGAAAAATTTTGTTTATTTCTATTTATAATAAACATTATCATATGTTGTGCTATAAGGAAAATAAAACATCATAACGAACGAATAATGAACTTTTCTTCGGCACCTACAGATTTTCTATGAAAAAAAAAAATATATATATATATATATATATATATAAATATATATATATATATATATATATAAATATATATATATATATATATATATATTTATATATATATATATATATATATATATATATATATATATATATATATATATATATATATATATATATATATATATATATATATATATATATATATATATATATATATATATATATATATTTATTTGAATTGTTGCCTGTGAATAATTTTTAACTTTTTGATAATTATTAGCAATAATAGGCTTGATGAATCTCAAAAAACTCGATTTTATTAAAAAGTTGACGTTTCGCCACAACATTCGTGGCTTTTTCAAAACTTTTTTACAGCCCACGAATGTCGTGGCGAAACGTCAACTTTATATATATATATATATATATATATATATATATATATATATATATATATATATATACAATGTGAAATTTAGTTCTATTCAGATATATAACCCTGATGTAAATGAACTGAAACAAAAAACGAGATATCTCTTTCAGATTCATCAAGCCAAAGCTGTCTGTGGATTATTTCATATCCTGAACAAATAGTATTAATATAATTACATTTTCGACTCACTCGATTAAAAAATGTTGAAGATATATTACTTCCCTTTTTTATCAAAAAATTCTTTCATTTGCTTTCAAACCATATATACAAGTGTATATATAAAATACATTATTCGAGCTAGTATATCGATGTTTGTTGAACATTTTGACTACTTGTTTGGTGCAAATTTGATATTTCACTCTGTATGTATGTCTATAATAACTATCAGTATGATCTTATGATAGGAAATAATTAATTATATTAATTAAAGTAGTATGAGGGAGGCGCCTAAGGTGTATATGACATCATAGTACTCTTTCTGAGGCTAAGACCATAATAAAAAGGATTTTTTTTGTTTTGTTGCGTAAGTGGCTGTAATTTCAAATCTGAATATTGTTCTCAAATTCAAACAACTTTTCTAAATGAGCTTTTTTGATAATATCGAAAATAAGAGTAGTTTACTCATGATCCAAATTGATCAAGAATAAATCTTTTTTTTTAACTCGAGGGACCTACAGTTTAACGCCGGTTCCGAACGGCCAATGGGCTTGTAAACGATGTACATTACCCATCAATCTATCTTTATAATTAGAACCACTGAATTCCGGACATACACAACACCCAAGAGCAAGGTGGGACTCGAACCCATATCCTCGGCTTACAAGCGGTACGCCTTACCGCTGGTCTACCGAGGCCTCTAGAATAAATCTTGTTTATATGATAAAGGTCGCAATTTTGGAGTAAAAGGGTTAAAAGTTTGTAGGTAGGTATTTTCGAAAGATATCTTGGATGGGATTGGTTTTGGTTTGAATTGGTTAGGGGGCTGACCCCCTGGGGGAAGAAATAAATCTTGTTTACATGATAAAGTGCGTAATTTTGGAGCAATAGGTTCGAAAGTTTGTGAGTAGGTAGTTTCGTATGATATATTGAATGGGATAGGTTTTAATGCGAATTGGTTGGGGGGTTGACCCCCAGGGAAACAAATCTTGTTTACACGATAAAAGGCGCAATTTTGGTACCATAGGGTTGAAACTTTGTAGGTAGGGAGTTTCGTACGATATCTTGGATTCTATTTATTTCCATATGAATTGGTTGGAGGGTTGACCCCCCGGAGGAGGAAATAAATCTTGTTTGCACGATAAAGGGCGCAATTTTATAGAAATAGGGTTGAAAGTTTGTAAGAACGTAGTTTGGTATGATACCTTGGATGTGATTGGTTTTGGTACGAATTGGTTGGGAGGTTGATCCCCCAGGGAGGAAATAAATATTGTTTACACATTAGAGGGTGCATTTTTTCGAATTTGGAAAAAAAAACATAATTGAATGAATGTATTTTTTAAACTGGAAAAATATGAAAACCTGCTCTTCTAATGCAGCTCGCTGCGATAGAGTTTTTTTATTAGCAGTCAATACCATATATAAATATATATATATATATATATATATATATATATATATATATATATATATTTAGGTCAAGCTAATAAAATGTGTTAAATAAAAAATAAAGGTTTATTACATTAAATCGTCTTTTTGATTATTTATTACAACCCAATAAATACACATTGAAAGAAATTTCCAATTTATTTTCACCTATTTTATTTCAGTCAAAGAATGGTTCTTGGTGCATAACTGGCATTAACTTAATAATTTTCAAATAGAAATATCAGGTGTTAAACTCTTTTAGAAACTCCATAAAGTCAGTATGTCTTTAAAGGCCATCCAGGTCGGCATACATTTTTTTCTTCCAGAAATGATCAAACTTAGCAATTAAGAAACCAAATTAATCTGTTTTAATATTTTTGAAAAAAAAATCAGCAATTGCATGAATTAGATTGGGCATTGGAAAAGCCTAAAAGCCAGAAAATCTTGAGTTTAAGTACCTAAGTAGCCAGGTCCCAAAAAAAGAATTTTCTATTCAGATTATTCCATGTTTGGTATATATATATATATATATATATAAATATATATATATATATATATATATATATATATATATATATATATATATATATATATATATATATATATATATATATATATATATATATATATATATATATATATATATATATATATATATATATATAGTACTCGATACATTCAAATATTTCCAGAGGCCATCTTCAAATCAAATGATCAGAAATTCGATAGATGGAATTGTTTTCTAGTCAAAATATCAATATAAAAGTGTAGCTGAATTTCAGTTGGAATGTTCAAAGTTTGAGGACGGGGAGTTTTTTAATAGCGAGAATTTTTCAAACCAGTATCATTTCAAAGAACCGTACCCTTAATTTTTATCTGAATCATTATTATAGAAATATTGGAAAACGATGTTTCGTTTTCATATCTAGTTTTTTTCATCCAGTGCTTTTATTCATATGTTGGTAATACTGCTTGATTTAATTTCGAATAGACTCTGCAAACTCTTGAATTGGTTTTTTGTCCTAAATCAAAATATTTGCTTTTTATTTATATTTTTATTAGCAGTCAATACCATTATAATAATTACTGATTCCTTATTTTCACGGTTTTCCGCGCGCCTCATAAAGCTCAAGATGGACCATGAACGTATCCCAGAATTTCCTGTGCGAATATTCGTTGCGCGTCTAAAATTAGTCGAAAAGTTCCTCAACGCCGGAGGATAATTATTTCGGGAAACCCTCGACGATAGATTTAGAGAATAATGCAGACGATTCACTTGGCCGATTATAATGGTTCTCAGCGTGCTCATTAAACTGCACCTGTCCTTTATTAATATCATTTTTGCAGTGCCAATAGTCATTTTTGCAGTTTCGAACGGTCCCAGTTAACTGTCTATATTTAGATTATGGCGAGCCGGTTAATTTCTAACCCACTAATCCAATATCTAGTACACACATTTTAAATATAAACTGAACAGGGACAAGGAAAATTACGGTGGTTAATGGCCAATTTTTTCGGGTAGTTATTAAATTGTATTAATGGCTTTGGTCCAATTATGTCAGATTAAATGAGCGGAAAGACTTCCAGCCAACTTACATACATCTAAATAAAATACAGAATATGGAAAAAAATTTTGTATAAAGAAATAGCTTTCAGGATAACGTAAAAATCACACCGAACGTGAAGAAATGACAATTCAAG
Organism: Cynegetis impunctata; assembly: GCA_030704885.1. Lineage (NCBI taxonomy): Eukaryota > Metazoa > Arthropoda > Insecta > Coleoptera > Coccinellidae > Cynegetis > Cynegetis impunctata. Next base: position 22,584 of record JARQZK010004347.1, read on the forward strand.
TGAATATGTAGAAAGAGCTGGCTGATAAATCATTTGAAACAAGGCACATCAACAATTTTTAATGATAAATAATAATGAATTCAACAAAAACAATTTTAGGTATGATGAAAACCTACTTATATTATTGGTAATCTATGTATTCATACGTGTAGAGAAAATTTTATACTCTTTGAGCATATTATGCGCAAAAGGAGTGTGGGGTTTGTGTGTTTTACTACTACTTGTTTTGTTTAATTATTTGACTGCAGTCAGACACTGACACAAACCAAATTAGTCCAAAATGAATATTAGAAAATAATTCATTTTCGTAATCCCATACTGTTATTTTGATTTAACGGTATTCAGATGACAATTGAAAAGTCAGTGTTAACGGCCGCCGGCCGTTATAATTTTATAACGGCCGGCGGCCGTTAAGAAATCACGTGTTCAAATATTTATTTCAAAACATCATTCTGGTTAAAATAACAATTATAATAAAACTAACTATTTATTTATTTGAAAAGTAATTTGACAATTGCTATTATTTGAAATGTCTATCTTATTGATTAGAGATTTACCATCTATAGCAACAATTTTTGAACTTGTTGTCGGTGAAGCCTCATTATTATGAAAAAGTTGTCTCGTTATCTTCATTCTCTTCGAAACTGAATTTTCAATATACGTCTCCGCCCCCGCAGAGGAGTCCCAACCTCCAAGTTCTTTTACCGATAGTAGATCGCCACCATTTTCTACAAGCATGGTAGCCGAGGATCTGCGAAACGAGTACCCTGTGTAGAGCTGAGGGTTTTCTAATTTTAAGAATGCTGCAATTTTCTTTGGAACGCCTCCAATAGTATGAATGCCCACTACTTGTTTTACACATTTACCATTCCTATAACCAATGAAAAATCGCCGATTTTCCAGATTCGAAGGTCGCAAATCTACGTATTTTTGGTATAAACCATAGGCATCAAAAGGAAGTCCTTCTTTGGGAATGACAAATACCCTATTCTTTTTGTTTTTAGTCATCCTCAATGTAACCAAAACTTTGGTACTGGTGCTTTCAAAAATCATCCACACTCAGCTTCACAAGTTCTTCACGTCTACAGGCACCAAAAATTCCACACATTAATACAACCTTTTCAAGCAACCATGTATGATCATTTGCCTCCAACAAAAACTTAATAAACTTCTTCTTCAGACAAAATTTTTGATTTCTTTGGGTTGTATCCATCAGACTTTCGTCGCAAGAATAAAAAATGATTTTCCAAATCTGAAAATACATTTTCTGTTGGTAATACTCTAATATGGTGCAAGGTTTAAAATAACTAACCTTGAAATGTCAATGTTGTCATAAACTCTCAAGCAAGTTTCAACATTGAAATCTTCGTCCACAGCGAGTTGGGAGAATAAACCTTCGATTTTCCTTTCGCATAGGCTAATAAAACATCCTCATTAACCACCTTTACATTCTTGCTATTACGCCAATTTTTGAAAATTTTCATATTCTTTTTTATACCGCTGTTGAGTTATTGCCGGCAGTAAATCAACACTCGCTGCACATGATTCTTCCAATATTTCAAAAGGAACTTCATTTTGTTCCTCAATTTCATCCATAGTCGTCGTTACAGCGAACTTGCGAACACAAAAAACTGACGTTGTTTATAAAATTGCCAAACAGTTCCATGACAACAGAGTGCACGACGTTGAGATTTTTTTTCAGAATTACGAGGTATGGGGTTTGTTTTTTCTTCGGAATCAAAATGTTATCTTCCAACGGGATTACGAAAAGTCTTTAACGACACACGGCCGATACGCAAATAACGGACTCGGTTGGTTATACAATATCCAACCTCATCCGTTATTTGCTATATATCGTCCTTGTTACGTTAATAACTATTTATTCAAACAAAAATAGCGAAGCAGGTCGAGATGCGATTCGAAAGGAAAACGCTGTGCGAAGTGCATCGCGTTTGAGGAAAAGAGTTGAAATCCACGTATTTCAATAAGAACTCAATCTATTTACCAAATTTCAAACCTCAAACTGAATCTGCAGAAGCCATGGGGAGACGAGTTGTGCGAAAATTCAACCACATTTTGATTGTTTCATTTTGCCTGAAGAAAACCTCAGATACCAAACTTCAGCCTCATTTGTTTTGATGGGAGCCGCTGGAGATGCCATTATGTAACTGAGAAGAAAAAAAAAAACACAATACCTACAATATATATATATATATATATTTATATATATATATATATATATATATATATATATATATATATATATATATATATATATATATATATATATATTATATAGTACCGGACCCGGCAAACGTTATTCTGCCATATAAATTATTTTTATCTATCGTTCTATCATCCATCTATCTTTTTATCTATCTATATTAAATCATCTATCTATCTATATATTTATCTATCTAACTATGTATCATTCTATCTATCTATCTTTATACCTATATATCTATCTATCAATCTATTAATCTTTCTGTCCCGGCATACGTTGTTCGGTCATATAATTATTTTTATCTATCTATCTATTCATCTATCTATCTTTTTATCTATCTATCTATCTATATATTTATCTATCTAACATTTTATCTATTAATATATATCTACCTATATATCTATCTATCAATCTATCTGACCCGGCAAACGTTGTTTAAATAATGTATATGTATAATGTATATCAACACAACGTTTGCCGGAATATAACTATGTGATATGATAATACTTACATACCTATATTTATTTTGATAAGAGAGTTCTAAACAATAAAGCACCAAAAATTGAAAAAAAATGAGAATAATTTCACATTGCATTTACTATTGGTAAAACATAATAAGCGATATGGGCCATAGATTGATTTGTTTACATCTGTTTACGTGTATTTTATATGAGAAGTTGTTGAGTTTTAATTGTGTTTTGGATCGATTACAAACGTTCAGAAGAGATTAATCACTATTGTTGTGTATCCTATTGTTCATCTTGGGCAAAAAAACCCGAATATAACTTACATACTTTTACGAAAGCTGGACAATTCAAAGTTGCATTCCAAACAAAGTTGGGTAACAAGGAAATGATGGACAGAAGAAAGGTGGATTCATAACTTGAAGATTGAAAAAAATGTCTGAACATAAGAGAGTTGTTCTTTACAGTTTACTGAGAATAATTATTTTCCCCGCCGTAAGTTTGTGAATTTTTCCATATTGAATTATACCAACTGATAATATGCAATCCTCAGCTAAACTTAGGGTTGTTGAAGTCCAATGCTATTCCAACGAAAAATCTTTCACTTTAATCGGAATCTGAACCTGGGTCATCATGCGGAGATTCTAGATAATTGTATTTTCTTTCATGTAACAACCAGAGATACTATTAAAATAATAATAATAAATAATGTTTATTTGCACAACCAAAATAACAGTTTATCATAACATCAAGAATATGAAATAAAACTTGACTCTATAGCTAAGTAAAAACTAAAATATTCAATTATATAACCAGGAAAACAGATATTCTATAAAAAAAAACCAGACTCTCAGAAGTCCACCGTACTTTTAGGAGAGCTGTTATACGTCAGGAAAATTCAAAAAATATAATAACTCATTACGTTCAAATCATTCAAGCATAGTATTCATGTAAATTCTTCTTTAATTCCATGTTGTTTCTTTCAGTTTTTCTGGTAAGTACTTACTTTTGTCCATTATACTCAAAACCTCTTCAGTTGGTAATGAAAGTAGACATGTCCGAGATATTTTCTTGAAACTTTTGAAAGTTTTTTTACTTTTTAAATAAATAGGTGTTCTATCATACAGCCTTTTCATGGTGTATACATAGTTCCTCTAACCAATTAATTTATTTATTATATTCCTCTAACCTTTAATTTAATTATTGATTTTCATGTTCAATGATAAAAACTCAGTGAAAATTTCAACTTGATGTAGGTAGGTTATCTACTGTTGAACAGAGATAATATTGTCCTCAATCGAAACACAATGAACCACTGGAAAATACGAAGTCCAAAAAACACAAATTACGAAGCTAAACGTTCGAAAACTCAAAATGAAATGAACGAATACCATTACCAATCAATGTAAACAAACAGCTAATGGCCCATGCTCTAGTACCGATATTAGCCGTGCCACGATCTTAATTTCAGACGCCAATAATATAAATTTAACTTATACTTTGGCCTCAGCAACACGTAAAGCGTTAGTGATGTCAACATAGCGCCATCTATTGGATACTTACTCAATCCAGTCAAATAACTACCTTATACCACCATCTGTAAGTATCTTATCAAACTAACAGAGATAATCAACAAATAATTTGCAATAAAATAATATTGCGAATATAAATTAAGATGTAAGCTATTCTATCTTTCAAGTTGGCTCAAACTGCACACGGTGTGCAAATTTGATTGAAATCGGTTAAGTAGTTTAGGAGTCCATCGCGGATAAACAGCGTGACACATAATTTATATATATTAAGATATATATATATATATATATATATATATATATATATATATATATATATATATATATATATATATATATATATATATATATGTATATATATATATATATATATATACAAAAAACTAATAATAATTATTACAATTTGCGGAAAATTTACTCTAAAATATTATTTGCACTTCTGACGTAAAGCACTTTTAGGCCTGCTACTGATAGTCATTGCCCTTACACGACTCTAGTAGAAACTATTGTCTTATTAATACTTGATCATCATATCATTGCATATCACATCATAGTATTTTTCTCGCAAGAGATCTACATTTTCACGACGATTCGGAACGGCTAATGGGTTTGTTAACAAACTACATTACCCAACCAATTGATCATTTGAACCACTGCAACTCATTGACATACACAAAACATCCATACCTAACTCAGGATTCGAACCCAGCACGCCTGCTTTACAGACGGTCGCTCAACTTCTGCTCCACACGGCGTGTGTATCAATCACATAATAGATTTTTATGGGAATACATTTTTTAGCAGTCAGGAAATCAGGAGACCGCGAAATTAAAATTTATACTGATCCCCGATGACGTTTGCGACATTGAATCTTGATCTCAACCTCTGAGCTGTACGTACAATAATGTTATTTTAGATTTTTCGACGTAAAAACAGATGCGCGCATATTTCCTTTCTATATTTACAGAGACAATATAAAAAGTCCGTAATACTCAATTTATATAACAATTTCCGATTCGATGCCAAAAAATTCGTAGCATTTACTTACTGCCTTTATGTAATCATGACATATAATTTTAACATACATTACTCCAATTTTTAATAACGCCAAGAGAGTTCAGAAATTCAATTAACCTAATTACTTAATTGGTTTAACAAAAAAAATCAGAATATACTGAATATAAATGAAGTCTGAATAAAAATAGTTGAAGAATAACCTACAGGATAGATATCTTTATAATCGACTAGCAACGAAACCCAGCGTTGCCCGGGGTCGAAATACGTTGTAGGCTCTGTAGTAATAGAATTAGTTCAGTAGTTTGCTTATTAGTGATCTGTTGATCATAGATGAGACTTGACTGTCAAGAAAGCAATAGACATCGGCTATAATACCTTCAACGATCAAAATTTTTAATTTTACAACATTCTAGAACACACAAATACATTTGAATACAATATGGAAAAATGAAGGACACCCTACTGCGTAGCACTAGGAATGATAATACCCCTCGGCGCATGTGCATGTCGTCAATATTTTTTGAATGTACCTATTATATAAATTAAATAACAATGAAAGTCGACTTTACGAATGAAATGAAAGAAAATTGCAATAAATGTAGTCGATATTACGAATAAAATCAGTGAAAATTTAGCAAAATAATTCATTGATTGACTGTCGAATTTGAATATCTTATCCCGGCTAATTTTGCTGCAAATTATGAATCAAATTGATAAGATATCTCTATGGATGGGAAGCAGACACAGACGCAGAATCAAGCTTAAGCTATCAACGTCGCTTGGTTACCGTGGCACACAGAGCACTTCGACGCATGTTTTGTAGGACTTCGTACATATCGACCTTTGCGCATGCGCATGTCGTAATGCCTATCTAAAAAACGCTATAATTTTTTATTCTTCGTTGGGAAAAAATTGGGAACAAAACTTCTCTGATGAAATCATATGTATTCTATCGATATCCGTTGGAATTTTTAAAATCGGACCAGATCCCAACTTTTTGTAGTGAGAATTTAGCTTCACCTCGGGGTAAAAACGCTATATTTTTTTATTCTTCGTTGCGAAAAAGTGGTAATTCAAATTCCCTAATGAAATCATATGTGTTTTATCGATATCCGTTGGAATTTTTAAAATGGGGCCAGATACCAACTTTTTGTCGTGAGACTATAACCCCTTTAGCTTCGCCTCGGGGTAAAAATCGGGAATATTTCAGTTCTCATCATTGTCGCACACGTTTACACTTAACGTCATCAACACAACCTCGAGTTTAGATGAGTCACACAATGTGTTAGAAAAATAAAGAAGTTTTCCAACACAAATTTTTGCCACCCACATGCACCCACCAAGACCAAACTCCCTTACTTACAAATGCAAACCAAGGGCTATCTACCACTACAACCATGAGGGGGTGGCAGTAGGTGGTTATAGAGCTAAAGCTGGAAAACGTGTAAATCTGGCATAAGACATCCAAATCTGAGCAGAGCTCTTCTCGAGTAGTGTCAGATTCTAATCAACAAAATGCCACCTCGAATGAAGATATATATATATATATATATATATATATATATATATATATATATATATATATATATATATATATATATATTTATATATATAATCTTTTTTCCTGGTATATAGCAGCTCCTATTGAAATAAATGAGCTGAAATGGTAACTGGGGGGCAGAACGGAACAATTTATAAGAAGATAAATAACAGCTACTCCGTTTCACTAATTAATTTGGTTATCTACCCTCTGATTCATGCATTCGTCTATTGAATAGAGCTATATATGCTTAAAGCTGTGTATGTTCTTTTATTTCGTTATATCGTTGTAGATGATTGACTGCTAGCAAAGTACCAATACATGCGATATTTACACATTATTTTTTATCTAACAGCATAGCTGAGGTCTTATGTTCCCTTCACCTTTGTCCTTTTTCACATAAAAATTCTTAACCAAATAATTCGATGTGAAAAGGCTGTGGAGGTCAGCAATACCTCAAAACCCAGACAAAAAAATCAATTATTAAAATAGGAGCAAATTAAGAAAGTAGTTCAAACCACACTTCAATCAACTAAATCCAAGTACGAAATTTCAATCCTCTAACTAAATCTGGGGGAAGAGGAAAATAAGAGCTCTATAGGGAAAACATAATAATCGATACGCCCCCTACCGGTGTCGAATATTACTAGAGCATGGGAGATAGATTGCTTTGTTTACATCTGTTTACGTGTATTTTATATGAGAAGTTGTTGAGTTTTAATTGTATTTTGGATCGTTTACAAACGTTCAGAAGAGATGAATCACTATTGTTGTGTATTCTATTGTTCATATTGGGCAAAAAACTGGACAATTCAAAGTTGCATTCCAAACAAAGTTGGGAAACAAGGAAATGATGGACATAAGAAAGGTGTGGATTCATAACTTGAAGATTGAAAAAAAATGTCTGAACATAAGAGAGTTGTTCTTTACAGTTTACTGAGAATAATTATTTTCCCTGCAGTAAGTTTGTGGATTTTTCCATATAGAATTATACCAACTAATGATGTGCAATTTACAGCTAACCGAAAACGTAGAGTTTTTGAAGTTCAATGCTATTCTAACGGAAAATCTTCCACTTTTATCGGAATCTGAACCTGGGCCATCATCCAGAGATTCTAGATTATTGTTTTTCTTTCATGTAACAACCAGAGATACTATTAAAATAATAATAACAAATGATGTTTATTTGCATAACCAAAATAACAGTTTATCATAACATCAAGAATATGAAATGAATCTGGACTCTATAGCTAGGTAAAAACTAAAATATTCAATTATATAATCAGGAAAACAGAGATTCTATCAAAAAAACCAGACTCTTAGAAGTCCACTGTACTTTTAGGATAGCTGTTATACGTTAGGAAAATTCAAAAAATATAATAACTGATTACGTACAAACCATTCAAGCAGAGTATTCATATTAATTCTTCTTTTATTTCATGTTGTTTCTTTCAATTTAGCTGGTAAGTACTTAGTTTTGTTCATTATACTCAAATATTCTTCAGTTCGTAATGAAAGTAGACATGTCAGAGATGTTTTCTTGAAACTTTTGAAAGTTTTTTTATTTTTTGAATAAATAGGTGTTCTATCATACAGCCTTTTCATGAGGTATACATAGTTCCTTCAACCAATTAATTTATTCGTCCTCTACTTTATTTTATTATTGATTTTCATGTTCAATGATAAAAACTCAACTTGATGTAGGTAGGTTATCTACTAATGAACAGAGATAAAATTATCCTCAATCCAAACACAATATATCACAGGAAAATACAAAGTCCAAAAAAAACACAAATTACGACGATAAACGTTCGAAAACTCAAAACGAAATGAACGTAAATACCATTACAACCAATGTAAACAAACACCTAATCTCCCATGCTCTAGTACCGATATTAGCCGTTCCGGCGCTACGATCTTAATTTCGGACGCCTATATAAAAACTGAGACAGTTAGAGAGAAAAGTTTATAGCAACAATTATTGAAAAGTTTCAAAATAACTGTTTTTCTGCTCCATACACCCATACTAGACAAAATTTTGGAGAGGCTGTTCATGATTGAATTCCACATCTTTTGACGCTGTGCACCTCCTTGCCACTCCTCTCCAAAGTTTCAATATGCCAAAGTTTTACACTGAATTTACTCTAATTTTGATAGTTTTGTTCGGTCTCAAGAACAACCCCAGAAAACTACATTTCAGATTATTTGATTCTTAGATGTCAAAAAGTACCGGAAAGAAAACCACAAGTAGGCAGAAACGGATTCAAAAACCATTCCCGCCCTTCATTGCTGATTTTCTATAAAGTGTAATTATTTCCGAAGAAAATACGACTTAAATGTGTCTCTTGCTTCTATACCCAAATGCTGTAGTTTGAAATCGATCCAGATCACTATGCAAAATATATATATGTGATTCTACAGGTCTGATTGAATTGAAAATTTATATTATTTCGCTTTTCAATATACGCAACTAAAAACTGAAATTTGATATATTAATACATGAAACGCACGAGGTGCCACTCTAAATACGTTTCATCCATCAATAATTATTTCATCGATAATTCCCACTTCACCAAAACCAATCAATTTTACGAACTACAATAAACAAGAGCCGTAAAAGTTGTTTAATGGGCCATTACAGCTGTACTATATTGACGAGTGTTTGGAGTATTTCTCATATAAATTTATGCGAACGACGAATCTAAACGCGAAAAATGATACATTCGGAATACTGAATATTTATATATATATATATATATATATATATATATATATATATATATATATATATATATATATATATATATAGGGTGTTCCTTAAAGACATGCTAATATTTAAGGGGGTGATTCTTCGACTCATTTTGAGAAAAAACTACCTATGAAAGTATGTCCTAAAAGTCTTGACTTTTGAGATACAGGGTGATAAATTTTGAAAAAAAAAACAATTTTTTAATAATAACTGAGATAATATTCTAGCATCATCTACATGATGATAACCTTAATAAAATTTGGTACATGTGTTCTATGCATCAAGGTGAATTTTGTGATGTACAATAATTTTTATTTCCTCTACCAGTGGCGTTCGTACGGGTTTTGCATTGAATATTTTTGAAGAAAAAAATACTACGCCACTGCTTTCTCTTGAAATAAAAATAAATTTTGAGATCCTCATTCATTTTGAGCAAATTTGATCTAATGGGTTTTCTTTGTCAGACGCATGGTTTTCACTTGAAAAATAAAAATCGTTTTTCTTCAGGATCAATTCCTCTAAATTCTGGTGCAATGTGGAAATGTTTGTGCATCGACTGAAAGCAAATTAAGAGATCAGATTTTTTCCAAATGTACAAAAAATGTTCCGAATCTTATAGAGTTGTCTACAATATAATTTCAGTTATTACTGAAAAAATTATTTTTTTTCAAAATTGTATCACCATGTATCTCAAAAAGTTAAGACTTTTAGGACATATGTTCATAGGTAGTTTTTTTCTTAAAATGAGTCGAAAAATCACCCCCTTAAATATTAGCATGTCTTTAAGGAACACCCTATATATATATATATATATATATATATATATATATATATATATATCTATATGTATATATATATATATAAATATATATATATATATATATATATATATATATATATATATATATATATATATATATATATATATATATATATATATATATATATATATATATATATATATATATATATAATATTTGTACAACACATTATTGACGTCAAAATAGGTCGATCTAAGCCGACTTAGTTATATTCAAAATTGTCTAGTTTAGCCGGTAGAGGACGTCAAAAATTTTGAAAAATATTAGTTTTTTCTAAATTAAGTGAAAACCTGCCAATTGATTTCTTATGATTTTTGGTGTATGTTCTAGTGCAATAAAATTACGTTTCATAATAGTATAGTCACCTGATGTAAATAAGAGGAAGTGTTATAAAAGTGGTATAATACGTCTACATTTATTCTTATTTTTTGTATGAATGGTGTTATGACAACCCAGATATTTTTGCAGGGTAACTACATTTATTTTGAAGCTATTTTACCACCAGAATATTTTTCGCTGGATGAGCAGTTTGGCCAGAAAAAAAATATTCATAATTACCTGCACATATCAATTTTATTATTAACAACACTCAGCTATAAAAAAAGTTGGAAGTATGTAGTATAAAATTATTGTAAGAAACTAAATGAAACCAAAACATTTCTTCAGCAGGTTTTCACGTTAATTAGGAAAAACTAATATTTTTTTACAATTTTTGACGTCCTCTACCGGCTAAACAAGACAATTTTGGATATAACTAAGATATACCTATTTTGACGTCAGGAGTCTGTCGTCAAACGTTGTACATGTACCTTCGGGACAGCCTGTATATACAGTGCATTAATGATGAAAGGAACAAATTCATTAAAAAATTAGGTTTCTATTTCATGTTAAAATCCTCGGACAGGTCGATTAGTATTTTTATTTGGGCAATTTTCGCAATAAAAATTTTGTATACAGGGTGTCTCATTCAAGAGCTATGGCTTTGTCATTAGTTTTTTTAAAGGTAATACCCTGTATATTATTTCACTTTACAATTCTACGAAAAATTCTTATCACTTTTTGTGAACATACCATATGCCTCAACTCGATGGATTGCCAGAAACGGAGATAGTGGGTAATGAGAGGTACGATATGAAAACACACAAATGTAATTACTAATTTAATTTTTACATATGTTCAATCTGTTGTCCGTTTACTTCGAGACATTTTTGAAGTCGATTCAATGTTTCCCGTTGCACATTTTCAATTACTTCTGGACTGATAAGTCTTATTTCCTGCCTGATTCTCTCTTTTAGATCATCAATATTATTTGGTCTATTCAAATAAACTTTAGACTTCAAATAACCCCATAAGAAAAAATCCAATGGGTTTATGTCCGGTGATCTTGGCGGCCACTCAATCGGACCTCTCCGTCCTATCCATCTGTTGGGAAAAGTTGCATCAAGAAATTGTCGAACAGCGATTGAATAGTGAGGAGGTGCCCCATCTTGTTGAAACCATATCTCGTTATTAGGTATGTCAGGATCTTGTGGGTTAGGAAACAAAACAGCTAAAGCCGGAATGAGTTCGAACTGGAGAAAGTTCAAGTAGTCCTCTCCGTTTAGTGTTCCTTCAAAAAAATAGGGACCAACTATACGATTTCGAACAACCGCTGCCCATTTATTAATTTTTTGAGGCCGCTGTGTGTGGCATTCTTGCATCCAATGAGAATTCTCGGTCGCCCAATACCTACAGATTTGTCTGTTGACGTGGCCATTTAAAGTAAAGGTGGCTTCATCAGAAAAAATTTGTAATGAAATTTAGATGTTGATTATGAATTTCAAGAATCTGCTCACAAAACTGTACTCTGCGGTCAAAATCGTCTTCTAATAATTCATGTACCAGCTTAATTTTATAGGGATGATACTTATTTACCTTAAGTATTTTATGCACGGACCCTACTGATAAATTGAAATTATTGGAAATTGTAGTAATGGATGTATGAGGGTTATCTTGGGTTTCTAGTAGAACGTTCAGCACTGTTTCTTCAAATACTCTCGGTGGTCTTCCTTTAGGTAAATCTCTAACGTGGCCGTATCTCCTGAATTTTGATTCAATTTTGCTGACTGTCGATCTAGTAATTGGCGGACGATCAGGATGATTTTCATTGAATAGATTGCAGACTTCTTCTTGTGAACGCACCCTATCTCCAAAACCAATCATCATAAGTACTTCAATACGTTCTCTCTCAAGTAATTGCATTTTCTTAAACAATGAAGTAGTGTAGTGCCTGGAGCGTTAAAAACGTGAAAACTGCGGACTATATAGCACCAGTGAATGAATTCAGATGGTACATGTGAAATTTCATTCTTCAGATTTAATGACAATGTTTACCTAAATTTTTTTTTGTACTTTTAATCCACATTTTAAATCTCCAGGTGCTCCACTATCTCCGTTATAATCTGGGAATCCATCAAGTTGAGGCATATGGTATGTTCACAAAAAGTGATAAGAATTTATCGTAGAATTGTAAAGTGAAATAATATACAGGGTATTACCTTTAAAAAAACTAATGACAAAGCCATAGCTCTTGAATGAGACACCCTGTATACAAAATTTTTATTGCGAAAATTGCCCAAATAAAAATACTAATCGACCTGTCCGAGGATTTTAACATGAAATAGAAACCTAATTTTTTAATGAATTTGTTCCTTTCATCATGAAAGCACTGTATATTCCCGTTACATATTGACATCTCCAGCGGTTCCCATCGAAACAAATGAGCTGATATTTGGTCTCTGGGATTGCTTTTTAGGCAGAACGAAACTATCGAAATTTGGGTAAATTTTTTCCACCGCCAACAGTTTTAAATGGATATTTCTTGTCAGTATGCGATGCACTTCGCGAATTTTTTCTTCAATTAAATAAATTACGACGCGATGCACTTCGCGCGCAAAATACACCTCAGTGACGGAGCTCTGCTGCTCAGGCGGTTTTTTTGTTGGTAAAACATTGCAGTAAATCGCTCGAATGTCATAATATTAATATATCTCGAATTAATTGGAATTGTGGCAGCATATTGTGCGTGCAACATACATACAACAGCATAAAAAAATCATTACGTGAATTGTGCATACTGTGATATTGATATTTAAACTCACCTTCCGTAATTATCCACAGCAACAATAGCTTTATTACTTCTCCAAGAAATTGGTTTGATTTCCACATTTCCATAGGCACTAAGAGTGTAGTTCAACTGAAAATGCAATATAAATAACGAAAATGTCATTATAAATTAAACAGAAAGATATTTTCCTATAAACAAAACATTAATGATAACAATTTTTACATATTCTTGTTAAAAATGTATGACGTGCATTTCGAAGTTCTAGCTACTTTTCGTCATATGTTGAATAGAAAGGGCATTCCTAATCCTGAACGGCAAGCTATGGAACGCTCTACCCTCAAAGGTGTTTTCAGTTTGCTATAACTTGCTGCGGTTTAGATCCAGAAAAAACAGAATGCTGATAGACTTGTGGACTGAAAGTGTCAACAGGTCCCCACCTTATGTTATTGAATAGGAGATCAGCAATGTCATCATGTTTGTTTGATCCTGACCTTACCTTAGATGTTAAACTAACTTAGTAGATGAAATTTTAGCTATACCCAGCACAGCACTATATTGAGTAAAGTTTTCTACTCCTATAGATATTTTTTAAATACTTAACTACCCAAGGCTACGGTAAAAAATAAAATAATTCAATGGAGAAAGCGTATAACAAAGAGAATTAAGAATATATATATATATATATATATATATATATATATATATATATATATATATATATATATATATATATATATATATATATATATAATAATATATAGTATATATATATATATATATATATATATATATACAGGGCCGGATTTAAATTTGGGCCGCCCTGGGGCACTGAAGAAAATGCCGCCCTATGACTTAAATTTTATTTCAAATAGTTTTGATATCTTATTTTTTTAAGAATTAGATTAACTAATTGATTGCCAGGAAATTTATTATGTATTATATAGCATTTATTATACATTATGTTTTATTTATATTTATTCTTTATTTACTCATATATTATATATTATTTATTATATACTATAGTAAAATAAAAAAATATTTGGCATTTTTTCTTAGTATTATATGATTTGCACTAAGAACGACTTATATTAGTATTGCATAATTTTTTTCACAGGCAAACTCGCCTAACTTTTTGATTAAATCTTCACAATCTAAACGTTGAAGCACATCTGATTCTATGCATAGAATAGCTAAGCTATTGAGTCTATTTGCACCCATTGTAGAACATAAGCAATTTTTAACACGTTTTAAACAAGAACACGATCGTTCTGCGCTACAGTTTGTTACGGCTAAAGTTATAAATATTCGATAAGCGATTTCTACGTTTGGAAACGCAGTGTACAGGTCGTATGAATGCAGAAGTTTCAGAAGATCAGAAGGTGATTTTTTTTCCATCTTTTTTTTCGGTGCAATGAGCATGGGAAGTGCACACATGCGTCTTATAGTGAGGACTCTAGATCTGAACAATATATTTCAATTAAACGTTTAGCTCGTTTACGAATTTCCCTTTTATCTAAATCACCAAATTCAATGATAACCGAGAATTTTTCTTGAATCTTTTCATATGCTGTATATCTTTTACGCCTACCTAGTTACATTTGTATATTGTATACTGACTGTAGGTGGCAGCATGTGTAGTCGACAGTTGATTCGATTCAAAAATATAAAATTGTTCTTTTTAATTAAAATTAATTAGTGTTATTGGATAATTCTCCAATTTTAGAAAAATTCATTAATCAATAAAAGTTTCTGTTATCAAAAGGTGATACATTATTTGAAAATATTTTTAATTCTTCAAAAAAACTACATAAATTTACCAATTCCAGAAAATAAAAATATCAACTTTAATTTTTTCAAACCTTTATGGAAATAAATTAATTAAACTACATATTTGAATAGTTTTTACTTAAATTTCCTATATTATAATATACAAAATTTTAATGTGATACATAATACTTGAATTATATTTCTTGAAAGATAAAATCTTTATTTAAAAGAATTAGTTAATTAGGTATATATTGTATAGAAAATTTTTTCTCACTTTCCAAATTTTGCCGCCCTGGGCACTAGCCCCGACTGCCCCTAGTATAAATCTACCACTGTATATATATATATATATATATATATATATATATATATATATATATATATATATATAGCATATAGTACAAAGTATAAATTATGTGTTTCCAAAACTTCAAAGCAGCTATTAGAGCAATTATCTGAGTTCATTCGTCAAGCTTTTCGACTACTAATTTCTTCACGGGTTTCTCAGATTAAGATTGATCACTAGAAATTGCGTAAAAATATTTTACGACTGAAATAAATTTTTTCTCACGTTATAGCCAAGAAAAATACGTCTACTTAATGTATTGAAATATCGGATATTTTCGAACATTTTAACTGTTTTCATTTCAAATGAAAATATTCTCTCATTTAACGTGTTTACTGTTACAACTTTACAATATCGATTTACGCATTGAATCAAATATTTTAACATCATAAACTGAACCTACTCATTTTCCGTTTAGATGATCAAATTGCAGAACGATAAATACTGGCTATACGAACATACGAAGGTGGCTTGATACAGAAGTCCAGGGCGTAATTACAGATGCCGCCACAAGGTCAAATTTTCGCTGGCGTTGTATGGAATAGGGGTTCTCAACTTTTCAGGCCCTACGACCCCCTTTTTTGGTCGGGCATTTTGGTGAACCCTTTTGATTTTATAATGTTGATAGATTCCTTTAAATCTACAATAGTTGTAACTTTTCACTGATAAGAATAAGAATATATTTTTATTAAAATATTTCAGTGTATAGTAATGAGGTGAACCAACCGTAATATACAGATCGTGAAATCATATAACAGAAATAAGAACTTCGAAATGATAAATGTATTATCCCTTATGAATAATCCACAGGACTTGTTAGGTCACTCTCCCAAAACTTTGTTTCTCATCAATAAAAAATATATTAGAAGATTAGCAACTACAGTCTATACTAATCATCATAATGTTAAGATGTGGCAGAATCAGACATACAATTTTCAGAAAATAGCTCACAATATATAACCTATACTTCGACAAAGGCTCATTAGTAATTATCAACTGCTATTAATGCATAAGGAAATTATAGTTTTAGAAATATATAAATTTAATAGCATCATCAGGTGCAACCATAAGTTTTCACAAAAACTTCGATTAGAAACTTTTCGCGTAAAATTTTCGAAATTCAAATATGAAAAAAAGTAAGTTTTTTAAACGTCATAAACCACTAGATTTAAATGATGATGCATTGAGAACGAGACGAATAAAATTCAAGGGTAATGTATTATCTAGTTATTGTGTCTTCCAAATAATGTTACTAAAAATATAATATTAAGAGGCTTCTCCTTCTCATTATTTTTAGAAAACAATTTGCAGTATTATAAATAGTCCAATGAATTCTGTGGTTGATAATTTATAATTTGGGAATTAAATAGCTATACAATTTCGAAAATTTCGACAGCCTTTACTTTTACCCAGTAGAAGATAGAAAAGTTTATAAGAACTTAATAATTTTAATTGAATCATTATTCCAAATTGAATGTTCTGAATATTAAACAGACCTTCATACGTTAAATATTCATATTTATGACTAAAAATACCGATTGAATGAAAACTAAAAAGATCTTGAGAAATTGTTTTTCATTATGCAAAATATGTTCGATATTATTTATAACAATAAAATTTATTTTTTATTCAAGTATAGTAAAAAAAAATCTTTTGAAACAAAGTCATGAATTTTGAAATATGAAATTATCAGGAACAGAGATAATTTAGTGACAAGGCTATATATATATATATATATATATATATATATATATATATATATATATATATATATATATATATATATATATATATATATATATATATATATATATATATATATATATATATATATATATATATATATATATATATATATATATATATATATATATATATATATATATATATATATATATATATATATATATATATATATATATATATATAAATATATAATCTTTTGATAATTATTAGCAATAACAGGCTTGTTGAATCTCAAAAAACTCGATTTTATTAAAAAGTTGACGTTTCGCCACGAATGTCGTGGCGAAACGTCAAAATCGAGTTTTTCGAGATTCAACCAGCCTGTTATTGCTAATAATTATCAAAAGATTAGAAATAGTTCACAGACAACAACAATACGAATGAATATATAAATATATATATATATATATATATATATATATATATATATATATATATATATATATATATCAGGGGCGGCTAGTCAAAGGAGGCTAAGCCTCCTCAATAATATTCCGTGTATCACTAATATATATATTATATTGAATAGTCAGCATTCAGCATATTCATATATTAATCAAAATCATATTATTTTATGCACCTACCTTTCTTTCAACCTACATTATATAATATAATTTATTAATTAAGATAGAAGGTATTTACATTTACTGCATTTCATTCATTTCAAGATTTGTGGCAACGCTGTGGAAAGCTTAGAAAGGTATATTCTCAACGTTCATTATGCCTGCCATAGAAAAGCAAACTCACACCACTCAAAAACAAATACTCCGAATGAATACTTCATTGAAATAGAAAACCAAAACACATGTACATGGCAACACCGATAAAGTCCAGTCTTATACAATGTCGACCAATCACAACTATAGAATCTCCCTGACATCGAGTAAAGTCTGAATAATGGACGCCGGAATCATCTCGCGTTACGCGTATTGTTTTAAAATGAGTTTGATTACTGAAATTAATTTCAAAAATTTCAATGGTGACTTAGTGGAATATTTGTTATCCCATAACTTTAGTGCCCTAAGTTATGAGGATAAAGTTTTGATAAAAACAAAAAAAACCTACCCCTGAATTAAACAATTTGGTGCAGCGTAACAGAAAACAAAACCGCGGTTTTAATACACGGAATTATGAGAGAAATCCTTGCCTAACCGGATCACAGGTAAAAAATAAATTATTTTTTGGCAGTGTTTACTTTTTACTAGTGAAAATGTCTCTGTTTGGGGCCGCTTAGGATTTGAGGATTTAATTCTATACCTAGTTGAAAGTGAGAAATTTTTCACCGATAAAGTAACTTTAAATACAGCACGCGGATTAATATCTTACTTACAAAATAAGGAATTTATATATTTTTTAAACATCTTTAAATTAATTTTTGAACAAACAGAAATAGTTTTTCAAATCTTACAGCACAAGTTTTCAGATGTAATTTACTCACGAAATGGGCTCAAGTTTCTTTTGGAAAAAATTTCAGAATTTCGTGCAGAAGTTTATTTTGAAAAACTATTTTCTGTATTTCAAACTACTGATGATACGACTCAATTTAGCCCAAAACGAAAGAAATTCAGTTACGCAGATATGGAGCTTCACTATAAGCAAATATTTTATGAAATTTTGGATACTATTAGGGGTCAAATAGAAATAAGGTTCTCTGATTTGAAAGAACTGCATTTCTTCGACTTACTCAATAAAAATTGGTTCACCAGATTTTCGGCTAATTTTCCAGATAACCTTTTGGAAAATTTATGTCAAAAATATACTTTTTTTGATAAGGTGGCCATAAAAAGTGAACTGTGTGTTGTTTATAATGACAATGAAATTTTGGGGCAAAATGAAAATCATGTGAGGACTATTAAATATCTTTTTGATAATGATTTGAATCAAGAATTACCCTAAGTTTATAAACTCTTATGTCTAATTGTTTCTATCCCGGTGACATCGGCTTCCGTAGAGCGCTCGTTTTCCACTCTTAAGAGAATTAAAACTTATTTACGAAATTCAATGAGCCAGGATCGTTTGAAAAATATTAGTTTGTTGTCTATTGAAAAGGAATTGGTAAAACTTTTGGCGAAAGACAAAAATTTTATGAGGATATTAAAGATCATTTTGCTAACGTTAAAGATCGCAGAATCCCGCTAATCTTCAAAAATATATAATAACTTTTTATTTGCTCTCACCAGCTGTTAAAAAATTCGTTAAGTAGGTAGGTAGGTACCTATAATGTGAAAGAAAAAATTTGATGAATAGATGAATTGATTAATTGGCTGAGAAGAATTTTTGTGAATATTGTAAATAGGAGTTGTAGGTCTCAAGGTAGACACTCGAAAGTGAAAACAAATTAATAGCTTAGGGTGCTTGTTTTACTTTGATTTTCTTTAAATTATATTGACCTTGAAATCCTAAAAATTTTCGCCTATGGTGTATTTTTAACACCTCTTGTAGCCTCCTCAAACCAAAACCTCACGAGCCGCCACTGATATATATATATATATATATATATATATATATATAAATATATATATATATATATATATATATATATATATATATATATATATAATATATATATATATATATATATATATATATATATATATATATATATATATATATATATATATATATATATATATATATATATATATATATATATATATATATATATATATATATATATATATATATATATATATAAATTTAATGAAAATATTACAACTTTTGATACGAATAGTCATGATGGAGATGGAATGCCACAACCACAACCTGTCCACTACCGACTCAAAGTGCAGCAACTATCTATCAAGCCCTCAGTTACCATATTACTATGATAATTTACACTGTAAACTCTTCTGAAATCTATTTGCTTATGTAGAATTTCCCAGATACTTTTGCTTCTGGAATTCTGAACTATTTATACTGATAGTAATTCTATTTATGTTTTTCAATATATTGCTTATGATGCCTAATCTTATTTTTATAGTCCAACTTAAGCTCAATAGATCCAGAATGGAAAACCAACCAGAATTGATTCTTCAACTATTTTTTTGTTTAGATAAATTCCATTAGCTAGGAAAAAATCTAAGGAAGTATTCTTTGGTTAAAAACCATGCGAAATATGGGGTGATAAAATTATTAGATTTTTTAGTTTTTAACTTCAAGAATAAAAACTAAAATAAAAAATCTTTTAATTTGACGAAAGCCTCAAAACCACAACTTTATTTTTGACAAAGTGGCAATATTATTAACCAAATACTACTGCCTCAAGTTTTTTCTCTGCTTACTTATAAAACACACTGTATAATATATATATATATATATATATATATATATACATATATATATATATATATATATATATATATATATATATATATATATATATATATGTATATATATATATATATATATATATATATATATGTATATATATATATATATATATATATATATATATATATATATATATATATATATATATATATATATATATATATATATATATATATATATATATATATATATATATATATATATATATATATATATATATATATATATATATATATATATATATATATATATATATATATATATATATATATATATATATATATATATATATATATGTATATATATATATATATATATATATATATATATATATATATTTCAACCGAAAAATATTTCAGTTTTGAGGAACAAAAAAACACAGTATAGGAAAAGTAATACCAGAAGTATACTCAGTAATGGACCTACTTTAAATTAGTCTGTAATGATAACATAGCATCTTACCTCTTTCAAATCTAATTTCTTGCTTTTGTTATTTTCTACTACAAACCACGGTGGTCTGATACTTTCTGGATCTTCACCATATAAATTCTACAAAGGATGATTAATATTACATATTTTCTTAGAATTTTAGAAACTTACAATGTGGTTAACAGAACCTCTTATGACATTTAGACGATTCTTATACTCTTCAACACCATTCAAGAGTTCAACTGGCATAAACACTTTTGATTTTGGATGATCGCCATGTATTTTGAAGAAAGCCATTCTAATGAAAATGTATCCAGCACAGAAAGAATCCCAACCTGCTTCATGATACTTGTCGAAATAATCATCTTCGTCAGTTTGAATTTCTATAGGTGGTGAAAGCATTGCTAGATGTCTTCCTGTTCCATTCTTAAAGTATACATATAAAGTTTTCAAATCTGTATTATTCCACTGTTTTACTTCAGGAATTGATTTTCGTATATTATAACAGATATGTTTAGTATCAAATATAACTGGGAATAATTTAGATGTTAACTTCTTGAAGTCATCGTACTTATTCGGTAGAAATCCTTCAAAATTATTCACTAAAATTAGTATATCCATTAAAGCATTATGAGCCACTAAAGGTTTTTTTAAAGATCTTAATAAATCATAAATCTTTCTGAAACCAACTAGATTTTCCACCAATTCCTGTTCTAGGTCACTATTTTGAAATGATTTTGAATCATCTTTTCTAAATGTTATGACACCTTCATTTTCGAACGTCCACATATTTTGAAAAGCCTCTCTAAAATGTTTATGAAAATAATATTTGAATTCAATATTATGTTTGAACCTTTTCGATATTTCAGGAAATGTTAAAGAGTCTTTATTATTAGCCTTTTTGTACCACTTTTCAACCACTTCAAATTGTTCATTCAAAACTGTATTAATCTCTAATGAAAGAGTAGCATTTCCCTCCACTACTTCATCATTAGCAAATTTCCTTCTCAAATCTTGTTCTTGGATCTTACTAATGTATGGAATTCCTAAGTATACAAACTGAAAACAAATTAAAATTATTCTGAACTTGTTGCTCAAATGTTAAAAAAACAAACCTTGTTAAAATCAAAATTATAGTTCGCTAAGAATTGAAGAGAACTACTTTCAAAATAGAAATAACTGTTAATGTGAGAAAAATTGCCAGGTTTTACGTAAAATGTGTATGTATTTGCTTCATAAAAATTTCTATCAGCATTAAATTGAAATGCAGTTATTCCAATCTGAATAGGTATCGTATATTCAACATTTTTTTTGAGCTTTGCATAACGTTTCCTTGGATTATCGAAGAGACTGAAATAAAAATTGAATGAAGAAACAATGAAAGAATTGAATTTTTTCTGTATTAACCTTGGGGAACAATTACTTATTGGATTTAGTGCACTAAATTCTAAATCTATTCCAATAAATTTTGCAGTCTTCAAGTTTTTTTTGATTTCTGGAAATTTTTCTTCGAAATTATTCACGTTTATTTCACACATTTTTCTTGAAAGTTGATTTTAAATATTCAATATATTAATAATGTAAGATGTAAGTAAAATCTTATAAAAAATATTTGAGGTTAAACAAAAAAAACGTAGGTTATTGATTTGTAAGAACTACTAAAGTAGAACTAAAAAAAAAGAATTATTATTCGAAATTTTTCATGTTTGAAAACTCGAGATATTTCATGATCAATCTAGATTCTAGAAATTAATGAAGGATATTTGAATATTTATTCACATTGAGTATATTGAAAGTGAAAAGTTCTTATTAATTTCTATGTATTGTATGAAGTGGCTTGATAACTTACTTCGATTGGGGATGTAGCTCAGTGGTAGAGCGTTCGCTTTGCATGTGAAAGGCCCCGGGTTCGATCCCCGGCATCTCCACAAAACTTTTTAGAAGTTTTTACTAAAAGCCCTTGTTTTATTATTCGTTATTTGAATGTAGATGCTGCTAATAATAGTATACATAAAATATATAATAAATAGAATTTGAATCATAAAATTTGATTGATTACGGAAGCCAAACTTAACTGAAAGTTTCCTAAAATAAACTGGAATATCTTAATTTTTCATTTCATTATACATTTATGCTTCGTGACCTTTCAGAATTCGATCATCAGAAGAAACAAATTCTGTGGATATTGTACAAATTGCTTGACAATCAAAGCAACCATTAAATAAAATTAACTCAGTTTAAGACTGTTTTTAGTCGTATTTTGCCATAAAATACATACTATTGCTGATTGCAGTATATTGAAGGAAAGCAGTCAGGTGCGAAAGTAGCTTTCTATCCGTTTTAGAACTCCTAGACCACGATGAATAAAATATTTCAGAGGCCGTTCCAACATACCTACATGTTACAAGTACGTGCTACAATCTACAATACACATTTTACGTTATACATGACCATGAAAACATGTTTGCTGCAGGAATATCAATCTGAACTCATCAAATTCTTCTTAAATTGACAATCTATTTTATTATGCCTCAACGACAAAACTGCTGCTAAGGTCGTAAGGTATAAACAATATATTTTATTTTCAAACGTACGATAATAACGTCATTTCTCGATTGACAGGATCATCGAAATAGTTATTTATGTACCAAGTGCGTTATATAGATTATAGACCTTCGGGCAACATTCATCCCTCGGGCCAGAGGCCCTCGGGCCGAATGTTTCCCTCAGGTCATAAGGATCTAGTAACGCACGCGGTGCATACAAGATTTTATTTTTCACGAAAAAATTATTATATTATGATGAAAAAGCGATTTTAAAATCGTTTCATTGCTCCTATCCATTTTCCTTCTCATAGTAGGCATGTTATTTGTTGATATTTTGACGTTTGTGAATATTTTTGTCATCATATTCAGTGAATATCGAGTTATTTCTGATTTATTTCTATACTATAGAAAGTGACACAAGCTGGTAAAGTGACATTGCTAGCCGGGAAAGTGACATATTGTTAGCCGGGAAAGTATGAAGTATGTAATGAAGCGCTTCCCGAACTGTTTTGAAGGAGAAAACCATCGTATTACCGACAAGGATTGTGAGTAAACATATTTGCTGCAGGAATATCAATTTGAACTCATTTCTTCTGATTGACAATCTATTTTATTATGCCTCAACGACAAAATGCTGCATAATGGTCGTAAGGCATAATGATATTTTATAGCAACCGTATCCAAGTAATAACGTCATTATATACAGGATCATCGAAAAGTTCTATTTCTCCGCCAAGGCGGAGAAGTGCACTTTTCCGGCCGGCGGCAGGAAAAGATGCAAAGATGAATTGGTAACCACGAACAAAAAATTCTCCAATTCAAACGTCATTTTTATTCGTTAAAGTTACATTGAATGTACAATTGGTCAATGTTGCATTTTGAAAATTAAAACCATGTAATAATGAACTGGTAGGATTCTGTCTCGGATTCTGTTCAAAAGCTGATGCCTCAATAGAGTAATCTGAGTTGCTGGTTCCAGGGAATTCGTTGACGCTCAATATCCTACCAGCAATGTCATTCTTATTTCGCAGAGAACCCTCGATATAGCCTTCTGCTACACTACTTGACTTCCAACCTCCGTGTCGTTTCAAAGACTCAATGTTGGCTCCTCCATCTATAAGTAGTGTAGCAGAAGTTCGCCTCAATGAATGACCAGTGTATCCGCTTGGATGATTCAATTGCAAAAAAGTGGCAACCTTTCTTGGAACACTTCGTATACCATGTATTCCCATCACAGCTCTGTAGCATTTTCCAGATTGATATTTCAAAAAAAATCTATTTTCAACGAAATCCTTTGGTCTTAACGCAGTGTATCTCCGATAAATATTTAGATTATTCTCCCCGATAAATGTGAATGTTCGAACTTTTCTTGTTTTACTATCAGGAATATTGACTATTATAATATTTCCCTTGTCCTCGATATCTGTACTTTTCATTTTCACCATTTCGTCACATCTGCAGGCACCAGCTATTCCGAATAATAAAACAATCTGAAACAACCACGTGATCAAAAATACAAAATTAAAATTACTTGAAATATGATAGTTACCTTTAATCCTAAATATGAATCATCCGGTGCTTCGAAGAGAAAACGTTCGAACTCTTCCTTAGAAGAAACTCTTGATTTTTTTGGAAGATATCCTTCATTGGACTTTTTCAAAAATATGTGCAACTTCAGATATTTACCAATATCTATTCCATGTTTGATCGCTAGTTGCGACTTTATCATTGAATATCGGGCCCACAAAGTAGAGGATTTCCATTTTTTTCCCCCAGCCATTGAATTGAAATATGCTACAAGCACATTCTCTTGGTAAACTGTCACATTTTTCGAATTGCACCAATTCACGAAGTGATCATATGCTGCAGAATATTTTTCAATAGACTTCGATGGTCCAAGGGTTGACTCTGCTTCTTTGGCCAAAACCTCAATTTCTGAAGACATTTTCACTTTGAACCACTTCTCTCCAGGTTGCGAATTATAACTATCAATATTATTTTACTTTAAGTATATCTGTCAGAATCAATTTTGTGTGGCAACCGTAACTAGGAAAATGTTCCATTTTAATTCTTAACGATCGTAAGTGGATAGAATTATGTGCGTAAATGTGAATCGATCCAAAAATGGATATTCAGATTTTTATGAATTTCAAAACGTTTGAAAATAAAATAACATATTTCATTCGGAGTAGAAGTGACTTTTCATGAAAAGTGACACTTCTCCTCCTTATGAAATAATTACTCCTAAACTGCTACGTAAAGTATGTAGTCAACCAAGTTGCAAATAAAACGTTATATCGCCAAATCCTGATAATGTCAATCTTGTGAACGAAACGCACGCTTAGAGTGCTGAAAATTTGTTGGCAAAGTGATGTGAAATTTTATTATTAGTTCCCAAAGTCGAAGCGATTCAGAATTAATATTTTCACTCTAATTATACGCCAATACCTGTTATAAATAAACCTAACTGAATTTTCTGGCCCTAAAATTATTTTAGTTACAAGAAGTTTTCAATTTATAATATTAAATAATATTTTGATATAGCGCACGCCTTTTGCCCTAAAAGACTCAAGTGAAAGAACTAAAATTAAAAAATGCGGTCAAACTGAGTTTCAATCATGTATTCTTGAAAAAATATTGGAAATGTGTGGACATATGATAATAGGATGCAGAAATGTTGGAATATTTTTAAAAATATTCAAACCGGCAGCAATATTTACCTAATAAGAAATGTGAACCACGCAGGTTTAAAACGTAATTAATGAGCGGGGATGTAGCTCAGTGGTAGAGCGTTCGCTTTGCATGTGAAAGGCCCCGGGTTCGATCCCCGGTATCTCCAACGAATTTTATTACAGAAAATGTAATATTTTAAAAAGAATGAAATAAATAAACTACTTGCTTGTCCGTCTGTCAAATAAATACTCCTTGTTTAAATGTGTTAATTGAAAGTTTACCAATGCCGATTTTCTCTAAACTTTCTTGCACCAGATCGTTGACATATACATTCATTTATTCATACATCAAGCAGATTGTGGCCCAAGAGGACTAGAACTGAATAAAGAATAGTCAATTGTTTTCGTAGAAATACTACTTAAAGAATTTCTGGGCAAACAAGTTTGAAACACTTTGTTTAATAAATATATTTCATATAGATAATTTTGCAATTTGCATACCAATAACATTCCTGTATCTAATTGTATTGAATTCCGCATATACCTAAGTAGCATTTCAATGTAGTGTAGGTATGTTATAAATAAATAAAAATAGGTATTTAGAATATCATTTTTAAAAATGAAAAAAATATTAGCATTCTCTCACACTAAGTTCCTTTATATGTATCTTCATTTAGAATTTATGTTTGATTTTTAATATTAGATACAATCTTTATAATTATCTGTAATTCTATATTCATAGTAGGTGGTGTATCTTTTGCAATTATGAAAAATATATATGTTAATTTCTTTGTTAATTTCATTTTCAGTTTGAAGAGAATTCTCGGAAAAAGGTACTGGAAACACATTTGGAAATAATTTGTTTGTGTATTTCAGTTAAATAATTTTTAATTTTAAAAGTGAAAATGTTATCATTTCTTTTGAATTCAACAAACTTTGAATATTTTTAAAAGCTCAAAACAAATAAACTCAGGTATACGCAAAATGGTAAATGAAAATTTTTCCAATAAAATTGTTTAGTTAGACTCCTCCTTTTACTATAAAACTTTAACAAACCTTTTCTGGAACCTAAGAAAAACATTTGAGATACCTAATCAATATATTGAATTAATTCTTTTCTGAATCCGCCTGTGATGAAAGGATCGCCTGTATTACGATTACATTACGTTTTTTTTCATTTTCAGGCCTAGCTTCCCTTTCTACTAGTATCTAGAGTGTAACATGCGATAAGAAACCTCATTCCAAAAACTAGCGTACAGCCATAAAATAATAAAGTTTAAACTTCAAAATAAAACAGACTTGGCTTAAGTTTCACTATATAAAAATATTTATTTACTGTATTTAGCAGTAAAGAATAGTAGACATGTTTTGAGTTATGAACTCATTATCAAGACTGACTACAGGAGAGTATTACATCTTATTTTATAAAACAGACAATAGCGAAGGTGATACCTGAAAATCAATTTGTTCGTTTACAAGGGGTAATTTACTATTATGGGCAGAACTTATTTCGAAAATTTCAAGAAGGTCAAGGCGCTTTCCTTTGTTACCTGAATGCAACATTTGGGTTTTGTTGAAATCCAGGAAATGATTAAATTTTATACAATGTTCGGAGAAGCCAGTGGTATTTTTATTTTGTAAAATTGACTTTTTATGTTCTTCAACACGAATATTTATATTCCTTCCTGTTTGTCCAATATAGAAAGCAGGACATTCGTCGCAAAATATTTTATAAACATCACTGTTTTCTCCGATGTTCGACTTTTCTTTATTATTGACCAAGAATTACTTCAAGTTTCTTTCATTTGTACAAATTGTTTTAATGTTATTTTTCCATAATCTGTTACGAATTTTGCACATAATTTATTGGGAATTATTTCTGTTCTCCATTAATAGTTTGCGTGGGGTAAATTGATTGCAACAGATTTTTTATTCGTTTTTTCACAATGAGCTTATCGATAAGACTTTCATTGTAATCGTTATTGGTGGCTAATAATTTAATTGTATTAACTTTCGTTTGAGAATTTGTTTCCGATAATGGAATAGTGAACAACCTATGTATGAACGAATGAAAAGCACTGAGTTTTATTTTAATGTGTTGGTTACTGTCGCTGTGAATTGAAGTATCTGTGAAGGTTGGTTTTCTATAAATGTTGAAAGTAAGAGAATTCAAATTCCTAGCAATATGAACGTCTAAGAAATTCAAGGTAGGTACCGTTTTCGTTTTGTCCTTCTTTTGTAAATTGAATCGATTCGTAGAAAGTGTTTATATGTTTAAGAAAATTATCTAACTGCCTATCTGTAACGGTCCAAATACAAAAAATATCATCTACATACCGCCTCCACAATGAAACGGTAGTAATTAAATTGTTATCAGAATTGAATGTTTTTTCTTCTAAATTATTAATGAAAATTTCACGCAACAAAGGCGATAACGGTGATCCCATGGGCAATCCGTCTTCTTGTTTGTATAATATATTATTGAATTTGAAATAACTCTATATATAGTGAAACTTAAGCCGAGTGTGTTTCATTTTAAACTTTAAACTTTATTCTTTATGATGTTTTACCAAGTGATCTCAGTTCATATGAAATAATGGAAAAAAATTACACTTTCTCTGAGATATTCTGTTGAGATATTGCTTTATCATATTTCCAGGTGAAAATCGTCGTCCTCGCCCGTCAATATGTCTCGGTTCAGCTTTAACGAAGTGCTGCTGTACGGTCTCATGGGCGTCCACAGAGTCCCAGTTTTGGCGGTTTGCCCGCCGTCCCCGACAGGTAGCCACCGAGCTTATAAAAGCACGAACGTGCTGCTATCGTCGCCCGTTCGTTCAGCAACTTGTTCATACGCCGCCAACAATTCTATGGGGGCCTAAAACGTCGTTATCAAGTGTTACGTTTTTCCTTATTTTTCTTTTATCGGTTACTTGTTGACATCGAGTGTTTAAGTTTACTTCTGGGACCACAAATTTGTGATATCGGTAAGTGCGAAGTGCAGTGCAGCAATTGGATTATACTAGTTGACAACTTCTAATATAGAAAAAGTGAATTGAAATATCTGGATATGTGAATACGACATGTCTTATCAAACTCCTCAATAGTACCTACCTTTTGTGCCTGTGGTATTGTATATTTTGGTTAATATGAAGTGATAAGCACCATTTAATTCATAACTGAACGATTATACGTTCAAGAGTTGTGGTATAAAGTGAATATTCACAATAAGTTTGGTTAGATCTAATGTAATTGAAAACAAAATTAATTTCAAATAGGAGAGGATGCTTTGATTGAATGATTTAGTTTGATGAAAATCTAATGGACAAGAAATCTGAAATATTTTATACATTTCTATGAATTTATGGATATATTTGCACCTTATGCAAATATTATTATTGATAAAATAGTATTCGACATTGGCTCCATATCAAGAGCAATAATTTTATGCAGATGTGATGTTTTGGCATAAAATTATTCCAACAGAAACTGATAACCAATCAATTAGCTAACGGCTTGCTTGAATACTGATACTGATGTGTGATAGACAGATTTTCAAATTATACATAATATGCTCAAAATGACCCATAGTATTTAGTATTAATCCAGAATAAAAATAACTAATTTTTGAATATTGACATGCCTGTAAACATTGTTCTGGAGAATTATTAACACTATATATAATATGATAGTTGGATAATTTCATTATCTCAAAAACAATTTTGAATCTTTTTAGAAATATCGAAATCATAGCGCTTTTTATAAACCTAGTCATTAAGAAATTTTTTTTTCAATTGAATAATTGATGAGAAAACGAAATATCATGCTCGATGGAAATGCACATATGATTTAATATTTATATCTGAAGAATGGTAAAAAATTATCATATGCGTGTATATATTCTTGAACAATTATTTGTAAGCCAATAATCTGACGGAAAATGATTGAGGTAGAATAGTTGTTATTTCGATTTTTGATATCATAATGCTCTAATTCTTATATAATCTTCATCATCAGGTCATAATATGTCATAACAATTCATCACTGAATCATTGAGACTAAATAATTATCTCGAAATAATTTCAAATAAGTTTTTACATAAGGAAGCTTTAGTATTTATATAAATAGATCAAAAGATAAATGCAGCTCTAGAATGAATCGATGAGAAAAAGCAATCAATTTTCCTTGAAAATGTAAATATTTTGCAGAATTAGTGAAAGTTTAAAATTTATATCTGAGTTACGAAAAATGTAATCATATGCATGTAAATATTTTCGAGGCGAATTATTTTCAACATAATCATCCGACAGAATAAGCATTCATGTGGAAATTTGATGAAAAAACTGTTATTGCTTAACACAGTTTGTAGATCTGGAATATAGTTTAGCGACTGAAGATTCGTCAAACTTTTTGCGTTTTGTTCGATCATTTCACGGTGTATTTGGTTGCCAAAACAATTAAAAAAGCCGGTCGTCTTTCGTCCCATGTGCTAAAATCGTCCGCTGGTGAATTGGACAAATGCCCAGAGACCCGGGATATTTGGATACTAGGAGTTATTTGCAGGTTCTAAAATAACACAACTTTTGCACTAATGACGCATTTAAATATTTCATTTTCTTTAATGTTTTATCTTAGAGAAAATATATATTTCTCAGCCCACATCGATGTTGCGACTGCCTGATATACATTCGTATAAAAATATCCTACTAGTTGAATGTTGACAACAGAGGCCGTTTGAGAAATTTATGTCATATTGGTTGTTACGGATTGATGTGTGATGACCATTAAACCAATGACCAACTCCAAATGAGTTTTGAGGTTATGCAATTCGTTTCATTCCGCTGTACACAAACCAATTTATAATTAATTTTAATATCAGCTTTTGAAACGCAGGTATATAATATAAACATTATAAAATGATAATTTTCTATGGAAAAAATACACTATATTATTATTCAAGTATTCCCAGAACATGTAATTCCAAAAATTTTACTCAATAACATTGTTTGGTGACCCTGCTTTATTACCTTATGTTTGATTTAATTATAAAGTAATTCCTAACACCACACCATTACTGACATGACTGTCAATTAGTTATGTTGAGATTCTAGGTATGTTGCTTCAAAATCTTGCCAAGCTTTATTGAATTCTATAACTTTTTCTAACATTTGTGGCGGCGCTTTTCTTAATTCTGATTTGGCTACAGAGAAGGTTGAATTATTTGAGACTGTCAAGCATCATCACGTTTTTCTAAAATTACGTTAGATAGTTACCTAATAGAAATCTGTTTCCATATTTTGAAATAGTAGGTAGATACATTTTCATTAGGATTTTTCCCAAGTTCAAGTTTATTTCAGCACTGGCAAGATGATAAGATGCTTCCTAGTTGAAATATGTTTAAATTATTGATAATAGTTCGGAGTAAAGGGTATGAATTTGCCTATTTCTTTCTCTATATCCACTGTTTTTAATAAGTTACTTCATCCGGAATATAGATTATGTCGACACTTTTCGAATGTAATACTACTACAAAGTCAATCTTGATATTTTTATATTTTAAAAAAGTTCAAGCCGATAGAATATTTGAATTGAAAGAACTCTCACATTCGCCAATCAGAAAGGAACACATGTCTTTATTATCACGGTATTTCTGGAAATCGTCTTACATCGTTGGTACAACAGTTTTCTAATTTATCGGTTATCGATTCTTTTCTGTAATGTTAAAAGAAATTAAAAAAACAGAATGAAAACATTCATTCTTTTACATTTGCATTTGATAATAATTCATCAATCTAAGGGAAATTGTAAACAGAAAATAAATTTAAAAAGAGAGGTTAACGGTTAACACCATGTATGGAAAATCGTTGGTCATGTTTTATTGATGTCGTTGCCACAATTCGGTATTTGAAGTCAAATGAAAGAATTATTCTTTTAGGAGTTAGTCATAATACTAAATCCTGTTAGCGTCTTATCTGAAAAATATTACATGGAGTGCTAGCACCAAAGAGCTTTTCTTCGAAATGTAGTTAATTCGATGAAAAGTTTGGTGTGAATATGTGAAAACTTAGTTACAGAAATTCAATGTTTTTATGGTGGATGCGCTTTTATTGAGAATATTGCGGGTGCAGAAAACTGGCAACGTTGCATATAGTGAAGTTGAACGTGGCTTTTTCTCGGTGGTCCGTTGTTTGCTGCGCCGTGCTGTACTTCCGTTGGTTGACGTAAAAGTTCCTTACTCACGGCAGGGCTTGTAGTTCTGAGTTAGTGTCTAATTTCATTTCGAAGTCATTAATTTTCTGTCCTCAAAAATGACCAAATTATATCCTTCACTTCGATAATGAATAAATTTTTAGTAAAGTTGTGATAAAAAATCGTAAAAGTGTTAAACTGCCAGTGCTGTGAATTCTAGGTTATATTGAGTTAGCAAAAACTTTTTACACGTATATGCCAATTAATTTTTGTTTGGGTGAGTAGTATGCATATTTCATAATTATTTTCAAGATGACCTTTTTGTAATGTTTTTAATTTTAAACGCTCTAGTATATATGAATAGATTTCATTGCTAATTTCTATGCATTAGTTCCGTTGTGTTCTCCCTATTTCACCGTTATATGGCAATAAGAACTATAGATACCTTATTACTTGTTTATTTCTGGAAGTTTTCAATTCAAGAGTTTGAATAATTTTATATTAAATTGCCAGAATTGGTGTTGATAATGAATGGTGATATGGCAATAAGAACTATAGATACCTTATTTCTTGTTTATTTCTGGAAGTTTTCAATTCAAGAGTGAATAATTTTATATTAAATTGCCAGAATTGGTGTTGAGGTATACCGGTGTTGATAATGAATTCACATCAAACCAGTTAAAACGATGCCTTATTTCTATACAGATATACCCAATACATATTTTCCTCTCCATTTCAATAGGAGTTAAGGTCTGCATTGACAATGAATATTTATGAATACATCATTAATATTGCCTGTTTTGGTTCTTTTTAATGAAAGTATTACTTATTGTTACTTTTTCCAATTATTTGTTGTCTTCTTTCAAACATCCCTTTTATTGTAACTTTCAGCTTTTCTTTCACGAACTCTAATACGAAATCTGGCACCTAAATCTTTTTCAATGTGTCTTTCATTTGAATATATTCATTGCTTGGTTTGATTTCCCATCGAATGAACTATGATTCAAGATTCAAAACAAACATGAACTGACTGAAGATGAAGAACGGCATTTCAGAATTTCAAAGGAATATTATATAAAGAAGGGGAATAACTATGACGTATAACGAACTTGTCTTACGTCATCGAAACAGCACGTGCAATGTAGTGTGCAACGTGCAACTCGAATGTCCGTTGACATGAGTAACTCACATTATTTTCAATTAATACCAACTTTGTTTTTTTGTCCTAGAGCTATAACGTTGAAAAACATCATGAGTTTTTAAATTCTTATCAAGCGGAAATTTTTTGAACTGAACAGCGATGAAATATAAGAAAATAAACGGCTTGATTAAAGTTTTTCTTCAGTTAATATTATATTGTATGGTTGAGTAATGTTTTATTTATTATAATTATTTTGAGGTTATTTTCTATGGTACATAAGTTGAAAGGCAAATATGCAACTGTGGATGATTTTGAGTTATATTATAACTATGATCGTCGAGTCTAACTGAATAATTTTAACTTAATTATTTCTTGAGGATGTTAGGTAGGGTTGAATTTTCTTCAGATTTTCTTAGCTTTGAGTTGGTAGTGAATACAGGGTTTCTTGGAGGTAGTTTAATTATTCATGATCAGAACAGGCACTTGATTTCAGACTAGCAAGACGTACCTGATGGTTTCAATTTTCAAGCAGCATTCTTACTTTTGATATTTTAAGTTTGTCATCCATTTAAATTCGACAGAATTTCTGTGGAATAATAACGGATAATGTTAAAATTTAGCAACGCTCGTTTGCCTCAATGAAAATGAACGTATTGAACCGTATCACTACTAACTTAGCTCCCCTATACGGAGCTTCTATAAAAATTCATTTAACTAAATTTACCTCATCTTTCCAGGGTTGACTGACCGACGCCATGGAGGACGCACATACGAAGACGGTAGCAGAAGTTTTAAATTACTTTAATGCAGATCCTGAACGGGGACTCGCATTAGACCAGGTTAGGAAGAACCAAGAAAAATATGGTCCAAATGGTAAGTTGATATACACAGGTTACGTAATATGTGGGAAACCAGATTCACTTTGGAACTGAATAATAGTATTAGATTAAATAAACTGACGCTCGAAAACGGTTGTATTGAATCAGTTAACTTGCACTATGAATCTAATTGTGTAGATTGTGTCAATAAATAAACTTCGATTAATCTCATTTGTGAGGTTCTATTTTTGAATTTATTATTGGAGGAAACGGAAAAACCATTCTTATAAAATGATTCCTTTATATCGATCTAGAACGGAATGAATTCAAAACTTTTGTTTATTCATTCGTGATATTTATGCAAACTAGAATTTTTCTTTAATTCAATTAGAGAGTTATATGTCCTTCCTGGCCTTGACTGTTATCGTCATTATCATATATCAATATTGATATACACTAATAAATTGAATTTTTAAAACTCAATGCATTAGTAGGCTCAAAGGTAGGGTTGCCATTACCTAAATTGCTGACGCCGGACAAAAAATTTAAAAACCCGGGACATTTAGTTCTTTCCCGGACAGCCCGTAAAATATATTTTTTTCGAATAAAATAAATCATCGTTTATATTTTAATTTTTTCATTTATTTAAACTTTAAACTGCTTGTTTGCGAGATAAACAAACAAAAAAAACAAATAAAATATCTACTAATATAACACAATTTACAGTTTTCTCTTTTTGAGGTAATCTGATAATAAAAATAATCAGAAAAAACTCTTTTTTTCGGATCATCAAAGTTTTAATTTTAACGAGGTCAAGTTCTTTTTACTACTTTAACTTAACTTGATATTTTTCAGACTTGTCAATTTCTGCCAAGATGTCTTTCTTTTCTATCAGGAATTTTCAAAAGATGGAGCAACTCAAATCTTTAAAATTATACTTTATTTTGGTCAGAGGAGAAACTGTATGTGTATTTAGCAAGTTTCTCTCTGGATTTAGCAGCTATGCGGCTATAAATTAATTTTTAATTATGATTTGTTTTAATATATTGCTTATCCTTAAATCAATCGGGATTGCCGGACACAAAATTTGTCCGCGTTTTACCCGGACATATTTTGAAAGCCCCGGACGGATGGCAACCCTACTCGAAGGAAATAACAGGGATGCCAATCCAAGGGACAGGTCTGTGCGGTTTTTTCTTCTCACACTTATATAATTGAGCCATGGAAAGGAGGAAAACATAGGGATTAACATAAGGGTAGTTCTCGCGTTCTTTTTAAAGTTTTAGACATATCGATGGTATATGTTCTAATAACAATTTTTATACTCCCAGGTAATTAAGAACAGAATCAAAATTGATTCTGTACGGTTGGTAGAATTCCATTATTTGTTGACAGTCGAAATAGAAAGTTCTAATAAAATGAAATTGAAAATTCGATAAGTGAATTTGAACGACAATTACGTTTTGTAGGTTTTCATTGGTTAAATGAAGTTACGAATTCGGACAATAATTACCAACTACGATGATTGAAGTTTCCGCCGGGCTATTTGCATCGTTTTCTCGCTTCTGACAAAAAGACATATAAAAAATTTTCACTACAAAATATGTGTTGGCTAAAAATGAAAACTAATAATAACAATAAAGGGCTATAATTTGTCAGTGTCGAAGTCAATGTAATTTGTCTTTCTCGGAGTCTTTGTCTCCATAGTAAGGAATTGGAGAACATCGCAGACATATTGAATAATAGTCTATTACATAATTGTCCCCTTTTCAATTCGTTGTCTGTTGGTTCCAAATCGACTGTTCCTTGCTGTTGTATAGGCATAAGTAATTGGCAGGTTGTCAATATTGATGGCTATACATAATTATCTACATTTTCGAAATAAAATATGTTCATTGTTATTATCGGCATGTTTCCATGATATATCATAGTAACTCTCCAGTAGAATCTCGATTTTATGCAGAGCATTATAATATTACATTAGAAAAAAGAATTTCGAATATTCAGCATTACCAAGATTATCCAACAATATTTGCATTCAATTTTCTGGCAGTATTCAGTATTTAATCGAGGGCAGAAATTCCCACATTCTGAGGGCAGTTTTAAATATAACTTTAGGATAGTCGGCTGACTAGTAGGATAGGTACAAATTATTCACAATTTATTTGGATTAATTACTAATAAGACAACGTGCATTCCTTTGTTTTGGAGCATTGATATAATTATTGGTTTATGTTTGTACAACTAAGAGGAACAAATTTTCTTTTTCTTCCTGTCTGTTGCAATTGTTTTTACGTTTGCCGTAAATTCTGTGAATGTTGCCAAGCATGTATGTTTTTCCTTTTATACTTGTAATTCTATGGTCATCTAGACTAACTTCATTTTGTGATCATCAGAGTCTGCTTTTTACTCGTAATTTCCCCGAAAATGAGGGAGGTGAGGGAGTGCTTTTTATGTCCGTTTTAGACTTGACCACGATTTTCGAAGTTTGCTTGATCTTGTTGGCATCTTCAAACTGGGCAAGGGATATAATTATCTACACTCTACAGTATATTCGAAATTCAGGTTCCTGGGACTTTTTGGAGGATTTTGCGCCCTCAAACCCCCTCCAAGTTGAGTAAGAGGGTTGAAAATTTATACGGAGATTGAGTTAAAGTAAAGAAAATATCTTTTGGCAGTATGAACTTTTTTCTCTAATCGACATCATTTTTATGTAGATTGTAGAGTTATCTTGTTGACTTCGGGGTTTGAGTAAAAAAAAATAAAAGTGAAGGAAAAATACGACTTTAGTGACGGAATCTTTGCTGCTCACGTATTTTTTATTTATTATTAAGATGACCTGTCTCGATGTTTTCGATACGATTTCTGAAAAATCGATCCTGTCGTCACTTTAAAGTCGCTAATCTTTTTGTAAGACGTTGCTTAAGTATGTCGCCGTTGGTGATTGTTTGTTTTGCCATTTTAGTTCCAATAAAAGGAGAGGCACAAAATGCTCGAAAGCTAAGGTTTAATACATATCCTGTATCTCATTGGCCTCTAACCTGAAAATTTTGTCTTCAGCTAGTAGAGTACGTCGATTTGGTTGAATAAGTGATTGTAGTAGACGATAATGTCTGCTTTCATTTTATTACAATAGGGAATTATCTATTTCGCGTTTCATATAGTCCTTTGTTTGCTCATCATAGACAAAGTGTATAAAACAAACCGCCGTGTGTATGGAACCGGGCTAAATTTCCGATAAGGTCAATCCTTAACACACAACGTTGTACCATTAGCGTTATGAAAATGGGACAATGGCCGCTCGAAGTTAATATAGCGCACCTGTTATTTCGCAACCTCGGATCAATGTACACGTAAAAATTACGGTTTTCGCGAAATCGCTTAATGCGGCGTTTCTTAACCTTTCAGGAGTTCAATTTTCAATTTTGATGTTCATCTCGTCCCGCATACTATAAAATATATACAAAAGTACTGTTGTTTGAGTTTTTCGGTTCTCAATCTACACTACGACCTTAACCCTTTCGCTCAAGCATTTTTGTTTTTAAGATAAAAATTTGAAATTAGGAAGAATTGTTCTTTTATTTTTCTACAATTTTTTGGTGTACTCGAAAAAATTCTATGTACAATATAGTATACATTGTGAGTAAACGGTATATATGACTTGTACAATATATTGTACATTTTGAATAAGTGGTAGTGTATTTGCGATTTTGTGAAATGAAATACAATTAAAAAACAACATAAGATTAGAACTGATCATTTATTTGTGTGATATATAAAAAAAAATTCGTCCTAGATGTACATTTAGGGAATTTGCATCTGGAAGAAAAAGATTTGTCATCAAAATTACCTTCCATATCATCTGAACTTCTTTCTTTTACCGTATTTTCATCATCATGATCATTGCTTACTTCTACGTCCCTATCTCCCACCCATAATCGTCATCACTAAGCCCTTCAATCTGATAGGCCCTCCACAATTAGTTTCAATAGTTCTTCAGTTAACGGCACTTTTTTAACTCATTTTTCAATTCGTACTACTATGAAATGAATCTAATAAAAAAGGACCTCTAAATAACGTGTAGTTTTTACTTTAGCTGTCGATTTCCGTTTACTCACAGTGTACAATATATTGTACAGTAATATTTACTCCAATATAGAAAAAACAAACTAAATTTTCAGCAAGTTCACTATGAAAGTAACAAATACACGTATCGGTTATTACCAAAATAAATATTGCAGACATGTCACAATATGTTTTGAAGTTTGAAGCGCCACCTCATTTTAACATTCTGATCAACTGCTACAACTCAGTATTAGGTACCATCAATAAATTTTTTTTGGGTAAACTACTCAACACTAGTTGAAGGAAACAGTTTGAAATAGTAATAAGGATGTTTACAGAATACTGTACTTTGTGAGTAAAGTGAATAGAAGCATACTACAAATTCGTTCTACGTAAAAAGTGACGTACAATATAGGTCAGGCCACACATATCCGCACCGTGTCCGCACCGAGACACGGCCGTGTGTCGGCCAAGAAGTTTAAAGCCTTACATTTCCGTCACACGGCCGTATGACGGCCGTACTACGAGCGCGGTCGGTATCAGAAAAATTTGTAGAATGTTATTAAAAAATAAATTTTAATTGATATAGAATGCAAATTAAGACGCAGACAAGAGATTATATGAGACTTTCTAGATAACTTTAAGAACGCCAAAATGAAGGTACCTATATACAAAAATTCAACTGATTATTTCTCATTCTGAGGTTGATCGCTAAAGTGACTGCACTATTTACTATTGTCTGTATTATAAAATTAGATTGTTATACTATCCTGTTGAATACGGTACCTTATTATTTCAAAATAGTGAAAAAAGCGAAGTGTCGTTTCATTTTGAAGTTTAAACTATATTCTTAATGATATTTCACCAAGTGATTCAATCTCAGTTATTAATTATTGATGCCAACATCCTAATTTAATAAATAGTTAAACATATCATAATTATACCACTAAAAAGACGCATGCGGAAACAAAAACAACTAATCTTGATAATTGTTGAATGGGCACAGTATCAGGTTTGAAAAAATGGTAGTAGTTTCAAACTGGGCTGACAAAAAATATATTGACTGATATTCACAAACTTCGGAAACAAGAACGATAAAACAATGTAGTACTCTTTCTTCGTCGTAGTATACTCGCAATAAAGATGTAAAGAGAAAACTGTCCTCTCCTTGTTGATTTTTCTTCTTATAAGAAAAAACTTCTGGGATGAAAATGGGGGAATTGAGGGTGGATCCATTGGATTCGAAAGCACCCTGATTGAGAGCGATTTAGGTTTGTAATTGTGTTTGTCGGTGTCATAGGAATATAATATGGTCGGTGTCCTGCAGTGAACTCTATCTAAAATTGAGTTCACTGGTATCCGGTAGTGAAACATCTCTTTGTGCCATATCAGAATCCTAGACCGGATGACCGTATTGTTCTCTAGTCTATAATCAATCTTTTCTAGACTTATGGGCGGTACGGACACAGTGCGGAGATGTGAAGACAGCCCCATGAGAAAGCACGGGGCTATTCTTCACCGAGACACGGCCGTGTGTCGGTGCGGACACGGTGCGGATATGTGTGGCTCAGGCTTATATTGTACACAGTGAGCGAACGGGTTAATTTTGACCTTACAAATTACCAATAATACGGAAATCTATTAACATTTGGCAACATCGATTCTCAGCATAGACAAAACAAGAATCCGGTGCCTTTTTATTGTTTATCACTCTTTGAATTTTGTACGAGTAGATGATGAGTTTTCGGCACTAGAAACTAGGCTATTTCGCATTCTCTTACCATTTTCAACATTCTACCTTTGTGAAACTCGATTTTTTGAGGCTTCCTTGAAGAAAAAATTTTGATCTCAGCTAAATTTAGAAAAATAACTGAGTGCCTAATTCTAATATTAAGCTTTCTTTCGAAAAACTTTGCTTTGTAAGACAGGCCCAAGGAATTCACTAATTGTTATTAAATTTGTTTTTAATTTAGAAGGTTATGATTCAGTAAGTTGTTTTAATTTTTGAATATTATGTCGAAGTGTATTTTGTTTTGTATGAATGAGAGTATGCTTAGTCAGTTAATAAATGTTTTCATCAGTTAAATAATATATATCTCTGGCGTCCTTGCTTCAGTGTGGTCGCGCCCGACAGGTTGAGAACCGCTGGTTCAATGCGAAGAAACACTCGTAACGCACAATTTCCATTCTAAAATATTCGCCAGTGAAAACATCCCGTATCACGTGGGATGGAGGCTACTTCAAATATTAATGCACGCATCATAGAAAATAGATCTACTAACGACATAATCGTAAAATGTAATCTGTGATTGAGGTACGTGCACTTAAAATTCCTACACGTTGACGCTATTCGTGTTTGGCAAGTTAAACTATGCCGAGTTTGATCCGATGATTTTTTTTCACGTTGCTTCCACGAACGAAATCGGAAAATCGGTAGACTTCGAAAAAGTTTTCGGCTCATCGATATATTTAATCGGCATTAACTCCATAAAATCTTGATTGACGCTTCTTCGGAATAAACGGAAAATTTGACGCCGTGCTACACGTTTTTATTGATTTGCTTGACAATAATGTCCGTTTGAAAAAATGTTGTCATTTTGATTGATTTTTATGGGTCGAGTATAATTACGTATTTGTTGCCGCTCTAACAGATGACAAATGCGTATGTTTTGTCATTTGGAATTGAAGATTGCTATTAGCGTAATGGACTGCCATTAATGCCTAATAAATTTGAGAATTGCATTGTATGGTTCAAAACGTATCGGATATATTTCGAATGTTTTCAAGTAGACAAAAATCGGTAAAATATTGAAGTTCTAGCTCTAGCGAGATGTGTAGGTATGAACCTAGAAAGAAACAAGGGTCGCAACATAGCGATCCATTCTGATAGTCAAGCGACTATAAAACCACCGAGATCCCATGTGTTCGATTCGAAGTTGATATGGGAGTGCCAAAAGAAACTCAATATAATAATAACTAGGTCTCTTTAGTCTGACGCCATTTACTGGTCCATATCCATTCTGTGGTATATTAAAATGCACCTATAAGAGAGAGTTTCGGGAGAAGGAGGAAACCGAAAGAGAAACATTCTGGCGGAATATTCCAGGGATGGATCACTTAAAAAGTTCCTCCGGAACTTTAAATCTGTAAGATCCAAAGGATATCTGGATCTCAGTAAGAATAGACTACACCTTCTCACTGGCTTCCTTACAGGACAGTGTCTCCTCAGAAAGCATCTGACGAGAATAGGTTCTTCAAAACTGACGAGGGCATATTCTATGGGGATGAGGAGAAAACTCCTGTTCAACTGGCTACAGAATGTATTGCCATTGCAAGCCAACGAAAGGAGTGCTTTTGTCCAAAAACTTGTAGGAGTGAGGACATAACCTCCTTGAAGCCTTCTCAGATATTGGAGCTTAGTAATACTCGGGAACTAGAAGACGAGCTGTAGGTTGATGGCGCCGCAGTGCAATATAACTCCAAATTAAATAAATAATGATAATAAGAATCTAGCGAGATGCTCTATGTGTCCGGAAACACCACATAAATCAATAATCTGCCTCTTGTGGCTCGTAGGAGCTGCCAATCCTAATGACAAGACCTTTCTAATGATGTACCTACTGTACTGGTGGTCCGACTTTTTCCTGGAGCAGGATAAGGCTCAAAAGCATTCATTTTCCTATGTTGCACGTTTTTTCCTTGTCTTGGACGAAATGTACCAGGATAATAAAATTTAATCATGGATTCTATATTATCGTTACATCAGGCATGGTTTCGTAATGGACGAAAATTGGTGCACTTGGCCAGCAGGTCACTTGGGTCAAACACTTGGATCGGACAATCTACATTTAAGGGTTCTTAGGAAAAATACTGTAAATTCTATCGGGACAGACACTGGGAAGTTGACCGTATAGGTTCCTTATTTGTTCCCCTACAATCTCACAATGCCCGCCTAAAGTTCTTGGTCAAACAGACAGTTGAAAATTTGTCATTGTGGTTGAAGTTTTCCCATATTCAAAACAATTGTTCATAGAATGAATAAGACAAACTATGCGTGATAGTTAGGAATATCAAAAGGAATGCAACTACACCAAGGGATGTGCTACAATGTGCAGAAGTTTTTAACATGAACCATATTTTCACGAGTGTCAATGAAACATCCGTATGTCATCCACAACTCCCGGAAATCATCACTTTAATTTATACAATGAAAACAGCTAAGAAGAGAATGTATATATCTACTGAGAAACCTTAATTGAAAATATTTTTCGATATAAACATCCTTTGATAAAAAGATACTTATCTGTACGCATAGCGAGAAATGCCCCCATCAAGGTCTGCCCGTTGCATCTATTGTGATATTTACAATTCGATAATTATTGTATGTAATCTTATGAAGAAAAATACGATAAAAATCCGATGAATACAATAATATAAAAGCAATCTGTATCGTAAAAGTATTGATAACTCTGGTGAAATTTGTTTCCTCGTGTGTTTTGGACGACAACTTGAATTTCATCATATTGACACAATAGTATGTAGAGCGCTATCTGGAAAAACTCATAAAAGGCATGATTCTCTTTACGTTTCACCGTGTTAGGTAGCGGAGTGGTTACGATTTTTGGCTAGCATTCGGGAAGTCCCTGGTTCAAACCCCGGGGTCAATTGGTGGTCTGCCATGAGTTTTTTCAGACGTTTCCTCATGACATTCACAGCTTGCAAATTTACAGAGGCGAATGCTGGGCCAGTATTCGTCCACTGAACCCCACCTCACTTCGCTTCTATAAATTTGCCGGTCTCACTCATCCTTAGTGCATACAAGTGTATTTTCTGATAAGGCTGAAGGAGTTCATCCTCATAGCCCGCCTCCCTGGCACATAATTCAGGGACGAATGACACACGTGGTCTTCTTTTCCTTTTTTTACGCTTCTTTGAGAAAAATATTACGTTTCTAATTGAAAGTGAGCAGAAATGTATTGAGCAATTTTTTTGTTGATAAATGAGCTCAAATGTGGATGTAAATAAATTTAAATGTTCTTCGTTCGAGTGTGTGAGTGAAACGAATTTTAACTCTGTTGAGTTGTTGGAATAAACCGTTTCTTCAGTTATAGCTGCACT
Source organism: Cynegetis impunctata (assembly GCA_030704885.1). NCBI lineage: Eukaryota > Metazoa > Arthropoda > Insecta > Coleoptera > Coccinellidae > Cynegetis > Cynegetis impunctata. Next base: position 66,201 of record JARQZK010004347.1, read on the forward strand.
ATTAGATAATGGATTCTTCATCATAATAGGAAATATCCCAGCTTTCAGTAGAATTTTCTGCAGCCAGCCAATCTACCAAATTAATACAATTTGTACGCGCCTTTTTTTAGAATCGCACGGCTAATGTAGTAGTATCTGACGTCACACCAGTTGATCTATTTCTCGTCACGCTAACCTCTAATACGTAAATATATGATCTTGAGCAAACGCGTATGATAATCTCGTGTGTCGATAAATCTGAAAAACTGTGTTTCTGTCCAAGTTTCAATTTTATTTGACGATTTAGATCCGTTCTTCGGAGTGCATTGCTTGTGCAATATTTTTTATTCAAATGGATTTCAATAATTACAACAGGTTGATCTTGCGCAGTATCTATTATTAAGATGAATAAAAATCGTTATATATATATATAAAAGTTGAGAACGAATTGAAACACCGGCACAGTTACATCTATATTTCGATCCTATATTGGGACCTTCATCAGGATGCTGCAAATAATAAGCGAACCAGACCAAAGTAGGAGGTACAAAGTTGAAACTTGAAAAACAATGGTGAAACCAAACTTCAACTTTGTACCTCCTACTTTGGTCTGGTTCGCTTATTATTTGCAGCATCCTGATGAAGGTCCCAATATAGGATCGAAATATAGATGTAAATTGTCAAGTGTTTGTTATGTTGTTATGTCAATTATCCAGCCCGTCTCTTTGACATATATATATATATATATATATATATATATATATATATATATATATATATATATATATATATATATATATATATTTCCGGTATCTGAGTCTGCTCTTGATACAGAACAAAACTTTCAACATTTGGGTTTAGTGTAAAATGTTGCATCTTCAAAATTTGCGAAAGGGAGTGAACGGGAGGTGCTTGAGTGGAAATCTTTCAAACAGAAAATATGTAAATAAATTGTTAACAGTATATCCGAAATTCAATCTTCCACAGTTCTTTGGAGGACGTATGGTGCTGATAAAGCCTGTTTTTGTATAATTTTTGCACATTAAATTCCCTCCTAATTGAGTAGGAGTGTTGAACATTTGTACGTGGATTATGTGGAGGTCTTTCCGAGGCTTTTGAGGTTTTGCGCACCTCTTCAGCTTCTGTCGATTGAGTTAGAGGGTGGAAATTTGGTACGCGGATTGAGTTTATGCGAGGAAAGATCCAATTGGGGGTTTCATTGGTTCATTTTTTCGCCGCAGTTTTTATTTTGACATTTCAAGCGTTTTTGTGGATTTTCTACCATTGCAGTTCTATACCGTTACTCCAAATTCATTTAGGAGGCTGAAAATTTGTACGTGAATTCGGTTCATGTTATAGGGAGGTGCGCAATTTGTGTGTTCCCCCTTTACCAGGGTTTCCCAGAAGAAATTTCTATGTGATTGAATGAACTATTATTTTTGTTGGCCTGGTCGATTTCAAAAGCTCTCCGGAAGGAAACGTACACAAATTCTGTGAATGTTTTTAAAACGAACTCGAACATTTTGTTGCTGAATGTTTCTCCTTGTTGCCAAGGGTAGAAACTTATGCCAACATACGTAAATTTCTTGTTTCCACTGAAGCAACTAAAATTGTCAATAGTTGTATATTGATTAGTAGAAACAATCAACACTTGTTGCCGAAATATACAGAAATTTTAAGGAACTTTTACGGAAACAAGCAACAGCAACAAAAATGTTCCTCAATGTTCCTCCGATGGAAACGTAGCTAACACCATCAAACTTGGAAAAGACAACCGAGAAAGTGAGATTAAGAGACGCGTCCAACTCTCTTGGGCAGCATTTGGAAAATTGTCCCATATACTGAGAGACAGCACAATTCCCATCAATTTAAAGCGAAAGGTGTATGATACATGTATCCTGCCAGTATCTACCTATGGACTCGAAACCGTTGCTATAACACAAGCCAATGCGAAAAAGCTACGAGTAATGCAAAGGGGAATGGAGAGGTCGATGCTTGGAGTATCTCTCAGAGATAAAATTAGGAATGAAGAGATTCGCAGAAGAACCGGCGTTAAGGACATAGTGAAAATAATTGCGGAACTGAAATGGCAATGGGCGGGTCACATCGCAAGACAGAAGGATGGGAGATGGACACCAAGAATCATACAGTGGCGACCCAGGGAGACGAGAAGGAGTGTCGGTAGACCCCCTCTGCGATGGATAGATGACATCGGACAGATTGCCGGTAATCAATGGTATCAAGTGGCTCAGAACAGATACTCCAGTGAAATAAGACTTCCTCTGCGGAATGAGGCCGAACAAGCTGAATTTTTGCAGAGACCTTCGTTGTGATGTTCCAATAAAGCACAAAAAAATCTCATATGCCGACCCTTGTGCGTCTTGAGATATCGAAGGTCAAAGGTCATAAAAATCGGTTTTTCGCGAAAATCTCGCTTCCAGTACATCTGACGTCGTAAGAACCCATTACAAAACTTACGTAAAATAGTATTCTCTACAAAATTGTTCATATACATTTTTTTCGTACGACCAACCGTTTTCGAGATACAGCACGATAAAGCGGTAGAGCGCATCCTTAATAGGTAATATTGCATTATACTGCAGAGCTATAACTATAAAAGCACTTTTCTCAATCTGTTATTCTAGAAAATCAAATTCCTATTATTCAAACCGTTGAAAATTTGTTTATTTATAAAAAAAATATATAATAAATAATTAATAACAAAAAATACATTCTTTTCCCCACCACTTTTGAAGTAAAATGCAAGGCGCGTTTTTTTTGACATGGTATCCCCAGTAGGCCTAATCCATGTTTTCGATCTTAGAAAAGCTTTTTATAATTTTTTACACCTGGCGCTACGCGCCTTATGTTTCTTTGCCGTCCTCATCGTCTTCGTCTAGTTCCACTAGCACGTCAACCAACACATTGTCGTCATCAGACGCTGCCTCCAAGTCTGTTGGCTCTATATCGGCTGGCAAAACCTCTTCAGGCTCAAGGTCACTGAAGTCTTCTATGTTCTGCAACTTCGATGACGTTCAGGCATGCCTGTCCGTGACACTGGCCACAAACTTTGGAGCATGGCAGCCCGACTTTTCTACACCCGCACTGCGCACCACATCCCTTTTTACAACTACAAAATATTGTATTCAATAGTTCGTCTGGAGCAGGTGGCAGTAGTGTTGTTTTCGTCTGAAGTACGTCGTTTTCTAATACCCAACCCCATTTTTCGGGTTGTAGATTTTTCTCTAGCCAAATCTGAACTTGGTAGTAGACCCGATAAATATGTTGTCGAGCTGCTTCACTCGTAGGTAGAAGGGATGACAATTTAACAGGTCTATTAAGTCTATTAAAGCACAGACTAGCCATTCCGTGTGGAACAGAACGTCTTTCACATAACAGTCGAGAAACAGCTTTTAACAGTTTCATTAACTGTAACAAACTGGCTTGGATTCGGATTCGAGACCGACTCGACTACACGTGATGCGGCCAATAGGCGCTTTACAATTACATAACAAGGCAAGGGGTTTAGGGACTGCGTTTCGGAGAAATACGGTCATTGTCCACTTCTTTATATATGGATGATTTTACTTTTCTTGTCTAGAATAGAAAAATATTTTTTTTTTGCATTATACCTAATATATAGAAGCTTTGCATTTCATTACAAAAGTGGTGTGAAAAGAATACATTGTTTTGTTAAATTATTTATTATAAATTTTTTTATAAATAAACAAATTTTCAACGGTTTCAATAACGGAAATTTAATTTTCTAGTCTAACAGATTAAGAAAAGTGCTTTTATAGTTATAGCTCTGCAGTGTAATGCAATATTACCTATTAAGGATGCGCTCTACCGCTTTATCGTGCTATATCTCGAAAACGGTTGGCCGTAGGAAAAAAATGATATGAGCAATTTTGTAGAGAATACTATTTTACGTAAGTTTTGTAATCAGTTCTTACGACGTCAGATGCACTGGAAACGAGATTTTCGCGAAAAACCGATTTTCATGACCTTTGACCTTCTGTATCTCAAGACGCACAAGGGTTGGCATATGAGATTTTTTTGTGCTTCATAAGAACATCAAAACGAAGGTCTCTGCAAATTCAGCTTGTTCGGCCTCATTCCGCAGATGGCCACTTTTTTACCTTATTTCACTGGAGTAAGATGGGAATGGAAGATGTTGGGAAAGGCTTATGTCCAGGAGTGGGCAAACGAAAGCTGACAAAGAAGAAGAAGAAGTTTTCCTATTTCACTGCACACTGAAAATCTGCGACACGAATGTTTACTAGTTGCATTCTCGATACGTTTCCACTGCGATAGCAACACGCAATTTTTTACCCAAGTTTCCTATTTTCTTTTGAAGTTTACCGCTCAAAATGGAAACCGGCGACAAGTGGGAACGGTCAACATTTGTTGCCGAAAAATAAAGAAATTTGAGGAACATTTTGGAACATTTACGGAAACAAGCAACAGCAACAAAAATGTTTCTCAATTTTCCTCCGGTGGAAACGTAGCTATATATTTATTCGTTTTCGTTCTTCACTGCACACTGAAAATCTGCGACACGAATGTTTACTAGTTGCGTTCTCGATACGTTTCCACTGCGATGGCAACACGGATTTGTTAACACATGCTTCCTATTTTCTTTTGAAAAATGTTCCTCCGGTGGAATCGTAGCTTGAAGGGTGACAAGTAGAAACAGGCAACATTTGTTGCCGAAACATAAATAAATTAAAGGAACATTTGGTAACATTTTCGGAAACACGCAACAGCAACAAAAATGTTCCACAATGTTCACCCCGTGGAACTGTAGCTTTAAGTACTCTACAATTTTGATATCTACTATAATTTTCATGCTCTGTATGAGGATTACGTCGTTAAAAAACGACCCGCGACCGAGGTGGATGACCGACATTTGGATCGAACTCGAGATTAAATTTATTTGCGTAGAAATTTTAACCGACATTTCGTAGAGTATCCGCTTGCCAAACAGTGAGAATTTGGAACAACACGTGTGTGTGTATATTATTTGCGTGGCGTAAACAGAGAACCGTGATTGTTTCATATCGTAACGATAAAATATCAGACAAAAACCGCTTGAGTTATCAGTACAATTCAAAATCGTTGTTGCACTAATGAAGTAACGCGTTGGGAATGATAATGAAGAAATAACTGACGTAACTACGGGGGTAGTCGCGGAAGTTTGACGACTTAACAAAGGAAACAGAGGTGGCGCCTGAGCTTCATGAATAAACATTTATATTATATAGAGGCCTCGGTAGGTCAGCGGTAGGATACCAAGCTAGTTAGTCGAGTATGTTAGGTACGCTGGCTAGTATTTTGGGAGGTCTCGGGTTCAAACCCCGGGGCCGACTGGTCTGCCAAGAGTTTTCCTCAGAGGTTTCCTCGTGGTAATGTAAGTCACTGCTTGCAAACTTACAAGGCGAATGCTGGGCCAGTATAAATCCTCTGAACCCTACCCACACTTCCTATGCTCCATAAATATCCCGTCTCACCTATCCTTAATGCACTTGTACATACAAGTGTATCCTCTTGGAGGCCTCGGTAGACCAGCGGTAAGGTATACCGCTTGTAAGCCGAGGATGTGGGTTCGAGTCCCACCTTGCTCTTGGGTGTTGTGTATGTCAGGAATTTAGTGGTTCTATTTATAAAAATAAATTGTTGGGTAATGTACTTTGTTTACATTCGGAACCGGCGTTAAACTGTAGGTCCCTCGAGATAAAAAAAAAAGTGTATCCTCTGATCTGGCTGAAGGAGTTAATCCCAAACTCAAGCTGCCCGCCTCCCTGACACATACTTCAGGGAGGAATGAAACACGTGTGTTTCCTTTTTCCAGGGTGTATCGCTTTTAAACCGAGGATTGTGGGTTCGTGTCTCACCTTGCTCTTGGGTGTTGTGTTTGTCCAATGAAATTTGGAGGTTCTAATTATGATTAATTGTTGGGTAAAGACTATCATAGAATAAGGTATAGAATTAGACCTGTGTTGATCGATCATTTGTCGAGACCCGGGTCGATCATGACCCATTCGTATGGTCATCGGGTTGAAAAGATTCGATCATTTGGGTCGCAGGTCGCAGTTCCTTTGTAACGAATGACGAATGCTGAACTGTTGATGGTTAGAATACATATTAATGACATAACCTACATGAGTGAAAAACAAAATGATAATGTTAAAAAAAGGAAATAACTTTAATGGTTTTCGATATCAAAAATGATAATTTACTACAAATTGTGATTAAGAAATAAAATTTGAGAGGTTTTTTTTCGGTTTCAAAGAGCTTCTTTAATTATAGATAGACGCTTCAATAATGTATATAAATGTGGATAGATGAGACGACGATAATATCAACTAAGTCCACTAAAACACGCAAGCAAATCCTGAATATAAAATCACGTGTCGCGGGTCATATCTACATATCTACATATCATTCGATCTCAAACTGAATTCGATCTCGATCACGACGCGACCCAAAACATGAACTGATGCAAACCATAAGCGATATACAAAATAAAGATTCATGTGGAAATGATGGCTTATCCATCAAATTATTTTTAAACATACCTGATACAGCCATCAACATTTTAGTCTCGTTGATTAATGAATCTTTTGAAGTTGGTCTCTTTCCCACTTGTCTGAAAACAGCCATTATTATCCCACTCCATAAGGGTGGAGAAAAAACTAAAACTTGTAACTATAGACCTATTGCTTTATTGCCTACCTTATCGAAGATAGTCGAAAGGCTCATGAAATGCCGTCTCTTACCCTTCCTTCTCAAACATAATATTCTTACAGCACAACAGTATGGCTTCTTACCCACAAAATGCACTAATGACGCAATGTTTTCAGTTCTAAATGAAGTATATACATCACTCAATGACAAACTGTTCACAACTTCAGTTTTTTGTGACTTCGCAAAGGCCTTTGATTGTGTTAACCATGCAATTTTAGTACGAAAACTTCAGTTTTATGGCATACGTGGGTCTCCTTTAGAATGGTTTAAATCTTACCTAACTAACAGGCAACAAATAGTACGAGCAAATGGTAAGAATTCAATAAATCTACCAATAGACAGTGGGGTACCTCAGGGCTCGGTTTTAGGACCAATTCTCTTTCTTCTTTTCATCAACGATATTGTGGACTTGAAAATAAGTGGTAGAATTACTTTGTTTGCTGATGACACCAGTGTAACTTGGAAAAACTCTGATATACAAGCCTTACAGTCAATTATAAGTAATGATTTGATGGCTATTAAGGCCTGGTCTGATTCAAATGGACTTTGTTTCAACACAGATAAAACTGTAGTAATGTCTTACAGAGGAACCCTACAACCTGTTACCCTAAACAATAAAACAATTCAAAACAGTGAACTCAGCGAAGTTTTTAGGTCTTTATATTGATGAGTCGCTCAAATGGTCTACTCATATAGACATATTAACAAAAAAAATTATCTTCTGCATGTTTCGCCATTAAAACGGTTTTAAGAGAGCTTTCAATTTCTGCTGCGTTGTCGACATACTTTTCTTTATTCGAATCACACCTTCGTTATGGTTTGCCATATTGGGGTTCATGCAGCCTCTCCCACTTTGAGTCTGTTTTCAGATTGCAAAAGAGAGCAGTTCGTTATATGTTTGATCTGAGCAGAAGGACACATTGCGAATTCTACTTTAAAAAATTCAAAATTCTAACTCTTCCTTCACTATTCATATTCGAATCCGTCTGTTTTGGTTTCGCAAACACATTCATAACTTTTCAGAAAGACCAAATCATAGATATCCCACAAGAAATTCAGATACCGATATTTATTTAATAACGCCCACCTCCGTCTTAACAAAAAACTCCTTTACCTACAATGCCGGAAAGTTATACAATCATCTACCATTGGAGCTAAAATCCTTGAGTACGTACAAAAAGTTCCGAAGTTCAACTAAGGCTTTTCTTTTGGTGAGACCATTTTACTCAGTGGCAGAATTTTATTCTGTAACTGAATTTCACAATGTAACATAGACCCTTGAGATCCACATTTAGTAGCAACATATATTAATGTTTTGTTTTTTTTTGTAATATACAAAATTTTATATCTGTATAATAAGTTTAGTTGACAAATATGTTGATTCTTAACATATGTTTATACATAATCGACTGATAAATGTTTTTCTATTTTGTTCTTCTATTTAATAGATTCTTGTTTTGTTCAACGATTGAAAGTGTGTTTTGTTTAATTAGTTATCATTGTTAAATTTTATTTTCAATTTTTTATAGGTATGTGCTTTGTCGACAAAATTTTGTAATTTTATAAGACAATAAAGCTGTTTCTCTCTCTCTCTCTAAAGACTGAGAGATCGACAGGTCGCGACTCTTCTACGCGAGCGTTCCCTCAAAAATCGGTTCCTTTCGGATTACGTATCAAAATTCAAAACAACACGAGAAAAAGTACGATGAATGAAAGTATGTGAATGATTGTTTGAGCAAGCAATTAGTTATATACTTACTGTTATGTAAAAATATATAAAAATAAAGTGCGATTTGGTTTCTCTTGTCAACTGGTAATCGGGTTAGATAAGATCGGGTATTTTAAAAATCCGTGATCCGATCACTAGTGTACAGGTTGCGATCGAATCAAAAAGATTCGATCGATCACGATCGACACAGGTCTATGTAGAATGCCTGGTATAAATTCAATATTTCCGAAACATTTTGATTCAGATTAAAATAGAACGCAAATATGAAACATGGCATTTGAAACAATGCAATAAAAATACAAGTCCGTATTTGAAAATGAAAAGTTGAGGGTGGCCCAATGTGTATGATGCCCTGTATATACATTTTATTCAGATGTTTGGAAAGGCTACAAAAAGTTGCCAAGGAAAAGTGGCAAAATTTAAAAAAATCTTCGTAAAATGAAAAGATATACGCCAAAGAAGAACGCGAAAAGAACCTAGGTCAGATTTTTCAAATTCACATAATTAACCTCTGAAATACTCTACTAAGCCCCTATTTAACAAACCCACTATCTCTTATACCGTTATCGAAATCCCCATGCATAGACTCGAATTCGAATTTCCCTGTATATATAAATATACAGTGCTTTCATGATGAAAGGAACAAATTCATTAAAAAATTAGGTTTCTATTTCATGTTAAAATCCTCGGACAGGTCGATTAGTATTTTTATTTGGGCAATTTTCGCAATAAAAATTTTGTATACAGGGTGTCTCATTCAAGAGCTATGGCTTTGTCATTAGTTTTTTTAAAGGTAATACCCTGTATATTATTTCACTTTACAATTCTACGATAAATTCTTATCACTTTTTGTGAACATACCATATGCCTCAACTTGATGGATTCCCAGATTATAACGGAGATAGTGGAGCACCTGGAGATTTAAAATGTGGATTAAAAGTACAAAAAAAAATTCAGGTAAACATTGTCATTAAATCTGAAGAACGAAATATCCCATGTACCATCTGAATTCATTCACTGGTGCTGTATAGTCCGCAGTTTTCACGTTTTTACCGCTCCAGGCACTACACTACTTCATTGTTTAAGAAAATGCAATTACTGGAGAGAGAACGTATTGAAGTACTTATGATGATTGGTTTTGGAGGATAGGGTGCGTTCACAAGAAGAAGTCTGCAATCTATTCAATGAAAATCATCCTGATCGTCCGCCAATTACTAGATCGACAGTCAGCAAAATTGAATCAAAATTCAGGAGATACGGCCACGTTAGAGATTTACCTAAAGGAAGACCACCGAGAGTATCTGAAGAAACAGTGCTGAACGTTCTACTAGAAACCCAAGATAACCCTCATACATCCATTACTACAATTTCCAATAATTTCAATTTTATCAGTAGGGTCCGTGCATGAAATACTTAAGGTAAATAAGTATCATCCCTATAGAATTAAGCTGGTACATGAATTATTAGAAGACGATTTTGACCGCAGAGTACAGTTTTGTGAGCAGATTCTTGAAATTCATAATCAACATCTAAATTTCATTACAACATAATTTTTTCTGATGAAGCCACGCTTTACTTTAAATGGCCACGTCAAACAGACAAAACTGTAGGTATTGGGCGACCGAGAATCCTCATTGGATGCAAGAATGCCACACACAGCGGCCTCAAAAAATTAATACATGGGCAGCGATTGTTCGAAATCGTATAGTTGGTCCCTATTTTTTTGAAGGAACACTAAACGGAGAGGACTACTTGAACTTTCTCCAGTTCGAACTCATTCCGGCTTTAGCTGTTTTGTTTCCTAACCCACAAGATCCTGACATACCTAATAACGAGATATGGTTTCAACAAGATGGGGCACCTCCTCACTATTCAATCGCTGTTCGACAATTTCTTGATGCAACTTTTCCTAACAGATGGATAGGACGGAGAGGTCCGATTGAGTGGCCGCCAAGATCACCGGACATAACCCCATTGGATTTTTCTTATGGGGTTATTTTGAAGTCTAAAGTTTATTTGAATAGACCAAATAATATTGATGATCTAAAAGAGAGAATCAGGCAGGAAATAAGACTTATCAGTCCAGAAGTAATTGAAAATGTGCAACGGTAAACATTGAATCGACTTCAAAAATGTCTCGAAAGTAAACGGACAACAGATTGAACATATGTAAAAATTAAATTAGTAATTACATTTTGTGTGTTTTCATATCGTACCTCTCATTACCCACTATCTCCGTTTCTGGGCAATCCATCGAGTTGAGGCATATGGTATGTTCACAAAAAGTGATAAGAAATTTAATCGTAGAATTGTAAAGTGAAATAATATACAGGGTATTACTTTAAAAAAACTAATGACAAAGCCATAAGCTCTTGAATGAGACACCCTGTATACAAAATTTTTATTGCGAAAAATGCCCAAATAAAAATACTAATCGACCTGTCCGAGGATTTTAACATGAAATAGAAACCTAATTTTTTAATGAATTTGTTCCTTTCATCATGAAAGCACTGTATATATATATATATATATATATATTATATATATATATATATATATATATATATATTTATATATATATATATATATATATATATATATATATATATATATATATATATTATATATAATATATATATATATATATATATATATATATAATAATATATATATATATAATATATATATATATATATATATATATATATATATATATAGTATATTATATATATAAATATAACTATATATAAATATATATATATAAAATATATATAGATATATATATATAAATATATATATATAGATATATATATATATATATATATATATATATATATATAATAAGTATATCAAGTAGTCTTTCAAAGAACCAAAGGCTTTTGTTGGAATCAAACCCACGAACGACAAAAGCTTTATGCATTGAGATTCTTCGTTGGCTTCGCGGCAATACCATTTCCCACATTTATAGAAATGATGACGCACTGAGAATGTGTGTTAAATATCGCGCAATATTGAACCAATGACGTATTTCTTGCGTTAAACGTCGTGATATTGAAGAAACGATCAAGGTTACATCAAGTAATTACCGAGAATATAGCACGTTAATCATCTGTTTTCACTACGTTTCGTCTGAATTAGCTTTGACAAGTTTAATCGTACACATTTCTGGTTTCCCAAATACATAACCTGCTCTCATACCTTGGCCTTCTGTTATACGATTTTATTGATTACTAATATTTTTCTTTTTTTTTTCAGAACTTCCTGCTGAGGAAGGTAAGTTGAGACAGAAGAACCATTTCACTTTTGATTTCGTTATAAAATTTTTCTTGCGAATAAGTATTTAATGGTTTGGTCAATGTATTTTTTTCATTTGTGGAATTTCAGTATCTGAAACAAAAAATAAAAGAAATTCGATTAATAGATAAATGACAATTTCATGAAAGAATGTAGCTGAAAAAATTAAATTCAATCAATAAGTAGAATTGAATGGCAGTATCTGAAAAGTAATAAAATGAGTGTTGGAGGTTTTGGTTATGGGATCGTGAAATTAAACACACTAACTTCTTAGTTAAAATAATGTATATTTATTATTCCGTTCAACTGGGGAACTACTTCGAGAGTGACGTCTTTTATATTGAGAGATGTGTTAAAAACTACATATAAAGCAACTTAGGTATTTTTCATATATCGATTACTATACGTGTGCATGACTCACTTGCTGACTAATATATACAATGAAATTAGGGCATAACAAGAATTCACTTAAATCGTCTAAGTTAAACATTCTAATATTTCAACGTTATATAATACAGTCAACATAATAAGTCTTTTCTTCAACTCAATATTAATTTTTGATATTCCAACACGCCCCCTCAAAAATTAATCTCTAAAATTCAATTAAATCAAATTCATAAGACGCTCTCCCAACGTAGTTTCCTTGAACTATATTTTTATTTAGTCCAACATTTGTTGCTCATGGATAAGGGAAAACCCAACATCGTATGGGAAGACCTAATCAGACTGATACTATTAATTAATTATTATTATAATATGTTCTTTAAAATTACATAATCCCAATTTTTGTTCTGAACTCCAGAAATTTAAGTCCAGCCAGATATTTCGTGAATGCATCAGCTATCTGTTGATCTGTAGGGATATAAATTAATTTAATTAGTTCTTGTTCAACTTTATCACGAGAAAAAAAAATGATATTTAATATCGATATGTTTCGATTTTTTTTTATGACCCGAAGGATTATTGGTAATACTAATACAACCATTGTTGTCTTCATAAATTACAGTTGGCCCGAGCAATTTTATTTTTATACTCTCAGCTAATGATCTTAGCCATATTGCCTCTCGTGTAGCTTCATAGAGTGCCATATATTCGGCCTCTGAAGTTGACCCCGCTACAGATGCCTGTCGTTTAGTGGCCCAGCAAATACAACAATTTTCAAATAATTTAAATAAATAACCACTTGTACTTTTTCTATCATTTTTGTCATCTGCCCAATCTGAATCGACATACCCACTTAAAATATTTATATAATTACTACGAGTATATGTTAATTTAATATTACTATGGCAGTACTTAAAAAGGATTTTAAGATACCTAAAAGGTACATTTAGGTATCTTAAAATCCTTTTTAAGTACTGCCATAATGTTTTGTTGTTTTTATTCATATATCTACTTACAATATTAACAGATACACTCAAATCTGGTCGTGTACATACCATTATATACATTAAACAACCTATAACACTTCTGCATGGCTTTTCACAAATTTGATCTGAGTTTAATGCTTCGTAATCAATTTTAGCTTCAAGAGGAGTATTTACTGAATTACAATCTTTCATATTGAATTTATTTAAAATAGAATTGATGTATGTATTTTGATCTAACGTTATTATGTTTTCTTTTCTGAAAACTTTTATGCCTAAAAACATTTTGATTTCATTCAAATCAATCATTTGAAATTTGTTCATTAAATATTTCTTAAATTTATTCATAGTATTTATATTTTCAGTTGCTATTACAAGATCATCAACATATAACACTACATAAATATTCTTTGAAACATTTTCTAAATTAAGAATATAAATACATCGGTCTACTGGAGAATTTTGAAAATCAAGTTCCTTTAGAGTAGACTCAAATACTATTCAACCAACAACGAGCTGCCTGTTTTAGTCGGCGTACAAGCTTTATTTAATTTACAGATTTCATTCTCCCTTACACTCGACTCCTTCAGGTACTTTCATAAAAATTTCTTCCTTTAATTCGCCCATTCAAAAGGCTGTCTTCGGACATCCATATGGTGTATTAACAGATTATTTTGATTGGCAAATGCTATAATGAATCTAAAACTTGAAATCCTAGCAACTGGAGAAAATGTTTCATCGTAATCTATCATACATTCTTGACTAAAACCTCTAGCCACTAAACGAGCCTTATACTTATATGGATTTCCAAATTCATCGTTTTTAATTTTAAATATCCATTTACAGTCTACAATGTTCCTACCTTTAGGTTTGGGTACTAACGACCAAGTATTATTAACACGAAGTGAGTCGAGTTCATCTATAATAGCTTTTTCCATTCAACCCTATCAACTCTATTTTTTTATTTCACTATATGAATTTGGAATTTTATGGACTATTGATTGAGCGGATAACATAACACTTTCATTGTACGAAATCGGGGGACGATTTTTAATTCTCTCACTTTTCCGACAATTTGTTGTTGAATCATTCACATTGTCATACCTAGGAATTTTACTATATTTATTAACGTTATATAAATCTAATACTTGCTCATCAGATTCATTTAAACTATCTGACTTATCACTCTGAGATTTATATGAACCATCTGGTTTAACTTTACCAGATTTATACAAGATATTATCACGTGATTTATTCTGCACTGATTTTGAAATTTCAGAAATATCAGTTTTAATTTCATGGAGTTACTATTTACTCCCCCAGTATACATATGTACCTGTCTAATACAATAAATCACTCACTTGATTTATTCAGCATAATTATTTTGGAATTTCAGAAAGATCATTTTCGCTTATGGAATTTCCATTTACTCTCCCAGGATTCATACCTATACGAGACAATAAATCACTCACCTGATTTATTCAGCATAATGATTTCGAAATTTCAGAAAGATCATTTTCGCTTTTGGAATTTCCATTTACTCTCCCAGGATTCATACCTATACGAGACAATAAATATTTGATCTCGTCTACGATAACATCTCTATCAACTATATATTTTCCTACCAAAATTCACGACAACGATTTGTAATCAAATTTTGTTTTATTACTTTTACTATAAACATAAGCTGTTGAACCAAGTATTTTTGAAGACTTTATCTGAGGCTTTTTGTTATGCCGCAGTTCACTTTTATGGCCATACTTCAATTTTTATGTTTTTATAGATGTATATTTAATTGGCAGTAAGTATTAATTATGAACTCCACCTACTGATATTTACATCGTGCTCATGGAATAAGATAGGTACTCATTCCCGCTTTTTGTAACTTGAAGACTGACTGCAAGTTGTAAGGTATTTCAGAACAATATAGATCATCTTCTTCCATATTCGTTGTAACTTTGATTGATTCTTTTCTGGTTGCTTCTCTGCTTCTTGCAATTGATATCTGCAGGGGCAATCATCAATGTCTTTTCACACAATAAGCACGCACTTCCAGATATTATATTTTTCACCATTAAACTGAAAAATACTTTTTCTCGTATCCATCTTCAGTTTATTTCGATCACAACACTATTACTTTATTTTATATTTTCAATATAAAATTGATAAACGAAATTGAATTATTAATATACTAATAATAGAAAAATTGAAACATTTAAGAGAAATATAAGAACATCTAATACACGGCGTATACTGGGCCCATAACCTGTTGGAGGTTTTGGTTATGGGATCGTGAAATTAAACACACTAACTTCTTAGTTAAAATAATGTATATTTATTATTCCGTTCAACTGGGGAACTACTTCGAGAGTGACGTCTTTTATATTGAGAGATGTGTTAAAAACTACATATAAAGCAACTTAGGTATTTTTCATATATCGATTACTATACGTGTGCATGACTCACTTGCTGACTAATATATACAATGAAATTAGGGCATAACAAGAATTCACTTAAATCGTCTAAGTTAAACATTCTAATATTTCAACGTTATATAATACAGTCAACATAATAAGGCGTTCCTTCAACTCAATATTAATTTTTGATATTCCAACAATGAGATTAGTAAATAATAAGTTAGAAAATGGCGAAAGAATGAAAAAAGAAGGAGAAAATATAAAATCAATATACACTAACATACACGTGTATATTAATTTTATATTTTACATTTTCTCCTTTTTTAGGGTTCCGTACCCAAAGGGTTAAAACGGAACCCTATTTCAAGACTTCGCTGTCTGTCCCTCCGTCCGTCACATACTAAAAAAAAAAAATAAAAAAATAAATATTTGAGGGGGGCACGATTTTTTCGCCCTTTTTTGCTCGATATCAATATTGGCAACAGGTAGGCACTCGAAATATTCACAAAAAACTCAATTGTATATTTACTTGAATAATAAATAATGAAATTAAAATAATATAAATATTCGAGGGGGGCATAGTCAATGGTACGGAACCCTTCGTGCGCGAGTCCGACTCGCACTTGATACGTTTTTTTTCATCCTCACCATCTTCTAACTTATTATATACTAATCTCATTTTATTATTGATGTATGTACCTACTACAAATTTCTATGCCCCATCAAACAATATGTGACTCGACTCGTCCCAGCTCATTGAAATTCATCTCCAGCTACTCCAGCAAAACTATGTAGCTGCACCGCAATCGGTACGCCAATTTCGGAAGATTATATGGACTAACCGTCACGTAAACTATATTCGTTTACGTGATGGCGTCGAGATTAAAGCTTCTATATTAGGTCGTCTGTTTCCTTGAATTCCGTCGGTTGCGGCTAATGAAATTGTGAATTATGTGACTGCAAAGAATTATGTCATTTAGGAATACCTAGAGATAAGCCAAACTTTCAGGGTTCCGTACCTCGAAAGGAAGAATCGGAACCCTTATGCAGAGATCCCCAACCTAAGAGCACATTCTAGCTTTCCGGTTAGGGAGATTTTGAATAAAACACAGAATGTACAAAAAAATATTTAATTCCAAAAACATAACGTTGTTGTTCATATCGCATGTAATAGTGCTTTGAAAAGGCGGTGTTGCATGAAGGCTGCTCGAATAAATTAGACTACTATTTTCATGACGTGCCCAAAATTTAGTATACTACCACACAAAACTTCATACGACATGATTAATTTTTTTCTCACAGAGGGCAATACAGTAAAGCCACTAAATATTATTCTCATCATAACTGCTAACTGTGCTATGTCTGTTATGTCTGTAGACTCCTCAAATTGTAATGGGAACCATTCACTCTTCAGCTAGACTTGCACGCCTTTTGAAATATAGTGTATATAGGTATATATAGTTCTTGTGACGGTGCTGGCTGATAACTAGAGGTCTTGTATTGCTAACGTAATCTCACGTTTGTTGCGAAATTCCTCAATAAGCAATCGACGTCCGTCAAAAATGCTTCTTTTATAATAACTCACCATCCTGGAAAGGATTGTTCTTTTTTGCACCGGTTTGGAAGAGCGTGGTAGTCGAGAAGCAGGCAGTGACCGTCAGTTAATACCACTGCGCTACTCGATCTAAGTTTTCATACCGCATAGTCTATTCTGATTAGAACTGATGCAAGGCATCAGTTCTAATCAGAATAGACTATGTGGCGGGCACACGTAAATCGGTAGTCGGGCGTGGGGACCACTGCCTTATAGGATCACTTTGTTGTCCGTCCGTCTGTCTGTCAAGACCCTTTTTCTCAAGAACGCGTGGAGGTATCAGGCTGGAATTCATATCAAATACTCAGGTCTACTGTCCCTTGGAGCTGTGAAAAAATTCTAAACTTCTAAGCCAACGCAATCAAAAGATACAGACGTTTATGCTGCAAATTTTCGACACTCGTAAGGTTATCAAAACCTACAGGGTACTTCCCGTGAACTCAGAATTTCGGTACGAAGCAACGTCTTATAGCACAGATAAAGAAAAAATTACGAAAACCGTAAATTTTTAGTTACACCATATAATAAAATTTTTTTTTTGTACGGAACCTTCGGTGCGCGAGTCCGACTCGCTCTTGGTCGGTTTTTTTTTTACTATTCTATCATCTTGTTGTTTCGATTCAATCCTGTACTATGTGTTTGTTAAGGAAACTAAAAATGTCCGTGTTAAGATAATTCCAATTCACCACGTATATAATAATAATACACTTTACTTTAAATTAGACGATACGACATCCAGTAGCTCCAAGTAGTTGTTCGTTCAATTCGTCTGTGTAATCTAAATATCGTGGCTAGTTATTTTCGCCCTCAAAGTTCAACGACCTCAACTCTTGGTTATTTAAAATAACAGTAGAGGTAATTTGACCTACCACTGTTTCACAATGAGCTGCAGAGCTCTGTCACTAAAGACATACTACCTCCTCGCTTTTACCAACAAATTCTTGTCTCTTTAAGTATTCAATTTAGTGTACAATATAGTCTTCTCATAGCCTTTTGTAGAATCAAATTATGAAAAATATACAAGTTGACCATGGTCAATTTAATGTACTACATACGCCACGGTTGCACAGTAGACAATTCATGCCAGGAAATATGTATTCTCGCAACGTAAGCGGTGAATTGTTGGTTTCCAATGTCCTTGGTGGAGGGCGCTGTGGGTTGTAATACAGATAATATTCCCGACCGCGATTTGTATTGGGAAACAATTAGAAATGTTCACTCCGAGTCAAATAACTCTGATGAGATCAAATAAGATCGAAACGGCAGATTTTGAGTCGGGGTGACTTGACGATTTCTATAATTCACTTTAGGATTGTGAAAGTATAATTCTCGTCGAGGAATACATATAACTAGGACCCTTGGAAAGTTGTTTGATAATTTTTTAAATTATTGAAGAATTTTCCTTGTTCGCTTTTTGTAGAGTTTAAGGAGCTGAGGAAAACGGGTATCGAAGGTTTTTCGCTCCCCCAAACCACTTCCAAATAAGCAAGAGGGTTGAAAATGTTAAAATGAATTAAGTTGATTTTCCGAAAGTGTCGTTCGGCGGTATAAACTTTTTTCCCTAACCTCCGCCATTATTATATAGATTTCTTGTTTTTTCGTGGTATTTGAGTGCCTGAGCTGCTTCTGATGATTGAGTAAGAGGGTTGTAATTTTGTACGTGAATTGATTTGATGTTAGGAAAGTGCCTTTTGGGAGTTTAACTATTTTTTTTAAACGCCGCCATTTTAATGTCATGATTTCACGTTTTTTGTCCATCTACACAGCATCTCTGAATTTACTTAGGGGTTTAAACATTTGTTAGAAAAAAAGAGGGAAAAATAGGATCTTAGTGAGGGAGCTCTGCTGCTCGCGCTTTTTTTTTTAATCTCTGTGTTTCCAAATTTCTGTTCCGTTACTCAAACATGATGAATGAAATTGACATGACGAATATCTTGGAGTATGAGTGTTCGTATTTCCTTGATATTTCATTAGGCAGTTTCATTACTGGCAGTTTCAATACATCTGAACGAACACATTAGTTTCATTAAGTTACCCGAGATAAGTGTTCAGCAAATAAATGGGGAAAAGGTCACGAAGGTTGTGTAAACATTACTAGTGCGATTTTCTGGAACTTCTCGGAGAGTTTCGCACGTGTTTTAACAGACTTCCTAGAAAATGAATTGATAAAGGGCAACTATTGTTCTCGTTGCAATTGTTGAACTTCGGCGGTATCGACCTATTTTTTAGGTTCAGTGTGTACGGATATGTTCGAAATAAGTTAATGGTGCTTATAATATAAATGAGTAGGTACTTATGACATCGTTTCTCAACCTTTTAGGATTCGCTGCCAAATTTCCTATCATAATGTGTATCGCAACCCCCCCCCTAATAATGACATGTAATACTGAAAAACAAAAAAAAGGTTTTGTTAGGATTGTATGATGTGCAGATCATTATTTCATTTCTATCTCGTGCCCCCAATACCTAATACAATAAAATGTAATAATGAAATAAAAAAAATTAGAAAGGCTTTTTTTCGGATTTTGCGTGGAGGATCATTATTTCATTTGTATCTCGCTTTCCCCAATAAAATCAAATGTAATAATAAAGAAATTGGGTTTTTTTGTGGTGTGTGTGCTCTCGAACCCCCCTCCTAACCCCCCCCCCTACGGAGTCGCGCCCCACAGATTGAGAAACAAATTCTCAATCGACTAAGACAATTTGGAGGAGCTGTGGAGGCGAGCAAAATCTTAAAACCAGCTGGAAAACATGAAATATTCTTATCAAAGTGACTGCGAATAAGAGAAATAGATAACACCACTACAATGTTCTTTCCTAAACGCAACTCAATCCACGTAAGAAATTTCATCTAATCCAATCTGGGTAAGCTGTGGAAGTGCGCAAACAAAACATCACGATGGAGGTGGCTTGGTGTTACAAAAATCCGGAAAAATTCGTTTTTCCTTATATCCATATACCCTACAAAGAGCCCTAGAAAGCTGAATTTCGGATATGTTGTTCATAATTAATCACTCCATCTTTTTGCCACTTATTGCCCAAAGTTTGATGATGCCGAAATTTTGCCCGAATTCACCAAAATTCTTATAGTAGATAATATATCAGGCATCAAAAAAACTCTCTAA
Source organism: Cynegetis impunctata (assembly GCA_030704885.1). Taxonomy (NCBI): domain Eukaryota; kingdom Metazoa; phylum Arthropoda; class Insecta; order Coleoptera; family Coccinellidae; genus Cynegetis; species Cynegetis impunctata. The sequence goes on from JARQZK010004347.1 coordinate 86,456, forward strand.
AATCGTTGTCCAGTTGGTCTTAATGAATTTACAAACTACTTCCGTACTTCACTGTTATTATAAGAATATTGGAATACCTAACAAAATATTTAATCTCATTCTGTATCTTTAGTCGTATTTTCCTATAACATACATACTATTGCAGTGTATCGAAGAAAAGTAGTTAGGTGCGGCAGTAGTTTTTTTAATTCATTTTATACCTCCCAGACCAAGGAAGTTTGGCATCTCCAGCGACTCCCATCGAGTCAAATGAGCTGAAATTTGATATCGAAGATTATATTCGTTGCAGAACAAAAGAATCAAAATTTGGTTACTTTTTTCCAACCTCCGCCATTTTCACATAAATCTTTCATGTTTCTTCGTGGTTCTTGAAAATTTTCCAAACTCCACAGCTTCTGCAGTACACGATGCACTTCGCGAATTTTCTTCTTCTTTTCGATTCGATTTACTATTTAAGCGTGGTTTTTCAAAATATAATTCAATCAGTTAGAATCGTATCTCGATGCGATGCATTTCGCGCGGCAAATACGACCTGATAGTGATAGTGATAGAGCACTGCTGGTCACGAGTTTTTTGTTTGGAAGGAGTCATCAGACGCCTCGAGAAATTTCAGGGAAAATGTGCTTCATTTCAGAAAAATTGTCACTTCTTACGGCCCAGTTTTCAAAGTCTTTGCAAAATTTGCTATAACTACAACCATGATTGATAAAAAAACTGCCAAAATTTTTCTTGAATCTTATCTCGTAGATTACAAAATTTGATGAGCGGAAATTGCTTTCAGAAGTAGCATCATAAATTATAACGTCGAATTTTCACTGGTTTGGATGTGCATTACTTCCACTGATCTCTCGTTACTGTACAATCCTATTGTTAAGCCGCGTTTACACCGGAGTTGGCAACCAATGATTGCCGACCTTTATCGGCAATTTTGAGTTGCACGCATTAAAACAACTGCAACTCGCATTGCCGACCGGTAGTTGCAGACCGATTTTGCGAGTTGGCAACCGAAATTTGGTTTTCCGACCGGAGTGCCAACTCCGGTGTAAACGCGGCTTTAGGTTTGCAAAAAAAACGGAAGTACAATATTCATAATTTGCTTTAGAAATTTGTTTCGGATGACGCGGTCTCGTTAATTCCAAGTCCAAGCTATTCATCCTGCGTGAAGGTTTTTGGCATTTTGAGCCGTGTATAATTCGCGATAAACGCTTGGATCACGTTTGAGACGAGGAAATGAATTCGAAAACGATAATTCAATAATTTCCAGTCCATTGAAAAAATTATTTACTATTCAATTCAGAAATGAAAAACCTTTCATGATACATATGATTGGACTATCGATATATTTCCATTAAACTTTTATGATTTTTACTTTATCATCGAAATTCGATTATACTCGAGTATTTATTTTAAGTCGTTATCTATGATTGACTTGAGAATAGTGATTCGACGATTGATAGTTTGGGAAAATAATAAAATCGAATACTGTGCCCTTGGTCAGTATATAAACCTTCAGAAAAGGGGGAACTGATTGAAAATTTCAAAATAATCACTTCTGCTGAATTATAGCATAATATCTTCCTGATCTACTATATGGATAATAACCCATAGCGGCCTTCGTTAAAGATATTAGGAACCAAAAATTCACTGTTGACATCGAAAATGTAGAACTCACGAGAACAAATACTCATGAAGAAGTCTACTCTTAAACATTGGCGTATATTATTCCAGAGCACACTAACTTATTGTTTTGAAAACTCGAGAGCACTCTGCATATAAAATTGACCATGGTCATCTCAAGCTACAGTTCCACCGGAGGAACATTTTGTTGCTGAATGTTTCTCCTTGTTGGCAAGGGTAGGAACTTATGGCAACATACTAGTCTAAGATTCGAATCTAAATCTACATTCATCGGGTTGACAATCAAAGAATCAAAGTTATTTTATAATAAATTTCGTATATAAGAAAATATATTAAGAATAGGTAGACAACAAAAATCCTGGACAGAATAATTTTAATTATTTTTTAAAAAATGATTTTGCATAAAATTTTGCAACATAAAGATAAAAATAAAATTTTATACTGGACTTAATGTATAAAACATATAGAATGTGCAGACGTAGGGTTGACTATTATTTACCTGGACGAACTACTCGGTTGACAGGTATAAACAGGTATGTCAATACTAGTTACTTTCACAAGATAGGATAATAGAAAAAATGTATATCAGCATAAGCGCTGTTTTATTCTGAATACGATGATATAGGGTTGACTGCAAAAATCCCGGTCCTAATAGGGGTATACAAATTTTAAAGATTTAAATTTCAACGCGTGGGTAAACGAGTGACAGAGAGATCCGAGGTAAGTATACCGTGCGATAATAAAGGACCGAACATTGCAGTTGTGTCTGACGGGATCGTGAATATAAGAAAGTGCGCATGCTCGGTATGTCAACTAAATGGAAAGTAGAGGTACCCCTGCTACCCTCCATATTGTAAACAGTACACGTTATTTTGTTTGGAGCAACTGACATTTGAATTCAGTATGCGTTATTTCGGAGCAACTGAAAATATGTTGCAAACAAATTAATTCATTACATACATAACAATCCAATATATTTAATATAAAACAATAATATTAAACAATATAACATAAATTAAACAAATAAATATATATATATATATATATATATATATATATATATATATATATATATATATATATATATATATATATATACTGATAGAAGGATTTGTTTGTAGTTGAAAATATTTGTTAATATTTAACAAATCATTTATTAGAGAATAAATATTTCTTAGTATTTAAGAAGATTTGTTGATATTCAATAAATAAATATCAGAATTATTAAATACAAATAAATCATTTCAAATACTAAGAAATATTTGTTTTATACTAAAAAGTGGTCTCTAATAAATGATTTATATATATATATATATATATATATATATATATACACTGATAGAAGGATTTATTTTTATTAAAAAATATTTGTTAATAGTTAAGAAATCATTTATTAGAGACCACTTTTTAGTATTAAACAAAGATTTCTTAGAATTTAAAATGATTTATTTGTATTTAATAAATCAGTTATTTATTTATTAAATATTAACAAATCTTTTTAAATACTAAGAAATATTTATTAAGACCTAAAAAGTGGTCTCTAATTAATGATTTGTTAAATATTAACAAATATTTTCAACTACAAACAAATCCTTCTATCAGTGTGTATATGTATATATATATATATATATATATATATATATATATATATATATATATTTATATATATATTTATATATATATATATATATAATCTTTTGATAATTATTAGCAATAACAGGCTTGTTGAATCTCAAAAAACTCGATTTTATTAAAAAGTTGACGTTTTGCCACGACATCCGTGGCTTTATCAAAACTTTTGATAAAGCCCGAATGTCGTGGCGAAACGTCAACTTTTTAATAAAATCGAGTTTTTTGAGTTTTTACACGCCTGTTCTTGTTAATAATTATCAAAGATTTAGAAATAGTTCACAGGCAACAACAATTCGAATGAATAATTATGTATATGTATATATATATATATATATATATATATATATATATATATATATATATATATATATATACCTATATATTCATATATATATATATATATATTTATTTATTTATTTATTTAATTTATGTTATATTGTTTAATATTATTGTATTATATTAAATATATTAGATTTTTATGTATGTAATTAATTAATTTGTTTGCAACATATTTTCAGTTGCTCCGAAATAACGCATACTGAATTCAAATGTCAGTTGCTCCAAACAAAATAACGTGTACTGTTTACAATATGGAGGGTAGCAGGGGTACCTCTACTTTCCATTTAGTTTACATACCGAGCATGCGCACTTTCTTATATTCACGATCCCATCAGACACAACTGCAACGTTCGGTCCTTTATTATCCCACGGTATACTTACCTCGGATCTCTCTGTCGCTCGTTTCTCCACGCATTGAAATTTAAATCTTTAAAATTTGTATACCCCTATTAGGACCGGGATTTTTGCAGCCAACCCTATATCATCGTGTTTAGAATAAAACAGCGCTTATGCTGATATAAATTTTTTTTATTATCCTATCTTGTGAAACTAACTAGTATTGACATACCTGTTGATACCTGTCAACCGAGTAGTTCGTCCAGGTAAACAATAGTCTGCACATTCTATATGTTTTATACTTCAAGTCCAGTATAAAATTTTATTTTTATCTTTATGTTGCAAAATTTTATGAAAAATCATTTTTTAAAAAATAATTAAAATTATTCTGTCCAGGATTTTTGTTGTCTACCTATTCTTAATATATTTTCTAATATACGAAATTTATTTTAAAATAAGTTTGATGTTGTCGATTTAGATTCGGATCTTCTACTATACGTAAATTCCTTGTTTCCACTGGAGCAACTGAAATTGTCAATAGTTATATTTATATATTATTTAGTAGAAACAATCGACATTTGTTGCCGTAACATAAAGAAATTTTAAGGAACATTTAGAAACATTTACGGAAACAAGCAACAGCAACAAAAATGTTCCTCAATGTTCCTCCGGTGGAAACGTAGCTATATATTTATTCGTTTTCGTACTTCGCTGCACTGAAAATCTGCGACACGAATGTTTACTAGTGGCGTTCTCGATTCGTTTCTACTGCGATAGCAACACGGATTTGTTTCCTATTTTCTTTTGAAGTTTACCGCCCAAAATGGAAACCGGCGACAAGTAGAAACAGTCAACATTTGTTGCCGAAAAATAAAGAAATTTTAAGGAACCTTTTGGCACATTTACGGAAACACGCAACAGCAACAAAAATGTTCCTCCGGTGGAATCGTAGCTTGAAGGGTGACAAGTAGAAACAGTCAACATTTGTTGCCGGAACATAAAGGAAATTTTAAGAAACATTTAGGAACATTTTCGGAAAAACGCAACAGCAAAATGTTCCTCAATTTTCCTCCGGTGGAACTGTAGCTAGTAATATATTGTGGCAGTAATAGACTTGTTCTTGTATGAACTTATATCACAGAATAATATGGTACGCCAAGCGTATTATTATTCTGTGTTTATATTGTATCAATCGAATTTATTACTTTTCAGGTTAGAATAGCCGGATTAATGATTTGATCCTCCGAAATTGGCGGATCGATTTGATCTGAGATTAAACTACAATTTAAAAGCGGTGCTTCGCAAATAATTCGTTTGATCGAGATCAATGTGTTAAGCCGGATTGAACCTAGACGGTGCATAGATACGGTCGTAACATAATAATTGATAAAACTACGCAACAATGAGGTGCAAGGAATTTTTACGTCGAGGTACCTAATAAAGAAAATTATTGATTCGTGTTTTCAATCCATTCATTTTCCTGCGAAGCACACGGACTGCATATTATTTCTTTTCAAAACGTCACGAAACCAGTGTGACTAGTGGAATAGAGTTGAAAATATCAACCCACGATTGGATTACAATATCTAGATAATTCAATATATTTTATTTTTCACTTGTATATAATATGTTTATTTCACCTTGGATACGGTTGCTATAAACACACTCATTATGCCCTAGGCCATTATGCCCGCATTTGCGGGCATAATGGATTCAAAACGCCCGCTTATTGTACTAGGAGAAATGAAGCAAATTTTATTGATTAAATACTTCATAATCCTTGTCGTATACGACTCTGGATTTCTCCGGCAATGAATTATTCGCAGCTTTGGCTGCATTTTCTATGATATTCTTGGGTAAATTCATTTTCATTTCCATTATTTCTATAAGACTACACAAAGAAAGCAGCAATGACATTCACTGAATATGATGACAAATATATTCACAAACTTCAAAATATCAACCAATGACATGCCTACTATGAGAAGGAAAATGGATAGGAGCAATGAAACGATTTTAAAATCGCTTTTTCATCATAATATAATAATTTTTTCGTGAAAAATAAAATCTTGTATGCACCGCGTGCGTTACTAGATCCTTATGCCCATCGGGCAACATTCATCCCTCGGGCCAGAGGCCCTCGGGCCGAATGTTTCCCTCAGGGCATAATGATCTATATAACGCACTTGGTACATAAATAACTAATTTCAAGGTGAAGTTTAAATTTCATTCACATGTTGTTCTATGGTTCTCTATGATACTGGTTATTAGTGTTGACCAAATCTTGAAAATTATACAATATAAAAGATATTCGCTGGGATAATCATTACTCAAATCACAAGACAAAATACATGAAACATTTAAACTGACTGTGTCCAATTATTTAAAACCTTATTTTCTATCAGAAGGAAACAATCTACTAATAATCACTTTTTCTTTAGGTTATTACAATTATTTTGCGGGTCTATTCTTACTGTCATTGATCACAGAACTTGTTTATTGTTTGTTTGGTCTTAGTATCACTCTATTCATCCACTGGACCGTTATTTCTATATTCATCTTTGTTACTTGATGTAATTTTTAAATTAATGTAGTGAGCTGAATACACTTGTGATTATTAATATAAAGAAAAAACTTTGTATAGAGTGTATAAATCAATTTTATCTAAATTAGCAGAGCGCTTTCGACATATTTGTCATCTTCAGTGCAACTTTGTCAGACAAAAACTTTCCTGACAAAGTTGCACTGAAGATGACAAATATGTCGAAAGCGCTCTGCTAATTTAGATAAAATTGATTTATACACTCTATACAAAGTTTTTTCTTTATATTAATGATGTAATTTTAATAGAAGAAAGTAATAAATGCTACTCAATTTCTGTCTATCAGTTTTTTTGTTGATACTAGTATCTTCTTTTTTTTATGCGAATCATCTCCTGGATTATTCGTTTTCTGTAATTGTTTTCTTTTTTTAATACTTTTACATTCTCAAAATCTATTAGATGGTCAAAACTGTGTGCATGTGTAGCTAGGGCACATCTGTCTCTAAAGAACTTACACATTATGGATCACTACCTTACATCAAAGAGTTAACTACAAAAATAATATATTTAAATGAATAAATAAATATTTTAAACTAAACAGCAATGTTTCTTTTATTAAGTATATGACGTATATTATTACTTAGTTATATTGAGTGTTAATGAAATGAAATTGTTATTCGATATGTATATTTTACAAATATTTTCATTAACGTACTTGTGTCGTTATTTCATTTCTTCTTTTTTTTTTCAGGAAAATCGATATGGCAATTAGTTTTAGAACAATTCGATGATTTACTAGTCAAGATATTATTGTTAGCCGCTATTATTTCATTCGTAAGTACAACTTTATTTATTATATTATTTGTTGGTATTAATTGTATAGCTATGTTCGTAGATTAATTCAAACAAATTGATCACTTGTTTTTATTTGATATAATTTTTAACAACTTTGTTTTCATTTGAAATATTTTTCTTATACAATAATTCTCAACTTCTTGTTTCGTAAAAAAAGTGCTAATACTGCCATAAGTCTACTGCTACAATAATGACTGCTTACGGATCATCATATAGTTTATAGGTTTTATGTCAAAAAAAATGGTAGTCCATTAAACAAATTTTGCAACCTTTATATTTCATGTGCTGAGCTTGTATTGATTCAGAAATTAATCTTCCGCATAAGTTGAAAATTTTGAAATTGAATATTCTATCGACTATATTAGTATTGCTGTAATGTAAATAGTTTTCCTCCTCCCACGTCTATTTTAAATTTTCTGTGACGTTTGAAACGCAGAGGATTATTTCAACAACTACTACAATCGAAACTGTCATCGGTGACAGAAGTATTATAAACATACAACGTGGTCAAAACAGCTATTTCGAGGTAATTTATTTGCTTTTAATGATCAGTTGTCGGATGAAGTAAACATTCCATTGGCGATTTCGTCATTGTGTTTTCTTCTACAAATCATTGCCGCTTTTATGTTTATCTATAGAAAAGAAAAGATAAATATTTGAAATTAGGTAGATCCGGAAAATGCTCGTCTTAGAATATAAATTAACTGATTTTTGAAAATACAATATGCGTCTCATCCATTTCGAAATCTTCAATGAGCGTACTTATTTTTCTATTTGGATCTCCCAAATTTTTCAATTGGCTCTTGCAATTTCGTGAGCGCTAAATTTATTTTTTATTCACCCCACTAATTCTAACTGTATTTAAATTTTTATTAAAGAAAAGCCTTTTATAGATGTTTAGAAATATATATAGACCGTGAGCTAGCGCACATGAATTTGGAGTCATCGATAAATGTCTGGCATTTAGAGGTATGAAAAGTGTGATTCAGTTGATGAAAATAAGGCTGGTTTGAAGGGCCGACCCGTGTTCGAAAATTTGGAAAATATACATCAATAAGTAACTCCCAATTTTCAAATGCCAGACGGTTTCAAATAGTCGAAAGGGTGATTCATAGGGGTGAAGTTGCAGAACGAAGAACAAAAATTCATCGTTTTCTTTTTGTCTGGCAATCGAAACAATGAAAATTATCGTCATGAAAATGATGAAAAAAAATTGCCAGACGGTTTCCAGTGTTCGGAGTCGAGTTTTTCTGTGGAAAATTATGTGAAAATTTTTTACATTTTTCAGTGATCACTATTTGTCTGGTATTTTGAATACTTAAAATTGATACACACATTTCCCGTCACAAAAAATTTGCCAGACAAATTGGCAAATGGAAAAATGGTGCCAGACGAAAGAAAATTCGTAAAAAAAAATTGAAATTTCATTGATTTATTTTTGTCTGGCAATTTGTATTTCAATTCGAAATACAACTACAAACACAATATACAAATGCCAGACGAGTTGAGCTGTTCAAAAATGTATAAATTAATTGAAAAGATATAGCAAAAAATAATGAAAAATTTCATTTTTTTGTCTAATTTACACCACTTATTTAGGTCCGTCATTTACAATTTTTTATGGAGTAGTATATTTATACCTTGCTTGAAATGCCAGCCTAGTTGGGTTGTTCGAAAATTAAAAAAAAAAAACAAATTAAATAATTGTAACAAATTTTTGTTACAATTTCAGTGTTTTTTTTTGGTCTGGCGACTTGTTTCTCAAAGAAAAATAACTTTAAAACTTGAATTAAAAATGTCAGATAAGTTGGGCAGTTCGAAAGTATATAAATGAATAAAAAAAATTTCTCATTTATTTTCGCCTTTTTCCCTATATTATAAGCTGTTAGTACTCGGGAAACGTACTTACTACTTACTATTTCCGACCTAAAAAATTAAAAAATGAAAAAATACATGAATAAAAGTTTTTAATAAATCTAGTAAATCCTGAATGAATAGTTTTGCGTTGCAATGTCGATCTATTTTATATTGTTATGTACCGGGTGGCCAGATAAGAATGCAAAGAGCTGTATCTTGTAAACTATTCGTGGTAGAGACTTGCGGTAAAAAACATTATAACAAAAGTGCCCAACAGAAAATCCTAGAAATTATTTTCAGGTTTCCAAGATGGCCGCCAGGGAGCGTAACCGTCATCTAAAACTTTTAAAGTGATTTTTCTCTGAAATACACCTCGTAAACGTATCACAAAAATATATGCGTTTTCAAGTTGAGCTTCATTCGAGTAATTTTCGTTCGACACTTTTTGACGTATCTATTGAAATGATGTGGTGGGGAGTGAATCGATGCTTTTTTAAATAAACAGCTTCTGAATGACTGAACGGATTTTAACAAAGTTGGTCTCGTTGGGACAAGCATTTATTGTTTTCTCAAACTTATCATATCCCTGATATGTCAAGTTTTTAGTGATACCGCTAGACCGCGTTTTTTGATATACTAACAGAAAATTTCCAATTTCTCTGAAAAATTAAATGCAATGACCTGACTTTTTTTTTCCACAAAATGTACTGTTATGACACCAAAAAAGGATAGTGAAAACAGTATCTCGATATCTCATTCCCAGACCAAAATATCGAAGAAACAAAATTTACTTATCATGAAATTTTGGGAACACTCCATTACACCGTTATTTATTTTCATTTATTTGACCTGTTTCAAGAATCAATGATGAAATTACATAATTTTATGATTTTGGAATAATTGTGTTCTTCGTTCAAAAAATTTAAACACAAATGTGTAGGGGTATAATAAGCTATGAATATAATGTGCAAGTGCAAGGTAGTCAGAATATGAAAGGAAAAATAAAAGCCTGAAATAAAAAACAACAAATATAAATAAAAAAATAATAGTGAAATGACAATTTCAATTTAAGTTGTGAGTGTATTTTTAGTTATTTAAAATTCATGTTTCGAAATATATTCTTCCGCCATTATATTTCTTAACTCGAATATGATTTAAAATGTGAATTCTTTAAATTTAAAGAGATTTTTCTTATTTCTCAGATTTCATTGGCAAATTACTTCCGTTGACAGCATCAAATTCGGGAAACTTTAGGACAAGAATAGTATCTCGAGTAGCAATAGCTCATAATATAGGGAAAAAGTCGAAAAGAAAAGAGAAATTAAATTGAACAAAAAAAATACTGAAATTTTTCATTATTTTTTTTTACCAATATTTAATTCAATTTTTCATTAATTTTCGAACAAGCCAATTAGTCTGGCATTTCAACCTAAGGTATAAAAACATATTTTCAATCGAAATGCAAAATGCCAGACAAAACTGAATCGTTTGAAGCAGAAAAAAAAAACATGTTTTCATTAATTTTTATTATTAATTATTTATACGTTTTCGAACAGCTCAACTTGTCTGGCATTTATAAATTGTGTTTATTTACAACCATATATGTAATGCTGTCATTACTAACATCATTGAAGGTTGGGAAGTGTCACATTACACATCTCTACTTCCCGCCCTCACTTCCCGCCCTCATTTCCCGCCCTCACTTCCCGCCCTCATTTCCCGCCCTAATTTCATCTATTCTAGAAGAATATTATTTTTTTTTTTAAATAACACATTTTTTCGACAAATTTTATAATACCGATTCAATGGCAAACAATAAAAAACAACAATTAACTAAAATACAACAAACTACTTATTGATATTAATCGTTAAATTTGAATTATTGTAAGCATTTATTGAAATATTTAGGCCTGTACCAGCGCTGGACCCAGTTGTCTCTTTGGGGGCAACAAATTAATTTCATGTTGAATGACTGAGGTTTGTGAACTACTTGCAATAGCTACAGAAGACATGGCAAATTGGGACAGCATAGTGGCAGTTTTCGTTTTATTCTCTATTGAGCCATCCACATAACCTTCTGCCACAGTACTAGATTTCCATCCTCCCAGCTTTTTTAATTGGAGTACACTTGCACCACTGTTGGCAAGTAACGTAGCGGCGGTTCTTCTGATTGCGTGTCCTGTGAAGCCTTTCCAATTTTTTAAATTCAAAAAAGTAGCAATTTTTTGAGGAAAACTAGCTATTGTATTGTGTCCAATTGGTTGATTTCTTGCTATTCCTCCTCTGAGCTGAACAAAAAATCTATCGATTTCCATGTTTTTTCTCAAATTTATGTAGTCTCGAATGATCTTCACCCATACTGAATCAGTAATCAAAAACGATCTATTTGTATGTGTTTTAGAATCTGGAATCTCAACCGAAATTTTTTCTTCAAAAAAAGCTACATCCAACATTTTCATTTTCACTAATTCGTCCGTCCGACAAGCTCCAGATAAGCCTATTATTAATGCTACCTAAAACAATAAGAAAAAATAATACAATAAAACCAGTTTACTTGTATTAGCTCAAACACGTTTTTTTTTAAATGCTTTATTATTTAAAAAATCCTCTATATTCTTCCTCGAAAATACGTTCGATTTCTTGGGCCTAAAGCCCACATTTTGTCGTTTTAGGAAGGCTAGCAGTTTCCCATGTTTGGAAATATCAGTTTTTTCTTCAATTTCTAGCATCGTTCGTATCATACTGTACATTGCCCACAAAGTAGACGGCTTCTTTTGTCTATTATGTTCTCCAAAATATGCCAGGAGTACACTTTCGGAACCGATATTTTTAACCTTTTTTTCTTCGCACCACTTCTTATATAATGCAATGGCTTTTAGATACCGATGCTTACTTTTCTCTGGCACCAAGCCCTGGACTGCTGCATGAGCAGCTTGTCGTACTTCTGGTGGGGTACAATCCAGAAATTCTTCGTCGGAAGACATGTTTTTAAATTTATTATTCGGGAATTTAATATCCGACTTTATTCGACATTTATTGGCTTCATCTGACAATTATTTATATTGGTGACAATTGTATACCCCGTAGTCACGGTAACAATATATCTACTTGATTATTCTGAAAAAACCGCGTTAAATATTTGTATTTGTAATATTTTAGGTATGTTCATAACGAAACAGAGATTTATTAATTTTGATCGAAATATGATGTTTGTAAATAAAATAGTATACAAACCTCGGTAGGAAGTTTCATTCCTGTCTCGAGATTATAGTTAACCTCGACGCTTTGCGTCTCGGTTAACTAACTAATCTCACGACAGGAATGAATCACTTCCCACCTCGGTGTGTAATATACTATTTTAGGCTTATTTCTAATTCAAATACAGAATGCCAGACAAAAATAAATCAATGAAATTTTTATGAATCATTTAACAACTTTTTCATAGATTCATAAATTTTCGAACCGGCCAATTTGTCTGGCGTTGAAAAATTAATAACATTTTATGATACCGCAAACACAATGGCCCTCTTATTTTGTACATTAAGATCATTGAAAAATGTAAAAAAAATTTCACATAATTTTCCACAGAAAAACTCGACTCCGAACACTGGAAACCGTCTGGCAATTTTTTTTCATCATTTTCATGACGATAAAAGAAAACGATGAATTTTTGTTTTTCGTTCTGCAACTTCACCCCTATGAATCACCCTTTCGACTATTTGAAACCGTCTGGCATTTGGAAATTGGGAGTTACTTATTGATGTATATTTCTGTATCAAATGCCAGACACTTTGAGATCAGTGAAAAATTAATTTATTTATGCAAAAGGAAATTAATTTTCCAAATTTTCGAACACGGGTCGGCCCTTCAAACCAGCCTTATTTTCATCAACTGAATCACACTTTTCATACCTCAAAATGCCAGACATTTATCTATGACTCCAAATTCATGTGCGCTAGCTCACGGTCTAATAGATCCAGCGTCCAAACACTTTGAACGGCATCAATGGGCGTATGTATGTAATAGAACTCTATGAGATACCTTCAACAACAAATAAATTTTTTTTTATAGTTTATAGTAAAGTGCTGTTTTTTTCCCAGTTAGCAACACTTTTGCATGTTAAAAAACTTACTATAACCAAGATCATGTAAATTTTTTTATTTTTCACTTGTATATTATTTGTTGATTTTACATTAGATATGGTTGCTATAAATACACTCATTATGCCCTAGGGCGTTATGAGCGGGCATTATGGACCATAACGCCCGCTCATTGTACGATGAAAAATTAAGCAACTTCCATTGATTGAATACTTCATAATCCTTGTCGTTTACGACTCTGGATTTCTTCGGCAATGAATTATTCGCAGTTTTGGCTGCATTTTCTATGATATTCTTGAGTAAATTAATTTTCATTTCCATTATTTCTATAAGACTACACAAAGAAAGCAGCAATGACATTCAATAAATTTGATGACAAACATATTCAAAACGTCAAAATATCAACAAATGACATGCCTAATATGAGAAGGAAAATGGAAAATATAGGAGCAATGAACCGATTTTAAAATCGATTATTCATTATAATTGAATAATTTTTTCGTGAAAAATAACATCTTGTATAACGTGCGTTACTAGATCCAACGTCCATCGGGCGTTAGGATCAATATAACGCACTTGGTACATAATTAACTAACAATTCTTTCAATGAATAAGATAATTTAAGTATAAGAAAACCTGCGTGTTATACACATAAGAATAGTATATTATTTCATAAGGAGGAGAAGTGTCACTTTCCATGGCGAGCTTGAGCTTGAGGTAATTGAAAGCGAGCCATGAAAAGTCACTTCTACTCCGAATGAAATATGTTATTTTATTTTCAAACGTTTTGAAATTCATAAAAATCTTAATATCCATTTTTGGATTGATTCATATTTACGCACATAATTCTATCCACTTACAATCGTTATGAATTATGGAACATTTGCCTAGTTACGGTTGCCACGCAAAATTGATTCTGACAGATATAAAGTAAAATAATTGATAGTTATAATTCGCAACCTGGTGAGAAGTGGTTGAAAGTGAAAATGACGTTTGAATTGGAGAATTTTTTGTTCATGGTTACCAATTCATCTTTTGCATAGTAACACTTTTCCTGCCGCCGGCCGGAAAAGTGTTGCACACTTCTCCTCCTTGGCGGAGAAATAGAACTTTTCGACGATCCTGTTAATCGAGAAATGTTATTATTGTACGTTTGAAAATAAAAGCTATTTTCAGTTTGTGTGTATAAACATTATACCTACTCACTGGAAAAATCTCGCTTTTCTATACTAGTATAACAATATAATATGAAAAAGTGAATAAGCTTTGATCAAATGGAATACCTAACTGTATTCAGTTTGAAAACCATATATTCTGTTGCTTCAAATACGGTTCGTTTATAAATATATAATTCGAAAATACAATTACTGAATAACTAATGAGCGAAAGAATTACGAAACAACAATAGATGAGTGTAATGTAGGAACGTACTGGAAGACTGAATTATTCTGTTGAATAAAACCTGCATATCGATTAGTTTTCATTGAGTCGTCAATTGAAATTTTTCTTCTTCATATTTCAATTTTTGTTTTCAGATTCTCGCTTTATTTGAGGAGCATGAAGGTGCGTTCACAGCCTTCGTAGAACCCTTCGTAATTCTTCTTATTCTCATTGCAAATGCCATCGTTGGTGTCTGGCAGGTAAGAAACCATCTTCAATTCAAATTTATCTATTTCTTACGTCATTGTTTTTCAGGAGAGAAATGCCGAATCCGCAATTGAGGCCCTCAAAGAATATGAACCCGAAATGGGTAAGGTTCTCAGGGCGGACAAATCAGGTATCCAAAAAATCCGTGCGAGGGAAATCGTTCCAGGAGATATTGTCGAAATATCTGTTGGTGATAAGATCCCCGCTGATATCCGTCTCACCAAAATTTTCTCCACTACCTTACGTATCGATCAATCCATATTGACTGGTGAATCGGTTTCTGTAATAAAACATACAGATGCCATCCCAGACCCCAGAGCAGTTAACCAAGACAAAAAGAACATCTTGTTTTCTGGTACCAACGTCGCTGCTGGTAAAGCTAGGGGTATAGTTATGGGAACTGGTTTGAATACCGCCATTGGTAAAATTCGTACCGAGATGTCCGAGACTGAAGAAATTAAGACACCACTTCAACAAAAGCTGGACGAATTCGGTGAACAATTATCCAAAGTTATTTCTCTAATTTGTGTTGCTGTATGGGCAATCAACATTGGTCATTTCAACGACCCCGCTCACGGTGGTTCGTGGATTAAAGGCGCTGTATACTATTTCAAAATTGCCGTAGCTTTGGCTGTTGCTGCTATTCCTGAAGGTTTACCGGCTGTCATTACCACCTGTCTCGCTCTAGGTACTCGTCGTATGGCAAAGAAAAACGCTATTGTCAGATCTCTTCCATCTGTAGAAACCTTAGGTTGTACATCTGTCATCTGTTCGGATAAAACTGGAACTTTAACCACTAATCAGATGTCTGTCTCACGTATGATGATTTTTGACAAAGTTGAAGGCAGCGAAAGCAGTTTCCACGAATTCGAAATCACTGGCTCAACTTATGAACCAATTGGTGAAGTATTCCTCAAAGGTCAAAAAGTCAAATCCTCTGAATATGATGCACTTCAGGAATTGGGAACAATATGCATTATGTGCAATGATTCATCCATCGATTTCAACGAATTTAAACAAGCCTTTGAAAAGGTTGGCGAAGCTACTGAGACTGCCTTGATTGTACTCGCCGAGAAAATGAATCCATTCAGTGTCTCAAAATCTGGAGATCGTCGTCAAAAGGCTATTTGTGTGAGACAAGATATTGAAACCAAATGGAAGAAAGAATTCACGTTGGAATTCTCAAGAGATCGTAAGTCAATGTCTTCCTACTGTATACCATTAAAACCATCTCGCCTTGGTAATGGACCGAAACTTTTCGTCAAAGGAGCTCCAGAGGGAGTGTTGGACAGGTGTACACATGCCCGCGTTGGTTCACAAAAAGTGCCTCTTACTACTGCTCTCAAAAATCGTATTTTGGAAACTACCAGATTATATGGTACTGGTCGCGATACCTTACGTTGTCTCGCTTTGGCTACCTGCGATAATCCAATGAAACCGGAAGACATGGATCTTGGAGACTCCAATAAATTCTACACTTATGAAGTGAACCTCACTTTCGTCGGCGTCGTCGGTATGTTAGATCCTCCACGAAAAGAAGTATTCGATTCTATCGTCAGGTGCCGTGCCGCTGGTATCCGCGTCATTGTTATCACTGGTGACAACAAGGCTACAGCTGAAGCTATCTGCAGAAGGATTGGAGTGTTCACCGAAGAAGAAGATACAACTGGAAAATCATACTCCGGTCGTGAATTTGATGATTTACCCGTGTCTGAACAAAGAGCCGCTTGTGCACGTGCCAGACTGTTTTCTCGAGTAGAACCTGCCCATAAATCCAAGATTATTGAATATTTGCAGAGTATGAACGAAATCTCCGCTATGGTAAGTTCATAAGTTATTGGTTAGCTTTGTAGCATTAATATCGATAATCATGATTTCTTCTAATAACTTTTTCCTTTGTGCATTTTCGTTCCGTCTGTGAAGTGACGATTTATACGGTAGTTTTTTTGAATCAAAATATTGTAGTTATTGTTACATACTATACTGATAACTAATCGCGATAGTCATCTATTTCAACCATGCACATTAGGAAACGTATAACTTATTTTATTTATTTTTATTGATTTGTGAACGAGTGAAATTCATTTGATTAAAAGCATCTGATATTTTTATTAATTAATAGAAATATTCATTTAATTATCGAAAATAATTATTTTAACATAACATAAAGGGTAGCGTGCAAGAAATCATTTTGATAATAAATTGAAAAGTGTTTCTATTAAAAATTTTTTCAATAACTCAATTGCTTACTCAATATGATATTAATATGAGATATCCCCTTCAATAGTTGAGATTCAATTTCGTATTTTTGTTATATTAAATGGTATAACAATTGATGGATTCTTGTAATAATTATCAAGTAAATTTGTTTTTATGTGGAATCGAAACGTATCAAATATTGCGTTTGCAAAAGAAACATGTGCATATTTTGTACTTGAGTATTTGTTGAGTTGTACAATCAATCATTAATTGTATTTTTATAGATACGGAGAATACTCAATAATAGTTTGTTATTTTTTATATAGACTGGTGATGGTGTTAACGACGCTCCAGCTTTGAAGAAGGCCGAAATCGGTATCGCCATGGGTTCTGGAACAGCTGTAGCTAAATCTGCTTCCGAGATGGTGTTAGCCGACGATAATTTCTCTTCCATTGTTGCCGCCGTAGAAGAAGGACGCGCTATTTACAACAACATGAAACAATTTATACGTTACTTGATCTCCTCGAATATCGGTGAAGTAGTATCCATTTTCTTAACAGCCGCACTTGGTCTTCCAGAAGCATTAATTCCAGTACAACTTTTGTGGGTCAATTTGGTAACTGATGGTCTTCCAGCCACAGCCCTTGGTTTCAATCCTCCAGATCTTGATATTATGAGCAAACCACCCAGAAAAGCTGACGAATCTCTTATCTCCGGATGGCTGTTCTTCAGATATATGGCAATTGGAGGTTATGTAGGAGCTGCTACCGTTGGTGCTGCCGCCTGGTGGTTTATGTATTCTGCATATGGCCCACAACTGACCTACTATCAGCTAGTGAGTACCCATGAAGATTAACTGGTGGCTTAGTTATATTCCAAATGTGAAATTTCTTCAAGTTTGTATTTGCAATGAATGCACTTTACGGATATTTTTTTCCTGACGATTATTCTAAATATTTGTAAAGAGTAAAATGCATATACTACACATAGAATGAAGAACTTTCTAGATCTTGTTGGTTGACTGAGATTTTTCGAAATTGTCTCTTGGTTCAAATGGTTTAATAATTATTTTCAAGTTACGGTATTCGAAACCAGTAGAAAAATTTCATTTTTTTTGAATTTTCTGAAGCAGCTGAAGATTTAGATGAAAGATTACATTTACAATCCGTTCATGATTAAAAGATAATGAAACAGAATTTCATATTTGTTTGGATAATTGAAGATAGATTCTATTTGAAAATTCGGTCCTATATATTTTATATTTTCGAAATTTCATAAAAATTTTGTTTCAGACCCACCATTTACAGTGTATTGGAGGTGGACCCGACTTCAAAGGAGTAGACTGCAAAGTTTTTACCGACCCTCATCCCATGACAATGGCGTTGTCTGTATTAGTCACTATTGAGATGTTGAACGCCATGAACAGGTGAACTTTTCAAATTTATTTTAAAGATCCACTCTAATTGAAAATAATTCCATTGAAATAAAATAATGAAATATTCGTTCCTCTTCTAATTCATGATTTTATTACAGTTTATCTGAAAATCAGTCACTCATTGCTATGCCACCATGGTCAAATTGGTGGTTACTTGGTTCAATGGCTCTCTCGTTCACCCTTCATTTTGTCATTCTGTACGTGGATGTCTTATCGGTAAGTAATCTAATTATTGGTCCAACTGATTTATGAGTCTTGAATTAACTACTGCAGCACATATTGTCAATTCTGTTACCATAATTATTGATCTTAATGAAATGTTCTAATTATAAAAGATGAAATCGATTATAGTGAATACAACACACATTTCATCCGGTCTCGTAGAATGAGTTTATTTTGATCTAGCAGCTAACTCTAAGTATATAATAACAATTAAATTCGAATTGATAGTTCCTCATTTTGAAAAACATCATTGTGGTAGTACGGTTTTTTGATGTAATATTAAAATATTCATTCAAATTAGTTTATTAATATAAAAATAATAAAATTATAATTGTTGATCGGTATTGATAATGATAAGTAAGAACGAAGCTAATGGTTGAGCAGTCTTGTGTGTTTATTTGCATTCGAGAGGCGCTTGGTTTGTACCCCGGACTCGACTTGTTGGCCATTAGTTTTCCTCTGAGGTATCCTCATGGCGTAGGTGAGTCACTGCTTGCAAACTTGCGAATGCTGGGCCAGTATTCTTCCTCGGAACACCACCTCATATCCTCTCTTTCATGAATTATCATACTCATCGTTTATCCTATGACCTGGATGAAAGAGTTCTTTGCCATGACTCAAGCAGCCTATCTCATAAACCACTTATTTAAAAACAAAACGATTCATACAAGCAATGCAAAATAACTCGGTTGTAACCAACCTCCCTTTTAACATTTATTTATGCCCAAGCTAGCAGGGAGATTGGTTAAACATATATGGCTTCTAGGTTGTTCTCAGTAATAATAACAAAATAAAATGTAGGTATTTACTGTTTTCTTTTACATGGAAAAAGACTTATCTTTTTGTTTTTTTATTTAATTTTCCATCGACGTTTGAGATTCCTTTTTAGATGGATTGTACTCTTGACTTCTGCCCTTTTTGTCACTCGTTTCTTGGTAGCTCCAGATAAGGTGAATATTGGCTCCAGGTAACGTGGATTTCAAACTTCAGACAACGTGGCTTTTAGCTCTAACCAAGGTGGCTAAAATAATTCGGGGCAAATCAACATACAATCTCAAACTTAATATGTTCCAAGAATATCTGTAGGGTATCGATGGCCAATTCAAACTAACATTTAGATTTATCTCAAGCAAAGATGCTATAAAGACAGTATATGTTCCAACATTAAACTGAACATAAGATATGACCACGTGAAATTTGCCATCGTTAGCCTACAAAAATCTTGTGTTAAATTGAGAGAATGAAATAAGCAAATAAAGTAAAAATGTTTTAAATTTAGAAATGTAAGATGATTATTTCAATATTGAAAGATGAATAATTTAATATAGATAAAAAAAAATTAAATGGCGGAAAAATGAAATAAGGAATCAATTCAGATTTTCAAGATAATGCATTAATACGAAATAATTATATTCCTTCTCATAACTTACTGTCTATCAGACGCCACAGATACTTAATAATTTTAATATAGGTACTGAATATTCGTTCAGTAGTTATTTAATATAATTTTACTCTAACTTAACGATTCAACAGACACTTGTCGAAAGAGAGCGATTTTATACGTGCTACGTGCAAAATAAGACGCTATCGATATACTCTCGTTCTACGCAACTCATTAATCATAGAGGAAACAAAAGTGACGTATCGTTTGATATCGTGAATCACGGTATTTCAGTTGTAGAATTCCGTGGCTGCAGTTAAGTGGAGAATTTACACGTTACACGGTTCAAAATTTAAATTTGCTGATTAAACATTTTAAAAATAATAAAAAGATCAATAATTTTCTATACGTCTTGAAAGTAAGGTGAATTACACTGCTGCTCAAAATTTTACCATTTCATCATAATGTCATGTAGCACATCTTTTTCTTAGATTTCTACAGTGTGTGTCATATTTCTACTAATGCAAAAGAGGGATTTAAAGCGTCCACTTGTATACATCTTAATAAATAATTAAAAATTCTGGCATGGAATTGTCTTCAACGATCTTATGAATAGTTAATCCCTATCAATCATCAAATAAATTAACCAATCTTGTTGACCTCTCTTATCAAAGCATTATAATGAAATAAAGTTGCTGAGTCAATATGTGTACACAAAAAAAAATTTGTCGGACCTTCTTAGGCATTATCCCTTTAAGTGATAGGTACATGAGTAACAATAATTTATTGGTGTTTAATATTCGGAAAAAATAAATGAATAGGTATTTCTAGAAGAAACACTGCAGCTTTTCTAATTTGCCTGATTACTCATAACGTTCAGGTTTCTCATTGTTTTCTGTTTACTTAGGTTGTATTCCAAGTGACGCCGCTTTCAGTTGAAGAATGGGTAACGGTGATGAAATTCTCGATTCCAGTAGTGTTACTCGATGAAACACTCAAATTCGTCGCAAGAAAGATCGCTGACGGTGAGAACATGATTGACACTGTTCATTGGATTGTACTAATGTGGGCTGTGTTCTTTGGTTTTTTGCTTGTGAGCCCCATATAAGTGTGATCTGAATCGAATTCTCAAAGCACCTCATTGGACGAGGATACGTGTGATATGCGCTGCGTGTGTGTTAACATGAAGAAGCCCTGTCATTTTTCAACACCAGAAAAGATTTCAGAACAAGTATTTTATTCAGTTTGAATCGTAGTGCCTTTAAAATAGACCGAAATAACACCAAGCAGACTGGCATATGTTTCAATGGATCAAATTTTGTATTTATAATTTTTCTCTTCCGTGTTTAGAAATGACTGATTGCTTTGAATTTATCAATTTTCAAAAATGGGGAGCAGGCGTCTGCACAAACTGTAAGAATAAATGATACACTGATATTCATTCTTTAAAATTATGTACCTCGTAACTAGAATGCAAAAACTCATATGTCTTGTGAAATCCAAAAGAAATTTATAAAACCTGAGAGTGTCTGAACAAGATTAAATCGATTTGTGCATGGGTTTGGTCTATAAAAATGATACAAGACTGACAAAAGTTTTTTGAACCATATTAAATGTTTCTCCCGATTTGTTGTAATTTTATTCAATTCAGTGATTTGTGTGTATCTAATGTTGACTACCAGGATGCTGTAAAGCATGAAAGGTTTCATTTCAAGTTTACAAAGAATTTATATTATTTCATGGAAAATTTTATTACTTCAATTTGCCGATAAAAAAACTTCTGAAATATGTACTTATGGGTAAACTTGTAATGTGAATCTCTGTTTTCCCCCATTCCCCGTCTTGTTTGTGTTAGTTTAATAAGTAGTCTGCGTGTGTGTATACTTAACCTCAAATTGACACAAACACTACGTCCATTTAAATACATAGCAAAGTAATCGCTTCTTAAGATGGATCAAATTTTGAAATGTTGAATGCGTACAATTCACGGCTAGGGGGAAAATGAAAAATATTGAATAGAATTTTTGAATTTATCATTTCTGATTGAAATATACTAGTAGTCTAAGATCCGAATCTAAATCGACATTCATCGGGTTGACAATCAAAGAATCAAAGTTATTTTATAATAAATTTCGTATATAAGAAAATATATTAAGAATGGGTAGACAACAAAAATCCTGGACAGAATAATTTTAATTATTTTAAAAAAAATGATTTTTCATAAAATTTTGCAACATAAAGATAATAATAAAATGTTATACTGGACTTAAAGTATAAAACATATAGAATGTGCAGACGTAGGGTTGACTATTATTTACCTGGACGAACTACTCAGTTGAAAGGTATGAACAGGTATGTCAATACTAGTTACTTTCACTAATAAAATAATAGAAAAAAATTTACATCAGCATAAGCGCTGTTTTATTCTGAACACGATGATATAGGGTTGACTGCAAAAATCCCGGTCCTAATAGGGGTATACAAATTTTAAAGATTTAAATTTCAACGCGTGGGTAAACGAGTGACAGAGAGATCCGAGGTAAGTATACCGTGTGACAATAAAGGACCGAACAAAGCAGTTGTTTCTGATGGGATCGTGAATATAAGAAAGTGCGCATGCTCGGTATGTGAACTATATGGAAAGTAGAGGTACCCCTGCTACCCTCCATATTGTAAACAGTACACGTTATTTTTGAGCAACTGACATTTGAATTCAGTTTGCGTTATTTCGGAGCAACTGAAAATATGTTGCAAACAAATTAATTAATTACATACATAACAATCTAATATATTTAATATAAAACAATATAACATAAATTAAAAAAATAAATATATATATATATATATATATATATATATATATATATATATAATATATATATATATATATATATATATATATATATATATATATATATATATATATATATATATATATATATATATATATATTATATATATATATATATATATATATATTATATATATATATATATATATATATATATATATATATATATATATATATATATATATATATATATATATATATATATATATATATATATATATACACGGATAGAAGGATTTGTTTGTAGTTAAAAATATTTAACAATTAATTTATTAGAGACCAATTTTTATTTCTTTATAAATAATTCTTAGTATTTAAAAATATTTGTTAATATTTAATAAATATATATCAGATTTATTAAATACAAATAAATCATTTTAAATACTAAGAAATATTTGTTTAATACTAAAAAGTGGTCTCTAATAAATGAATTATTAACTATTAACAAATATTTTTTAATACAAATAAATCCTATCAGTATATATATATATATATATATATATATATATATATATATATATATATATATATATATATATATATATTAACTTATAAGTATAATAATATATCTAAAGTAGAAATGTTTTTGTAACTCAAAATATGATAACGTAATTAATGAAAATATCAATTACTTTGACATTTTTTGCTCTTTCTGAAAAAAGTTAAAGGTAAACAAATGTGATTGCCGAAAATTCAAATAAAAAAATAGCAAAAAGATAGATTGAAGATCTTGTTTGATATTTAAAAATTTTATTACAGAACAGCAAAAGTACAAAAATAATATAAATGAAAAAAAAATTTAATAAATATTCCCTATTCTACATCTGATTTTTATCGCAATGATACAGGATAACACGTGTTTTCCATGCAATATAATTTCATAAGACATGAGCTACTCCAAAATAACGCGTACTGTCTCTACTTTCCATATAGTTTACATACCGAGCATGCGCACTTTCTTATATTCACGATCCAATCAGAAACAACTGCAATGTTCGGTCCTTTATTATCACACGGTATACTTACCTCGGATCTCTCTGTCACTCGTTTCCCCACGCGTTAAAATTTAAATATTTAAAATTTGTATACCCCTATTAGGACCGGGATTTTTGCAGTCAACCCTATATCATCGTGTTCAGAATAAAACAGCGCTTATGCTGATGTAAATTTTTTTCTATTATCCTATTAGTGAAAGTAACTAGTATTGACATACCTGTTCATACCTGTCAACCGAGTAGTTCGTACAGGTAAATAATAGTCAACCCTACGTCTGCACATTCTATATGTTTTAAACTTTAAGTCCAGTATAACATTTTATTATTATCTTTATGTTGCAAAATTTTATGAAAAATCATTTTTTTTTAAATAATTAAAATTATTCTGTCCAGGATTTTTGTTGTCTACCTATTCTTAATATATTTTCTCATATACGAAATTTATTATAAAATAAGTTTGATTCTATTGTCAACCCGATGAATGTCGATCTAGATTCGGATCTTCTACTATAGTGATTGATTAATAATTCAATTCATTCAATTTGTATTGTGAAATATCGTATTTACATTAGAGATTATCTGAAATGTCATAGCTATTCATTTACTTGATATTGGTGAATTGAAATCGGCTGTTTCTTCGATAATAATATTTTATTTTGATAATATTTATTTATGGCAGTTTAAACTTTTTGTATAAAAAATGTATAATTATTATAAAAGAACTGATGAATTATGCGAACTATTTCACCTCAAGTTTGAAAAGTCCATTCAGCAACATGTGTTCATTCACATTCACTATAGGGTAGCACATGAACATATAAATTCCAATTTTTTTCTTAGTATGTTTCAGTGGCCAAGATGAATCAACTCGTTGAGATAAATTTATTCAACTTCTCACTTGACTCAATATCAGTATTTGTGACTGTTTAAATATACAAGCCATTGAAGCATGCTCAAACAAATCGGTACTTTCCACTCTTTGGTTTTGTGCCAAGAACTAAATTAAGGTTTTTCAAATATATTCCATATATTTATGGTAATAATTTCGATTAGGTAATTAGTAGGTAATATTTAAATTTTATTTAATGTACAACATACCCTAATTTTTTAGTCTTCATTTTTTTTGTAGTAATATTCTCCTGCGAAGATATGTACATATTTGTATTGGGTCGTGTTATGAAATAAAGTTATAAACGTTTCGAAATTTGTTGGCTTCTTGTTTTATTTTGTGATCAATAGTTGATCGTGCGAAATCAACAAATAGTACAAAAGTTGAATTAATTTGGATTGCCTATACTGATTGTTTTGTTAGGAAATATTATATCACAATATACCAAGTGATAGAGCTTCTAACAAATTGCTTGAAAAAACTTCAGCTTCACTAATACAATACAAATCAAGTCCTCTAGTCGAAGACTTCACGTAAGTATCTTATAACTTATTTTTTTATGAGAATGAAAAAATTGAGCTCTAAACAATTGAAAATTTAATTATATATAATACGGAAATATACAATATATTTTAATGTGGTAAGACAATAATATTACTTAGACATGAAATTTCGAAAAACATTGTTTTATGAGTATTTTTAGTTTATTTATTTAGCGTATGACTTCTAACATCACAGAACAAGGTTAAAAAACATAATACTTGCATACAAGAAATATGAAAAGAATTGTATAAGAACACACTAAAATAATGTTTGGCCATTAACAAATATTCAATTTGGAAATGTTTCTTAATATCTTCTGGGTTATTGTTAGGTATGTTGGTCTCCTCCTGTGTATGTCTATGTGTCCCACTGTCTGTCTTAGCGCCACAATCGCAAACGACATAAGAGTTTAACCCCCATCCACCACAAGTTAGATGAAAAATTTCTTGAGGTTGAGGTTAAATTCAATAAATAGTTGATGGAATCCGTCGTTACTACGTGATAATTTAACATGATGAACAAAACTAAATTTGAATTTACTACGTTTATTATCACAAAATATTTTGAAAAATATAACACTGCGATTGCAATTTCGGTCACTAGACCATCATCGGGCAGATTGAGTTAAGAACTGAATACAGAATTAAGTATAGATTTGCGCTTACGGGTGGGAAAGAATTATTGCAGGTACCTAAATAGACAAGAGGAACATATTTCAAGAAGGGCTAATCGAGTGAATTTCCCAAATTGATACAATACAATGTTCTTAGAAAGGTCGTTATTGTTTAAATACACTAAATATAGGAGAAGATATCAAGTCAATCTGGTCGTTCAGCATCAAGATATCTTTTGCATTATGATTGAGTTTAAAAATTTCTAATGATTCTAAGTAAGTAAGTTTGGTTCCTTTTGGTAATTTGTGCATGATTTGAAAATTAACTATTTGTGGAAATGGCTGATGGTTTTCACGGCAATGATTTGAAAACGTTGAATCCGTTTTATTTTTCAAAAAAGATTTCTTTAAATCTTGTCTTGAACGATCGACCAGTCTGACCTAAATATATACTCCTTTACATACAGGACAAATCAACTTATAAACTCCTGAACTTTCAAATTTTGAATGTCGCTTATTGCAGACATTTTCATGTCACATATAGAGAACATAATATTCAATTCTACAAAAGCATCACATATAAGTTTTTGGCATAGATACGTTGATGATGTAATTGCTTGTTTCAAGGGCACCGCGAGACAATTAGATCAGTTTTTGAATTATATTAATAGCATTCACCCAAATATAAAGTTCAAAATGGAAAAAGAATTGGATCGACAGATAAACTTCTTGGATTTAACTATCTTTCATAATAATAATACTTTGAGTTTCGATATATATAGAAAACCAACTTTCACGGATATATGTATTCCGTCGGATTCAAATCATCCTCTTTCCCATAAACATTCAGCTTTTAATTCAATGATCCACAGAGCGTTTTCAATTCCATTATCCGTAACAAATTTAGCAAAAGAAATTTCGACTATAAAAATAATTGCTTCAAATAATGGTTTTCATACAAGTTTGATAGATAAAATGATAAACAAGAAACGTAGTCAACTAGCGTACAACAGCATATATCCTCAATTAAAAGTAGAAAAATCGGAAAAATTCACATCTTCAACATATTTTGGTCCTCTAACAGAAAAAGTTGCTAATGTCATACCTGAATGTAATATTAAAATTGCTTTCAAACCTAAGACAAAACTCTCAGGATTTTTATTCAATGCCAAAGATATCACTTCAAAATTTGAAAGTTCAGGAGTTTATAAGTTGATTTGTCCTGTATGTAAAGGAGTATATATAGGTCAGACTGGTCGATCGTTCAAGACAAGATTTAAAGAACACCAACAATCTTTTTTGAAAAATAAAACGGATTTAACGTTTTCAAATCATTGCCGTGAAAACCATCACCCATTTCCACAAATACATAATTTTCAAATCATGCACAAATTACCAAAAGAAACCAAACTTACTTACTTAGAATCATTAGAAATTTTTAAACTCAATCATAATGCAAAAGATATCTTGCTGAATGACCAGATTTAGGTACCTGCAATAATTCTTACCCACCCGTAAGCGCAAATCTATACTTAATTCTGTATTCAGTTCTTAACTCAATCTGCCCGATGATGGTCTAGTGACCGAAATTGCAATCGCAGTGTTATATTTTTCAAAATATTTTGTGATAATAAACGTAGTAAATTCAAATTTAGTTTTGTTCATCATGTTAAATTCAATATGTGAAAATAGGAAAATATAGAATTCCTAAAAAGTTTGTACAAAACTAACACATTTTTTGAATAATTCAACATGCTCCCTACCTAATGAAGTGAACACACTGAACAACATTTCTCTGAATCTTTTCAGCTTATAAGTTAGTGTTCTTTAGAATCACATACGCCACTGTAGTAGAGTAGACATCTTCATGTCAGAAAATATTTGTTCTCGTGACGGAATTTGCTTTATCGATCTAAACAGCGAATTGTTGATTCCTAATATATTTTGCAGATGGCGCTATTGGTTGTTGTCCATATAGTATTTCGAGCGCGATTTGTATTGGGGAAAAGTTAATATGTCAATTCACTCCGAGTCAAGTAAGCTGCACTGAAGAAATCTAATAAGTTCGAAACAGCTGTATGCATATCTTGGGAGTTGACTTTTTCTATAATTCAAGTAGTCCTGTGAATTCAGCAGATTTCGCGTCGCGGAATACATATAACGAGCTTCCTTGAAAGATTGTTTGATAATTTTGAATTATAGAAGAATTTTCCTTGTTCACTTTATGTGATTTATTTGTTTAGTTAAATTTTTAAAGTAGTTTTGCTAATGATTTTATTTTAGAAGTAATAAAAAGAGCTAGCTAGAGAAAATATGTAATTTTTTCATTCTCAATACATATACATATGTATACATTCCTACCTTCATGTATTATTTTGTTCTCATTCATTGTCTGTTTTCCTCCACAGTTTCCGAAGTCGTGCAAGTTAGAATGTAAATTGCTCAATTGAAGGACGTGAGCAATCGTTTTGAACCCATCTATTATTTGAGAAGTTTATAGGGCATACAAGTTTGAACTTTTGATAAGTTTTCTTTTGTGAACCATGTTTACCACTTTAACAAGGTTTTGTTACAGGATTGTGAGTTCATGCGAAGGCTTGAATGGCCCCAAACGAACAGTAGTTGTATCTAATAATGAAAATCCTAAATTTTAATCTAATTTCCTTTTTGTTTTTCGATAAATTGTTTTCACTATGTTTCGGTTAATTTTCTTGAAAGGAATAATTTATTACGGATGTAGAAATCTTCGAAATTTTTGCCGTTTGGGTCAAATGTTGATTTATAAGGACTATTCACGCCTTTGTAAAAACTTCTTTTATAGCTGATTCAATCTTTGTTTCAGTTGGTGAAGTTGTAGTAGATAAATGGCAGTGATGTCAACATCCTTAAGATATTGATGCTTTTTATTACCTTCATTAAGTAAGATTATTTCTAAAAGACTTTGCAGCTTTTATTTTTTCACCTAACGTTATGAATCTGTTCTATTGTGTTATGTTATTGCATATGTAAAGATTCACGTATGTTTCTGTTCCATTTAATTTGCACATCTGTTTATGAAAAGCATTATTTAATACACATTTTGTTAAATTCCTTCGCTTCATCCGTTATTGAGTTCATCGCGTCTTCTTGGACATGTGATGGTTGTTCAAGTAAGAAGATGGCTGACAAAAAATGTATATAGAAGAATATTTAAATTTCGATAGGTGTTTTTTATTTATGTTTTGTTATAGAGAAAACTTCATTATCATCTTCTTTTTTCGGAGATTTGAATGTAAGCTTTTCTTTCGTTACAAGCACTAAGATAAGTCGGAATCAGCACCGAACGGGCACTTGTAAGAAACTAGGGGAGGAATATCCTCTTCAACTATTTCTGAGTGTTGTCGGTAAACTAAATATTAGTCTATTTCATTTAGCAGGAAGTGTTTTGTTGCCATTTCTCCTGTTCGGTCGGTAATGCAGGCATCTATTCAATTACGTGTCACATGAAGTGTGTTTCGTAGTTTTGTTTATTGTTCGTTCTTATTTTAAATTTTTGGGCAGTTCGAGCTGGTTTCGACTAAATGTGGCTGTGCTGGATAATACAGCCGTTACGCCCAATATATAGTTCTTCGTATTAATTTACATCAGTTTTGTAAATGATGACATTTATGTAAATAAAATAGTGCTCTTAAGGCCAACTTGAACAATTTTCATTCTCAAGATTATTTTACCTTTCATATCCTCTACCGCATTAATCCAGAAATCCTAATTTCAAAAACCGAAAGTATTGCGAATTAAAATAGCTTATTTTTCAACTGTTTTAAATTACGTTCAGAACGTTATAACTTTGTTAATTAACATTATTAGCCTTAGATTGTTTTCAATTGAAAACAATTACACAATCTTAGTTAAACGACATGGGTAGGCTGAGTTGCAACTATTATAAATGTTTAAGCCGATTTAGAACTGTTAATAATTTTCCAAATTATAACGTTAACCCCGGTTTTTAATAGACTTCGTCTGTAGGTAGGTTTGCCATCACCTAAATTGCTGACGCCGGACAAAAACTTCAAAAACCCCGGACATTTGGGCGAAATTTAGATCTTTCAGATCAAAATAAATTTTTTTCGAATAAAATAAAACATCGTTTATATTTTAATTTTTTTCATTTATTTAAACCGCTTGTTTGCAATATAAACAAAACAACTGAAAAAAATTGAATATTTACTAATATAACCAGTTTGCTGTTTTCTCTTTTTGAGGTAATCTGGTAACAAAAATAATCAGAAAAACTTTGTTTTTTGGTATCGTCGAATGAAAAACAACTTATAATGATAAGTTTTGGCAGATCAAATAGACTATACATTCTACATTGTAACAACAAATTATACCATACGTAATCCAGTTCGGTTGGATAGGTTAGGTAAACAAACGCCTAAATTATTTAATAACTATAAACGAAAAGTAAGTAACAAGTTTTAATTTTAACGAGGTCAAGTTCTTTTTACTAATTTAATTTAACTTGATATTTTTCAGACTTGCCAATTTCTGCCAAAAATTTTTTTTCCATCAGGAATTTTTAAAAGTGGGAGCAACTCAAATCTTTAATAAATTAAACTTTATTTTGGCCAGAGGAGAAACCGTCTGTGTATTTAGCAAGTTTCTCTCTGGATTTAGCTTGTAGGCGGCTTACGATTATAAATTAATTTTTCAACTAAGATTTGTTTCAATATATTGATCATTTTTCAATCAATCGGGATTCCCCTGACACAAAATTTGTCCGCGTTTTACCGGGACATATTTTGAAAGCCCCGTCCGGACGCCCCCTAAACTAGGATAAATCCGGGGAAACCCGGACGGATGGCAACCCTATCTGTAGGTAGGTATGTATTTTTTACTTATATTTTATACAATTGTGGACCAATTTTAAAAATTTTTGTTTCGATTGGCAGAAAAAACTCCTGAGGTAGTTCCATTTTTGTCAGTCGGGATCAGATAAAGGAAATCGAGGGAAATCCTCAAAAATTATAGATTTTCAATAACGTACTCACTACGTACCCACGTATATTTAAATAACAAATAAACAAATTTAAAAAATTACCGACATGAAAAAAAACGACCAAGAGGCATCGAAAATAGAAAAATAACTCAATTACATACTTATATATTATTATATGAGCTACCTACTGATCTATTTGAAGTTGGTACCAAGCCCGAAACACACTAAACAATATATAAAGAATATAATTCTGGCTTGGCACCGACTTCAAACAGATCAGTCGGTAGCGCATATGATTATATGTATTTTCTCCTCTTAGTGCCCTTTTGGCGTTTCTTTGAGTCGGTTATAATTTTTTTTATGCTGGTTACTTTAATTCATCGTACTACATTGATTCATTCAAAAGACACGTTGAACACTCAAAAATCGCATATTTTCTTACAACTATTTCAGAAAATATGTACTCAATTGTATTATCCTTTATTATTAATGCATGCATAGTAATTAATATATAAAAATGTGAAAATAATTTTTGTTATTCGACTTAACAGTTACGTTTTCTTCTGGTATGCTTCTATAATAATCCGGAATTTTCGGTTCTGCAACTGTAGCTTATTTATTGTAATTTCATTGTCTTCTATTTGCTTGGTGAGGTCTAGTACAGGAATTCCCTGAATTTCTGAAGTTTCATCTTCGGTTTCAAATTTCTTTGCTCTTTTGTACGCATCTATTGAAGTCTGAAAAAACCTGTCCATTGAATATAAGCATTTCAAATAAATTATGCTCCTCACATTGTACTTAGAACTCATTTCATCAATATAATTTGTTTGCTCGCGAACACTTTTTTGTAATAATTTGATTCTTTCATTTAACCGAGTGACACCCTCAGTAGTATGTGTAGCAATTTCGTTTATATTGTCTGTAATGTTACTCATATTACCTATAGAACATACTACATTTTTAAAATTTTGTTCAAGTTTGAAGTTCATCTGGCACATCTTTGAATTTCTGCCATATAAATAATCAAATTTCAATTTGAGATTATTGAAATCTGATTTCAACCAAGTAATTTCACATTTTTTGATATAGAGATCTTTCTCAAGATTACTTTTCTGCGTCTCAAAATTTTTCTGTTCGTCCTGTTGCGTTTCTTGTAAAAATTTTACTTGATGTCGAAGATCAGCCGCAATAAATTCATCTAAAATGGAAAAAGAATGGGAGGAATCAAGACAAATACATTTTTTGATCACTGTTACTTTTTTTTAAACAATTTTTTTCCTGTTCTAGAGATACAATGTAACTCTCTGAAGATATGAGTTCTACAAGATTTGTTGCAATTTCTTCGTGGTATTGGTGCTTATCTGCCATCATTTGTTCAATTATTTGTTCCTTATTGGTTATGTCATATTTAAAATTTAAAAGTGTTTCAGCTGAAGCCCGATTTTCCTGTCTAGAGTCCTTCAGTTCTTGTGTTAAATTATGATAATCCTGTTTAAGGGAATTCGTTAATTTCATCGTTATTCCAAACTTCGTCATATTGAAAATGTTTTCGTTGATACTATCTCTGAAAAGATAATATAGAAGAAAAAATTCGAAAGCAGAAAAATTATTGTCGAATTTTTTTACCCGAATATTTCTGTTAATATAAAGTTCATTCTGATCAATTTTATATTTAAATAATAGTATATTATATTAGAAGTGTATAAGTGAGCCTTTGAAGCAGGCGCAAGGAGTTTTGCAAGTTCTTTGAAGGTATTTATACACGTGTACTACTTTTTATTATATCTGCATCATAAATTCAACAACAATGTTCGTATAATTGGTAATGTCAAAATGGTTTCGAATCAAGGAGAACTCTCATCCGACATTTATAAGTCAGCCGAGGACACTGAATCAAAAATAATTAGACACAAATAATGTTTTTGTTACCTACAACTTTTAACATACAGAGTGTTTTAATCTTGATATTTCGTACGCTTTTTCGGATATAGAAAAAATATTATTATGCAGGTATAATAAAAACAATTTTAAATAAAAAGAATTCGAAAAAATTCATGTTTTTCTTTCTGAAATCGTAAGATTAAATTTTTTCACGAATTCAAAATCAGTGTCAGAGGAGCTTTCATACGATATACTACTATAGTGTCATTTGAAATTTCAAAGTTGATAATAAGATCTACTGTAAAAATAAGTTATATATAATCGTCCTCTTCAAATTAAAAATCAACCTGTCAAATTTTTTAGCAATAACACGTTTCTTCACGAAATTCGTGACTCGAAAGTTTTGAGAAAATGTCAGCAAGTGTCCCTGGAATGTCCTATGGCTCACCAATGTTTGAACACGTCATCAAAAGTGATATGATTTAATATATCTATATACCTAGTACAACAATTAAATACATACAAATATGTAATCTTTGTTTTCTCATTAAATGTTTTCATTTCCAATTATTCATAATTCTGGAAATAAATTGAACATGTCTTCGGATTACCTTTATATATATATATATATATATATATATATATATATATATACACATATATATATATATATATATATATATATATATATATATATATATATATATATATATATATATGAATTTAATAAATGAAACTATCTTGTCTTCAAATTCCCAAAATTATATTAATTAATGTACAACCGGTTTCGTTGTTTCAGGACAACATCTTCAGGTACAATATACTGAAAAATAATAAATAAAGAGCAGCTTATAACAAGAAAAAACATGAAAAAACATACATCTTCAATTTCAACACTTATATTTTTACACTAATGAGAGTCTAAAATACAAAGAATCTCAATTAAAAATTGTAATTCAGTCAACATTGATGAGGACGAAAGACGAAACAAATTTAAAAATTATTCTTTTCACAAACGAGAAACAAATTATGCATTTCAAGGTTTACGGAGCTAGCAAGATGGACATTTTTGGACATTATGAATGACCGAATTCGATAACAAGAACTACATATATTTACGGTAGATGGTACCACATTATAAAATATTAAATTGTCAATCTTGCTAGCTCCGTAAACCTTGAAATGCATAATTTGTTTCTCGTTTGTGAAAAGAATAATTTTTAAATTTGTTTCGTCTTTCGTCCTCATCAATGTTGACTGAATTACAATTTTTAATTGAGATTCTTTGTATTTTAGACTATCTCTCATTAGTGTAAAAATGTGAGTGTTGAAATTGAAGATGTATGTTTTTTCATGGTTTTTCTTGTTATAAGCTGCTCTTTATTTATTATTTTTCAGTATATTGTACCTGAAGATGTTGTCCTGAAACAACGAAACCGGTTGTACATTAATTAATATAATTTTGGGAATTTGAAGACAAGATAGTTTCATTTATTAAATTCATCTTACTACCCAAATATGGACAATCTACAAACATACATATATATATATATATATATATATATATATATATATATATATATATATATATATATATATATATATATATATATATATATATATATAGTTACGGGCCGATGTACATTTCTTAATGCTTTTAAAGTTGATCCAAACATTTTGAAATTGTTCTGAATTCGTATAAATTTCTTGAGGTTCATTGGAGGTAGATTCGGATACATTTCATTGAACTTTCTACATGTCCTGCTGATAATTTTATCACACTGTCCAAAAATAATAAACAAATTCATAAGAACTTCATTTCAATAAATTTTTTCCATCGTTTCTGAAGGTATTTCAACCTTCTGAAGTGATGAAAGTTTCGATATTATTAGTAGATTGTCACAACGTTACTGTCAAATAGTAGGTAATCATGACATGCTTAGCAAATACCAAGGGGATACCATGTTCAAGGAACATTTTCACAAATAAGTGCTCATAAGTCCGAAACTTGACTAGTTAGGTATAGGTATGTACATAGATAAAAAGGAAATTCTAGCAGCTTTCCGAATTTGTAATAATATACAGCGTATTCCATTTGAAATAACCAACTTATAGTCACTTTTCCAAGCTAACGAAATAACTGTATTTTTTGACCACCCTGTATTGAAATAACGAAAATTGGGCTAAACTGTAGGAAGCCCCTAGGTATTAACAAACAATCCGAAATTTCGATATCATTGTATTTCTTAGCTCAAAGATATCAGAGTTTTTAGAGGTCTTGATTTCCGACGAAAAAAAATGAAAATAATTTTTATTTCGAAAACGGTAACAGATAGGTATAGGGAAATATTATGGAAAATTGTTATGAAATTGTTGGAGATTCTAAAAATAATATGATATACAGGTGGTTCCATTTGAAAAATCAAAGTTGCTACTACTTTCTTATAGAAGTGGCAACACCACATTACCGAAAATATTTTAGTTGGATAAAGAATTTCCGATTATGCCCTCCATTGAATTTTCAAAGGGATCCGTTGTATGGTTCACCAGAAACGTCTAATGTGCCATCCACCGTGAATCACCCTGTATATAGCGACAGCGTGCATGTATATAGGTATATGGTATATATATATATATATATATATATATATATATATATATATATATATATATATATATATATATATATATATATATATACCATATACCATATAGCGTGCATGATAAAGATAATAATACGTTGGGAAAATCATTTAAAAAATTTATAATTGATCAAATTACCCTCCAACAGAACTCTCGACGACATAAGGGTGTGAAGTGACATGAGTATTCGACGATTGGCGTTTTTGTTTGACCTGAAGTGAGAGACCTATATATTAACTATGTTTACCATCACAAAATAGTTTTAAAATGTAATACTGCTATTGCGATTTCAGCCACACGTTCATCATCGGGCAGATTCAGGACCAAACTCAGAAATATGTTTGTCTCTTCTTTTGACTGTAAATATATTAATTTGAGTGATTTACTCGGTAAACCATAGTGACATCAATTAACAACTCCAAAAATGTTGTTCAAATAAAAACCAGCCGAATATATCTTTCTACAATTAGTAAATCCAGTACAATATTATTGTAAGATAGGTACTTTAGTTACACAAGTTAACAAAAAATGAGTCAACAGAGGAGAAGAAATTATCAAGAGGTGACAAAGATTTCAGCTTGTAAACTATTCTAATGGGTTATCCTGAAGCATATGTCGAATAAATTATACCAATTTTAGTGAAATCAAGCCAAGTGTTTTATTTTATTTGAGTTATAATTTAGAAATAATTGTATTCAACAAGCCGATAGAAATGTATTTCCTTACCTTCAATCAAAAACATAATAGGCCAAGCTACAAAGATTTAGAGTGAGCATTTTGTGCAAAAAGTGTTAGAAGAAAACCAGGTCCGCCATTGTTTGTCAAATAGTTCCACATGATATAGTGATATGTTTTTCACTCGACTTTATTATTTATATCTTTGTTATTAACAATTTTATGCAAAAAAGCGCAAAATCGTGATGGTGTCAATAGACTTATTGTAGAAAATGAAAAGACGAAAAAAATGAGAGGTCGGACGACTCGATCAGACCCTTAGTCTAAGGAAAAATTGGAAAAAACCGGCCAAAATGCAGTTTTTTCAAAAGTTCATAACTCGGTTACTTTTTGAATTGTAGCGTAGATCCTCCGGTTAGTAGTATTTATCAATATAAACTTTATTTGTGCGAAAAGCAGGAACTGTCCGATGCATGGTTTTTGATCTGTGGCCATTTGAATATTTTACTATGCAATTTTCAGACCTGAATGCGACAGGTATGGTCCGATTTCAATTTACAAAAAATATTTTGAAAGTAGAATTCTCATAGTTCAAAACGTTCATCTTGGTTTCACATGAAACGCAGAGAAATATGTTAAAAATAAAGCTGAACATGACGAAAAACGGCCGAGAAATAACCGTCATGTTCAAAATGCCGACGCTTTCTAATGTCGTGCTTATCCTTGCCTACTGCTCTACCCCGACTCTTCAACTTTTCTCACGCCCTCGGCCGTTTTTCGTGCATAGTTTTTGATCTGTGGCCATTTGAATATTTTACTATGCAATTTTCCAGCAGACCTGAATGCGACAGGTATAGTCCGATTTCAATTTACAAAAAAGATTTTGGAAGTAGAATTCTCATAGTCCAAAACGTTCATCTTGGTTTTACATGAAAACGCTGAGAAATATGTTAAAAATAAAGCTGAACATGACGAAAAAAAGCCGAGCGCATGAGAATAGTTGAAGAGTGGGGGTAGAGCAGCAGGCAAGGATAAGCACGACATTAGAAAGCGTCGGCATTTTGAACATGACGGTTATTTCTCGGCCGTTTTTCGTCATGTTCAGCTTTATTTTTAACATATTTCTTTGCGTTTTCATGAAAAACCAAGATGAAGGTTTTGAACTATGAGAATTCTAATTTCAAAATCTTTTTTGTAAATTGAAATCAGACCATACCTGTCGCATGCAGGTCTGCTGGAAAATTGCATAGTAAAATATTCAAATGGCCACAGATCAAAAACTATGCATCGGACAGTTCCTGCTCTTCGCACAAATAAAGTTTATATTGATAAATAATACTAACCGGAGGATCTACGCTACAATTCAAAAAGTAACCGAGTTTTTTCCAATTTTTCCTTAGACTAAGGGTCTGATCGAGTCGTCCAACCTCTCATTTTTTTCGTCTTTTCATTTTCTACAATAAGTCTCTTGTCACCATCACGATTACTCTGATTGTTTCAATTTTATAAGCAAAAAACTAAAAAAAAATGATTTTTTGCATAAAATTGTTGATAACAAAGACATAAATAATAAAGTCGAGTGAAAAACATATCACTATATCATGTGGAACTATTTTACACACAATGGCGGAGCTGGTTTTCTTCTAACACTTTTTACATGGAGAAATCTCTGTAGCTTAATTGGCCTATAAGTGATTTGATCCTGTATGAATCACGCTGTTGTATTGTAATGTGTAGGTATGGAAGTCGTGCATTAAAATGTCAAAAATGTGGGTATTGAGTAATTTTCACCTGGATAAGCTTCATGACAACAAATTTCTGTATATTTGTGTAACTGCTTGTATTGGAGATTCAATGTAAATAAAACCGGCCAAGTGCAAGACGGACTCGCGCACGAAGGGTTCCGTACCAATGACTATGCCCCCCTTAAATATTTATTTTATTTTAATTCTATTATTTATTATTAATTTTTTTTGAGAATATTTCAAGTGCCTACCTGTTGCCATTATTGATATCGAGCTGAAAAGGGCAAAAAAATCGTATTTGTTCTCATAGCGACAACAGAAATAAATAATTTGTGAAATTTTCAACTGTCTAGCTATCGCGGTTCTTGAGATACAGCCTGGTGACAGCTCGACGGACTGACAGATAGCGAAACTCCCAGTTACAGGGTTACGTTTTTACCCTATGGTACGGAACCCTAAAAAGATGGCTTGCTTCTCATGTTATAGTGACAAGTAATATATATTTTGTAGCAGCTTCCCTACACCAATTGTAAACATACCAGGGGCAGCTATTCGAAGGCGGCTAAGGAGGCTAAGCCGCCTCCTCAATATTCTGTGTATCACTACTATACTATATTAAATAGTCAGCATTCAGCATATTCATATTGATCAAAATCGTATTATTTTATCCTACCTTCCTTTCAACCTACATTATATAATATAATTTATTAATTACGATAGAAGGTATTTACATTTACTGCTTACTGCACTTCATTCATTTCAAGATTTCATTTGAACAGTGGCAACGCTGCAGAGGCTTAAAAAGGTATATTTTCAACGTTCTTTATGCCTTCTTATGCCTGCCACAGAAAAGCAAACAACGGTGCGAATACTGCGAATGCATACTTCATTGCAATAGAAAAGGAAAACACATGTAAATGGCAACACCGATTGAACCTAGCTGCTCGGTTCAAAACATACGATATTTGACCTTATTCATTCTATTACAGTGCACGTAGCAAGCACGTGAAGACACGTGATTTTTAATTCATTTTGCTAGGGTATTGTTTTTAAAACGAGTTCGGTTACTGAAGTTAATTTTAAAATTTTCAATGGTGACTTAGTGGAATATTTGTTATCCCATAACTTTAGTGCACTAAGTTAAGACGATAAAGTTTTAATAAAAACATTGCGACCTACCCCGGAATTAAACAATTTGGTGCAGCGTAACAAACAACAGAATCGCGGTTTTAATATCAGAAATTATGAGAGACATCCTTGGCTAACCGGATCACAGGTAAAAAATAAATTATTTTGTTGGCAGTGTTTACTTTTTACTAGGGAAAATGTCTCTGTTTGGAGCCGCTTAGGATTTGACGATTTAAAAAATTTATCACGTTCTCTGGAAAGGCACGAAAAATTCCAGGAACATGTCGTGTCGCGGATCAAATTTAAATTGATTGGAAAAAAAAACATAATTAATGTTATTGATACTTGCTGGGCAACAATTGATTAATTCCTCGAATAGGTAACAAATTCGTTAAGTAGGTAGGTAGGTACCTATATCGTGAAAGAAAAAAAAATTTGATGAATAGATGAATTGATTAATTGGCTAAGAAGAGTTTTTGTGAATATTGTAAAAACACCTCACGAGCCGCCATTGAAACATACAACCAAATATCGAAATACTGTGAAACTCTACTTTTTGAAATATAATGTTCATTCTGCTGACTTCACCTGACACCTACCTATTAGTTTTCGTCACAGATGATTCAAAATTAGTGGTAATATATTCAGTGATATCTTTTATGAAGCCAGTTGTCTGCGTGCAGCTATTACAATAATCTGAATTCTCGAATTCAGTTTGCACCCCTCTATTCATAACATTTGAAGCTGATACATCATCAGAAGTTATTTTTCTTTTGGGTTCGACCTGAAATGAAATAACAGTGTGGAAAACCTTTCTCTATATGTAGCTATAGCAAGGACTTGCAAAATAGTCCAAGACTGGTCAAGAACACTGTGTTCCGAGTTGTATATTATATTTTTTCTACTCCATGTTTTTTAATTATATTATTTGAGCAATCCAACTGAGATACCCT
Source organism: Cynegetis impunctata (assembly GCA_030704885.1). Lineage (NCBI taxonomy): Eukaryota > Metazoa > Arthropoda > Insecta > Coleoptera > Coccinellidae > Cynegetis > Cynegetis impunctata. The sequence continues at coordinate 126,534 of JARQZK010004347.1, forward strand.
GCATGTGTGAAGGATTCACAAAATGATAGTGTCCATTGCCAGGACTGACTGATTCTCAAAAAATTGTGTTGTGTCAGTTTTTAATTTTTTTAAGACAAAATGGATATGGATACATTTACATAGGCAGTTTGCGCTGCTCTATTACCTCCCTAGAAAGGTAAACCGTACTCTTATCTGTTTCATAATAGAGTAATTCCCGAGTAGGTAGGGACTAGAAAGAGTAATTTTTCTACTTTAACTAAAAATAATTACACGCAAAAACTTTTTCAAAAGAACAATAATTGTATTAATAATTTTCATATTTTAGAAACAAATAAGTGAATATATAAATTTCAATACAAGATATTTCTCATTTAAGTCTACTTTAATTATTATTGGATAATTTAGAATTATTAGATCTTCTGAGTGGAATTTATAAAAAAATTTTGAAGAGAAAAATTGTAGAGCATTGAAATTGCACTAACAAATAACAATCAGTCAGAATTGGAGAGCGATGATATCGAGGAACTTGTAATCTATTTTGGAATTATTTATTAATAATTTTCAACTAAAAGACCCGCCCGCGCAGGGACTTGAACCCTGGACCCTTGGATTAAAAGTCCAATGCTCTACCGACTGAGCTACCCGGGCTACATTTTACCGGATTGGGAGTTCCGCACTCTAGTCTCCTATTTTAAATACATACAACTGAAAATATATTTGCAGATAATGGATTTATCGGGACAACATAGGATAACACATATCGACATTCATTAATCACACTTTGTCGCACATACTTTTTCGATTGTTTGTTACAAACATTGAAAGAATCAGCATATTATCATCAAGAGTCTACCAAACTATGAATCTACTGATTCTTACACTTACATTACATAATATATCACATGCAATGTAAGTAGATAGTTGAATTCAATATTTGTAAGAGCCCGGGTAGCTCAGTCGGTAGAGCATTGGACTTTTAATCCAAGGGTCCAGGGTTCAAGTTCCTGCTCGGGCGAGCATTTTATTAAAAAGAACAACTTGAATATTGTAAATTTTATTAGCTTCTATTATAGAACTAATGATTCAAATAGATATAATACGCTATTTTAAAAGAAAGCTGATTTGAAATTTTATTTAGAAGTATTGAATTGTGTAATTCTCAACTTTTATTACAGCACGTTTTATTTATGATAAATGTATTATAATTTTTCAAACTTTATTTTATAGAATTTACTCCTTCATTTCAGAATTAACAGTTCATGTAAAACGTTCGCCCGAGCAGGGACTTGAACCCTGGACCCTTGGATTAAAAGTCCAATGCTCTACCGACTGAGCTACCCGGGCTCTGAAAATTTCAGATTTCAAAATTATACATTCGACAACCCTACTTTTTTTATATATTTTTATTTTTTATAAAGTTGTGTAAGCTGATATATTTTTTCTAACAATTATTACAGGGATTTATAATTAAAAACGATGAACCGTACAATTATGTGAAAACATTTTATCGTTGACTTGACAATACATTGTTGAAATCGTTTCTCAAATTAGTTTTGAAATAAATAAAAAAAATGTTAATGTCAGTAGTTACCTCAATATTTGTACATCCATAAGTACATCTAGCATAGAACCAGAGGAAGGTATTCTGAATAAATGTAAATTACAGCCTTTATTTGAGATTCATTTATTTAGAAATATGGCATTTTACACACATAACATTCACATTTATTTGAGAAATATTGTATCATGGTTGTATTTAAACTAAGGAATGGACCATGTGAAACTCACATCGATATTTTTCAAGGCCCGGGTAGCTCAGTCGGTAGAGCATTGGACTTTTAATCCAAGGGTCCAGGGTTCAAGTCCCTGCTCGGGCGAGCTTTTTTACAAAGTTATTATATAGGAAGTTTACACACATAACATTCACATTTATTTGAGAAATATTGTATCATGGTTGTGTTTAAACTAAGGAATGGACCATGTGAAACTTAGATCGATATTTTCCAAGGCCCGGGTAGCTCAGTCGGTAGAGCATTGGACTTTTAATCCAAGGGTCCAGGGTTCAAGTCCCTGCTCGGGCGTACTTTTTTACTTTTCTACAAAGTTATTATATAGGAAGATATTTCATAAAATTAATGCTTCTCTTGAAATGTATTTGATACAAATTAATAACTTGTAGTTGTCCTAGTCACCTTCTGAATTATTATGTTGTACCTACCTTATTAGGTATTATTATATATATTAAATGCTGTGTTCTTTTGTATTTTCAATATTTGCTGTAGGTACATCTGAACATTGCAAATGTCACACATTTGTCCATATCAATTTCGATATGGCCTTATTTAATTCTGCTCGATTTGCATGATTTTTGTGTTTCACTCTGCGATGAACAATAAAAAACTTATCATCTTTTTCAGAGAAAGTAGGGGCACAGGACGTTTACTGAATGATAATTATTTCGAAGAAAATATTTCGTGAAGAAAGGTTGAAGAAGAGAATATTTTTGCACAGTAATGGGTAGAAAACGTTTTTTCCAGGTATGCATTCGACACACATCGAAAACAATATGAGGAAACTGCTTCGAGAAAGAAACTGTGACTGTAACCGCATTATCAGCTCAAAAAAGTTTTTTAAAATTCGAAGTATTGAGAAACACAACATATAGGTATTTGTAATAGTGTGAACATGTTGTACCTGTTCATAAAATTTAATAATGTTTACACTGCTTCATACTTAGTTTTAAAATAAAATTGTTTGAATAATGCTTAATTTGTAAAGGATAATGCTGTTTCTTCAATCATCTAAAAAACGTTCGCCCGAGCAGGGACTTGAACCCTGGACCCTTGGATTAAAAGTCCAATGCTCTACCGACTGAGCTACCCGGGCTCATATTTAAAATTTTAATAACATTATCGGTTTCTACAATTCGGCTTCGTTTTCATAAATTAATGGTTTCTGATATTCAATTCAAATTTTATGATTCAATTGAAGATAAATATACGATAGGCAATTTAACCACAGAATTCATAAATTTTGCCAGGATAGTAGAAAAATGTTATGTGTTTGTAAAATATTCAAGACAATATCCATACCTTCTTTTAAAAATATACCTACTCTAAACATTATCACTCTTCTTTTGGTTAGTTGACTATATTGATTATTTGAACAGCCTCACCCCCTCAAATGGCTACACCACAGACATGCAAAATATTTCGAAAATGGTGGTCTCAGAGATCTCAAACGGATATAAAAACTACACCAGACTGTTGACTTTAAGTACAGTGCAAGAGTAAATTATTTTCGGATAAAATACGACTAAAAAAGAAGCTGTTGAAAGTTGAAATTACGTTATTCTTTCTCCAATTCAAAATGATGACAAACTTATATAGGTAACAGTATTTTCAAACATTACCTCGTCAATATAGAATGACTCCCAAAACATTTGAACACATCTACCAAGAGTAACATTTTGTGGATGGTATACATTTCCTCTTTGTTTAGCATTATCCATTTTGTTGTTCACAACACTCAGTATTATATATAATCTGCAACCTGAAGAACTTTTATTTGGAACTAATCGATGTTATTTGCATGATCGATATGAACCAAATCACTTGTATAGAAAAAACTGAACTGTTTGTAAATGGACTAATTTCAAATGAACGAAATAATTAATAGAATAATAGGTTAATACTTCTCAAGGAATATTTCAAAAATTAAAACCAAACTTACCTATCAATGAGCATTTCTAAACAATTCACATACGAAAATTCTTTGTAATCGTACTGTTTGCTATATTTACTTCTCGTATCACTGAATTTTTTGTGAGGATGAAGCCATGATTTTATTTTCATTCGTTCAATATGGCAAAGGGAATTATCAATGATTTGATCTAAACATTTTATATCCTGAGTCAGGGATAAAATGAGAATATTAGCTGTATGCTTTTGAACAGACATTTTAGTGAAGTTTCACCTGTTGAAGTGACATTCGTTTGAGTGATTCAACAAAATTTATTCAATATGTGGTAGATATAGGTGTATTGAATCATAAATTGAACAAGAATATAGATATAAAAAGTAAATTTAGGCATAATAAAAAAAAAACTCATTTAGATGCTGTCAGTACGAAAATATTTCCAATATACCAGCAGATGAGTGTTTACCACTTGTCTTAGATATTTTGCAACAATCCACTATGGTCTATGGATATTATATATATTTTTTCTTATTAGATATATGTCTTAGTCAAAATTACTTCCAATTTGATAACAACATTTTTGAACAATGTAGTGGGCTGGCTATTTTCATGTCACATATAGAGAACATAATATTCATTTTTACAAAAGCATCACATAAGTAGGTATAATTTTTTGGCATAGATACGTTGATGATGTAATTGCTTGTTTAAAGGGCACCGCCAGATAATTAGATCAGTTTTTGAATTATATTAATAGCATTCACCCAAATAACGTTCAAAATTGAAGAAGAATTGGATCGACAGATAGATTTCTTGGATTTAACTATCTTTCATAATAATAATACTTTGAGTTTCGATATATATAGAAAACCAACTTGCACGGATATATGTATACCGTCGGATTAAAATCATCCTCTTTCCCATAAACATTCAGCTTTTAACTCAATGATCCACAGAGCGTTTTCAATTCCATTATCCGTACCAAATTTAACAGAAGAAATTTCTACTATAAAAATAATTGCTTCAAATAATGGTTTTCATACAAGTTTGATAGATAAAATGATAAACAAGAAACGTAGTCAACTAGCGTACCAACCAAGCGATCCTCAATCGAAAGTAGAAAAATCGGAAAAATTCACATCTTTAACATATTTTGGTCCTCTAATAGAAAAAGTTGCTAATGTCACACCTAAAGGTAATATTAAAATTGCTTTCAAACCTAAGACAAAATTCTCAGGATTTTTATTCAATGCCAAAAATATCACTTCAAAATTTGAAAGTTCAGGAGTTTAGTTTATAAGTTGATTCGTCCAGTATGTAAGGAGTGTATATAGGTCAGACTGGTCGATCGTTCAAGACAAGATCTAAACACACCAACAATCTTTTTTGAAAAATAAATTCAAATTATGCACAAATTACCGAAAGAAACCAAACTAACTTACCTACTTAGAATCATTAGAAATTTTTAAACTCAATCATAATGCAAAAGATATCTTGATGCTGAACGACCAGATTGACTAAATTTAGTGCATTCAAACAATAATGATTGTTCTAAGAAAATTTTATTGTACCAGTATCCACTTCGATTAGCCCTTCTTGAAATGTGTTCCTTTTTTCTATTTTATTATTATGTACTCAGTTCTTACCTCAATCTGCCAGATGATGGTCTGGTGACCGAAATTGCAATCGCAGTTTTATATTTTTCAAAGTATTTTTGTGATAATAAACGTAGTAAATTCAAGTTTTCTTTTTGTTAATCATGTTAAATTATCACGTAGTAACGACGGATTCCATCAACTACGAAAATATTTCTTAAAAAATTTAATGTATCTTTCATACTTTTTTTGATACTTTTCACATATAGTTTGATATTTTAACTTAATTGAGTAACCAATTAACCATTGATGTGGAAGTAAACTGATAAATTCATTTCATGTGCACAAAGAATGATCAAAAATTCTTGTATTTTTCATTTCAAAGTTTTTTTACCCCGAGGCGAAGCTAAAGGGGTTATAGTCTCACGACAAAAAGTTGGGATCTGGCCCGATTTTAAAAATTCCAATGGATATCGATAAAACACATATTATTTCATTAGGGAATTCTAATTCCCAGTTTTTCCCAACGAAGAATAAAAAAATATATCGTTTTTACCCCGAGGCGAAGCTAAAGTTTCAAGAAAAAAAGTTGGGATCTGTTCCGATTTTAAAAATTCCAACGGATATCGATAAAATACATATGATTTCATTAGGGAATTTGAATTCCCAATTTTTACCAACGAAGAATCAAAAATTATAGCGCTTTTTCGATAGGCATTACGACATGCGCATGCGCCAAGGTCGATATGTACGAAGTCCTACAAAACATGCGTCGAAGTGCTTTGTGTGCCACGGTAACCAAGCGACGTTGATAGCTTAAGCTTGATTCTGCGTCTGTGTCTGCTTCCCATCCATAGAGATATCTTATCAATTTGATTCATAATTTGCAGCAAAATGAACCGGGATAGGATATTCAAATTCGACAGTCAATCAATGAATTTTTTTGCTAAATTTTCACGGATTTTATTCGTAATATCGACTTATTAATACATTTATTGCAATTTTCCTGCATTTCATTCGTAAAATCGACTTTCATTGTTATTTAATTTATATAATAGGTACATTCAAAAAATATTGACGACATGCACATGCGCCGAGGGGTTTTATCATTCCTAGTGCTACGCATTAGGGTGTCCTTCATTTTTTAGTTGAAATGATTCCATGAAATTACAATTTGAAATGACAATATTATGATAGGTAGTAATAAATGCATCAACTATATAGTGGGTTCATATTTTGAGAACATGCCAGTTTAATAATAGCTACACTGTAGGTACTACTAGTCATTTATCAAAGTGATTTTCTGCTATCTATATATAAGATTTCTATATTTAATCTATTTTTTTATTGGAACTTTATAGTAGTTCATACAAAAGATGTATAAAATATTATAAAAAAATTATTATTAGGTCTGCTTTTATGTATAGTTCATTTCGTGAACATGCTACTCATTTTATGCCTTCTTAGTATTCGCTGCACCAAATTTGGATAAGCATACATGGGAAGATGTACGTGATTTTTCTCGATGTATTTAACAATCTTTTCTTCTATATCACTAATCAGATTACTATCTCGAACTAGGCAATTTATTTCATAGTTATCATGCTCCGTCAACTGAAATTTAAAAAAAATTACAAATTAATGGATGCACAAATATAGGTAGGTATAGAATGTTCCACTGAAACTTTTAAGTGTACCCTGAAATTCATGTAGTGTTCTACATAAATAGTTCCTAACCACGGGTTATATAATAACAGCACCTAGAAAATATTTAGAGATTAATTTTTTAAAGACACTGATTTGAAATATTTCTTTATTCTTCTTCTTCAGCGAAATTTCTCTCATATATAAAATAGTCATATTTTGATATCTCCATGTTATTAATCTGATAAAAACAAATTGCTCCTCTATCCTTTAAGCGTATAAAGTTTAACAAAAATGATCGCCCGAGCAGGGACTTGAACCCTGGACCCTTGGATTAAAAGTCCAATGCTCTACCGACTGAGCTACCCGGTCAACTATTATTTTTGTACATATTACTTCATGGTGTCGAAGATACGAAGATACATCCGCTAAAAATAACATAACACGACCTCTTGCTATGATTATGATACTCATATCAAATGCGAAATATATGTAAATTTTATTCGGTCTTGTAAGCAGGTTTTCGATATTCGGATAGTTCGGATTTTTATTGTTTTGTCCAGTGTTAAAATTAAAAGAAAACCACACCATAGAGAGTCGGTATTTTCAAAATAGGTAAGTACTAGGAACTCCTGCCACATCCTACTATTACATGTTGATATGTTTCTATAAATCAAATTTTTTTTTGTTTTCAAAATTTAAGAAAATATGAAAGATTCCAAAGAATCTTAATAATGCAAATATTTTTTATTAAATAATTTGTCTTTTTATGCAAAAGTATAGTTAAGTCCATCTTCATTTCATAATATACCTATATGTACTTGATGGAAAAAAAAATTATCTAGTAATCTGGTTTCATTGAAAGACAATTTTTTATTTTACTTAATTCTGAAGAAATTTATTTTCAAAAAATAAAATTATTATTCAACTGAAAATATAATTATTTGTAAAAACCGTTATGTCCCTTTTTAATAGTTATTTTAGTATCCTGACGAGTCTGGTTTTTTTCTAACACATCTTTCAACCCTGGTCGTAAGATGGAATCCATTTCAACTTCAAGATTGAAGTGTTATTATGATTATCGAGCTGAATATGTACTTCCTTTTCGAAAGATTATGGTGGAAAATAATATAGCTCCCTTCAAAAAGGTCTGGAAGGCTGAATACCGTTCATATATATATATATATATATATATATATATATATATATATATATATATATATATATGAAACACATAACGAAAGAATCAAGAAATGTATGTCCCAGGAGGCAGGGGCCTAGGCTCAGGAGGCAGGGGGACTGTCCCCCTGTACCCCCTTATCTGCGCTGGCGCCAGGAGTTCTAAAACGAGTATAAAACACTTTCTACGTCTCACTGTTGACACCAAGCTAGTTAGTCGAGTATGTTAGGTACGCTGGCTAGTATTTGGGAGGTCTCGGGTTCAAACCCCGGGGTCGACTGGTCTGCCATGTGTTTTTCTCAGAGGTTTCCTCATGGTAATGTAAGTCACTGCTTGCAAACTTATAAGGCGAATGCTGGACCAGTATTAATCCTCTGAACCCTACCCACACTTCCTATGTTCCATAAATATCCCGTCTCACCTATCCTTAATGCACTTGTACATACAAGTGTATCCTCTGATCTGGCTGAAGAAGTTGATCCCAAACTCAAGCTGCCCGCCTCCCTAACACATACTTCAGAGAGGAATGAAACACGTGTGCTTCCTTCCTTCCTTTTTCACTGTTGACATTCGATGTAGTGCATTCTATATTGTCGGGGGAAATACGTCTGATGCCAGTTATTACTACAGCACTCAGTAATCGTTTTATCCATGTTCAACCCCACCTGGGTGGGACATTCATTAATACCTACACGTCGTATATATTGAATTGAATTTTCATAGAATGTGGTGAGTATGAAGTCATGGCTCTTCGAAGACATTTTTATTTGCTCAATGCAACCCATAATCTGCCATCAAATAATTCTTGCTTGGTTTAATGTGCACGTTATGCGGTCATTCGTCTTCACAACTGGGGGCTTCGTGATGTATCATACAAATTTATAATTTTGTGGCAATAAATTAATATTTATAATATATATATATATATATATATATATATATATATATATATATATATATATATATATATATATATATATACATATATACATATATACAGGCGCGGATCCAGGCCCGACTTTTGGGGGGGGGGACTTTTATATATTCAAAAGCCAAAATTTGGACAATGGTAGATCGAGTAGCACCCAATCAAAACAATTAGGTGGGGTACATGCCATTTGGGGGAGAAACGTTCCCCCAGTTCCCCCCCTCTGGATCCGCGCCTGCATATATATATATATATATATTATATATATATATATATATATATATATATATATATATATATCAGCCATATTAATTTGGTGTGGGAAAAAATTCTAAATTATGTCTGAGATAGACCATCCAAATTTCAATAAAATCCAAGAATCCGTCAAAAAGTTATAGGGGTGGCCCATGACTCATTTACACCTGGTATATATATATATATATATATATATATATATATATATATATATATATATATATATATATATTTATATATATATATATATATATATATATATATATATATATATATATATATATATATATATATATATATATATATATATATATATAGGAATCGTCCAGTGTAAGTATTCGAATCAAGAAGATGTTTTATTTAAAAAAGTTAATGTGAAAAAACGGGGCAAGAAAACTTTCCAGGAAATGGCAAAACTTCTTCCGCTGTTTGGAGGACCCAAGCCCATACAAGAAAAAAACACCAAGATTTATTATCCCTGCTTGACTATATTCCACCAGTATACCATGAATTTCATGGTTAACTGGTCCACAATGAACTTGATGAAGAAGAACAAGATATTTTTGAAGGTCACGACGTGGAAGAAAATGAATAAAAACACTTTAAGTAAATTATTTAGCATCAAAATCATTTTTTATTTCAAAGTCAACAAAAAAAGAAATTATGCAAAAGTGGCCCAAGCCACATTCAAAATCTTATTTTTCAACAAAAATGGTCCAAATAGTTATTATAACATCCTAACATTTACCTGAATTCAAATGAGTTAAGGAAATCTTAACATTTTCTTTAATAATTTTTTGATTAATTCTCAAAAATCTTCATAATTTTCTTTTGCTTGTTCCTCCATATTAATTATTTTTGACTTGGTTCAATTTTGCGCTAAACGCCTCATATATATATATATATATATATATATATATATATATATATATATATATATATATATATATATATATATATATATATATATATATATATATATATATATATATATATATATATATATATATATATATGTATATATATTTATATATATATACCAGTGGCGTCAGCACGAAATTATGCTTTCACATTTTTTTGTGGAAAGTATACTATGTCGCTGAAATATTTTTCGTTAACTTACTTTTTATGAATCATTCATCGACAATAAAAGCATGTCTTGTGTTTCCCAGACATGGTCACTGTAAGTGATCATTTTGTCTTGAATTGAACATAAATAGATCGGAAAAGATTAAAACCAACTTCAAGTTTTGATGGAAATTTGTCTAACGTTTTTCACAAATTAATGTTTAATATACCTTACTTATAGTAGCTTAAAAATTACATCAATGAAATCTTATTAATAGGAAAACCGTGGATGTTACCAAGTTACCATGACAAGTATGAGATAGATCTGTTGAAATTTGGTATTCAGTCAAAATTTTGACAAATTCAAACTTTATGGAAGCCAGTGGCGGGTAGGCGTATGAGCAGATAACAGTGTATGAATAATATATTTCAAATTCAGCTTTGTACGGATTATTTCAGTGTGTACGAAGCTAAAAAAAGGGTTTCGAAAGATTTTACACTACCAAAATACCTCCAAATTGAGTTCGTGTTAAAAATTCGTACGTAGATAAAGTAAATCTTAGGGAAGTGCCTTTTGGTGGTATATATATTTTTTCTTTTCTCTGATCTATATGTTGTGACACCAAAGCACCTCTAGATTAAGTTATACGGTTGAAATTTCGTATCTGGTTTAAATTGAACTTAGGAATATGACTATGGTGGTTTCCTCAACCGCCATTATTTCAATATAGAGATTTTTCGTGGGTTTAAAGGTTTTGCTCACCTCCACGGCCCTTCCAAATTGACTAAGTGAGTTAATAATTTGTATATAAAAAGTACACAATTGGGATGAAACTACGACTCTGCTTTTCACGTGTTTCGTTATATGTTTTCATTTTACCTTCATAGTCAGTGGAGGATTTACAGATTTGCCGCCCGTAGGCTATTCAATTTTTGCCGCCTCTAAATTTTGATATCTTAGTCCACAATCATATCAATTTTCTATCAATAAAATTCCAACTTCATGATTTGTGCTCCATCATCCTCGTTAGGTACATAAACTTTTCCTGTATGGTTAGTATCATTGAGAACTATGGTGTACCGTGTTAGATTCTTGATTATTTTTACAGCAAAGAATTATCATTTTCATATTTTGTGGAGGGAATTTTTTTATTGTCAAGTAGCAGTCGTTCAAATATCAGTTATTCGATGAATTTAAACCAGAAGACTATATCTCTATAAGTTATTGAACTAGTTTTTTATTCAATAAAAATAGTCAATTTTAGTGTCAGCATTTATACGCATAAAGAAATAACATTCTGAAATTGAATTTTGACAATTTGCAAACTTGCTGCAGCAATCATGATTAGATCATCGATATTATATCAAGATTGAGTTGCGGAAGATCTCATAATTATTAGGTACACGGAGAAAAAATTATAGTAATCAGTGAAGAAAATATGTCAAAATAACTAAAATTCGACTATAATATCAAATCGCTATTGCAATATTATAAAAATTCATGATCATTAATGTATAATCAATGAGGCGTTTAGCAATTGTTTATGTAGAGATATTGAAATATTTATTATTTAGGACTGTATATAGGACTATATTTCAATTTTTGTTAAATATTTTAATTTCTCTCTAATTTTCGAAATTCGTATTTTGTGTGTGTCAAATAAATTTTTTTTTAAATTTGTAAATCGAAATAAAAATTTATGAACTGAATTTGCCGCCCTAGGCTCCAGCCTACTCAGCCTGCTGGTAAATCCGCCACTGTTCATAGTTATCCGATAATTTCAGATAAGTAAGATGACATCATGTCTTTTTTTTTTAGTTACGCTTTTTTATACTGGCACTAGATACATATGGCAATATCGACAAATTATTAGCTAAGTAGTTTTCTTAAAGGGACATATCACACATAAAGAGAAACTTACATCATTCCAATCGTTATCCTCATACATTTCAAGGAGAACATCAGCAATAGTTTTATCATCCGCGGAAACCTGCAATTTAGAAAAAAAACAGTAAGGTTAACGATACTCCGAATGAAATCATTTAGTTTAGATAGATATATAAGTAATTACACAGAACACCGATAGACGCGTGCGATCGCTTCCAATTTAGGCCAAGCTACAGAGATTTTTTCATGTAAAAAGTGTTAGTAGAAAACCAGCTGCACCATTGTTTGTAAAATAGTTCTATATAATATAGTGATGCATTTTTCACTCGACCTTATTATTAATAACTTTGTTATTAACCATTTTATGTAGAAAATCGCGTTTTTTTTAGTTTTTTGCTCATAAAATTGAAACTATCATAGTAATCGTGATGGTATCAATAGACTTATTGTAGAAAATGAAAAGACCAAGAGAATGAGAGGTCGGACGACCCGATCAGATCCTTAGTTTAAGAGAAAATCGGATAAAACCAGCCAAAATGCAGTTTTTTCAAAAATTCATAACTCGGTTACTTTTTGAGTTGTAGCATAGGTGGTCCGGTCAGTATTAGTTATTAGTATAAACTTTCTTTAAGCGAAGAGCAGAAACTGTCCGATGCATAGTCTTTGAATATTTTACTATGCAATTTTCCAGCAGACCTGAATGCGACAGGTATGGTCCGATTTCAATTTACAAAAAAGATTTTGAAAGTAGAATTCTACTACTTCAAAACGTGCATCTTAGTTTTACATGAAAACGCTGAGAAATATGTTAAAAATAAAGCTGAACTTTACGAAATTACTGTCATGTGCCGACGCTTTCGAATGTGCTTCTCCTTGCCTGCTGCTCTACCCCCAGTCTTCAACTACTCTCACGCGCTCGGCCCTTTTTCGTCATGTTCAGCTTTATTTTTAAGATATACCTCAGCGTTTTCATGTGAAACCAAGATGAACGTTTTGAACTATGAGAATTCTACTTTCAAAATATTTTTTGTCAATTGAAATCGGACCATACCTGTCGCATTCAGGTCTGCTGGAAAATTGTATAGTAAAATATTCAAATGGCCACAGATCAAAAACTATGCATCGGACAGTTCCTGCTCTGCGCAAAAAGAAGGTTTATACTAATAACTAATACTGACCGGAGCATCTATGCTACAACTCAAAAAATAACCGAGTTATGAATTTTTGAAAAAAAATTTGGCTGGTTTTATCCGATTTTATTTCAAACTAAGAATCTGATCGGGTCGTCCGACCTCTCATTTTCTTTGTCTTTTCATTTTCTACAATTAGTCTATTGACACTATCATGATTATTATGATACTTTCAATTTTATGAGCAAAAACTAAAAAAAACGCGATTTTCTGCATAAAATTGTTAATAACAAAGTTATAAATAATAAAGTCGAGTGAAAAAAACCCGAGACCTCCCAAATACTAGACAGCGTACCTAAGTACTCGACTAAGTAGCTTGGTGCAAGGCGCGGACATCGATGCGCTATTTATAGGCACATGGCAGCCGCCACCAACCGCGACGAAACGTACGACCCGCCAGCCAATTTTGACTTTATAATATTAAATGCTGAAAGTAAGGGAACATTCAGGGCTCCTATTGAATAGCCAAATTGATCATACTACTAACTTTATCTTGTAAACAGTACGGAACTACCTCACTAGCAGTTTAGAATGTAATTCACTCTCGTATTAATTATTCGTTATTCGTTGTTTTTTGAATCTGCAGGAGGTGAAGTTTGACCGAAACGTGCGCCATGCGTATTCTGTCTAATAAACTTGTATATTGTTATTAACAATTAATTTAATATATATATATATATATATATATATATATATATATATATATATATATATATATATATATATATATATATATATATATATAGGTATATATATAATTAAACCATAAAGAACAAAGAGGTAATCAATATTTTTCACCATATATACGAGTGGTTCTAAGATATTTGATGCTGTAAGTAACACTAAAAAATTTTAAACAGGGTTATGTCTCATAATATTCATTTTCATCAAGAGAACTCAGTTATTAGATGAGAATATAGATTTCTTCCATATTAAATATATGAATTATAAAAAAAAATCGTGATAAAAACAAGATTTTTTCTCTATGAGTATTTTTTAATCGATAGGTATTCTGTTCTTATTTATGTCTCATAAGATCATAAATTGAAATATTATATTTATGAGCAATTTTGTCATTCTACGGCCTTACCTCTCGATTTAAGAACAGTTGTCGAACCTCCGCCATGAGGATTGGGAATTTATCATATATAATTCCAGTCAAAAACGGTTCTTTGAAGAATTCGAAAAGATCGTTGATCATAGACGTCTTAAAGCGGACCAAGATTTCATTCAAAAGGGTCACATGTTTACCCCAAACATTAACCAGATTTGTAACATCCATCGGCTGAAAGAAATATTCTGTATTAAAACAAATAAAAACAATTTACACATTTGAATGATTTTTTTGTCGAAAGGAGGTAAATACCAAATTCGAAATTCTTAGATATTAACAAAAACTATATATTTTGATACAGTGTGGTTTGTACTGCTGAAAAAAATTATTTCCGATAAGTTAACCGATACTAAATAATGTGCAATAAGCAGTATTATTGTGCAGTACATGGGTTGCCTGCAAAAAAAGGGGCAGAAAGAGCTAAGTAACCGTGGTAGTAAAATGCTATTAGAGATAAGTCTAGGAATAATATATTTCTAAAAGAAGTTAAGTTCAGAGTAATAAGAGCCAAAGTGTCATGAAAATTTCTCTACCACACAAGATAACATACCTTCATACACTAATACTAATGTGAACTGTATTCGAGAGATTATATCAATAAAATATTGAGATGTATGGCAGCATGGTCAGTAGGTTTTTTTTGCTTCACTGACGGATCCCTCTGCAGGAAAAGTAAAAGAAAGAGAACTAATGTAATCGACAGTAACATAAAAAAAAATATAAAATATAACACTGACAATAGCAATATGACACTGGCCAGACTGGCACTTTGCTACAATAGACTTTCAACCGCACCGCTCATACAACTAGGGCGTTCTTTGAGGAAGTGTCGGAACTTCTAGGAACGGAATTACGCACTTAACTCTTATAGATACGGATTACCGCTGGCACATAGACCCCAAATTTCACAAAAAGTGTGTTTGCTCAAATTTGGCACTTATCTCCCTTTGACAAAAAATTATTCATTTATTCGATAAAATATACATGACGCACGTTTTGGTGAAACTTCACCTTCTTCAGATGCTAAATGCAAACTAAGTATGTTTCTCCGTTATATCGAATACAAGAAATGAATAATAGATTGCAAATTGTGTAAAAAGGGTAAATGGAAGGATGGTCACAAATAATTAGTAAAAGACGAGAACTCCATTCTCAACTGCTAGTCAGGTAGTTCGGTAATTCAGGGGGCTTGTAGTATAATCAATTTTGTTATTCAATAGGACATCTGAATGTTTGTATTTATTTATTCTTAATGATTCTAGGAAATAAATTTTATTTCCCTTAATTTTCTAGAATCATTACAGATAAATAAATACAAACATTCAGGTCTCCTATTGAATAGCCGAATTGATCATACTACAAGCCCACTTCTGAATCTTTTCAAAATTACCGAACTACCTGACTAGCAGTTTAGAATGAGTTTTTCCTATTTTACTAATTATTTGTTACCATCCTTCTATTTACCCTTTGTACACAATTTTTCATGCCCGTCGGGCCCTAAGGCTGGCTACGGGCATGGGCCCAATCAATCCAAAATAAGAAATACTTTGAACTGAACAAAGTATTGTCGTTTAATTTTCGTTGTTGGAACGAAGTTCGTTGTCGCATGTTACACTCCAGTCACTTCGAAAATGAAAGCTAGTTCTAAACGTAAAAGGTTAAAAAAAATGTGTAACACTATCAGTTACGTTTGCGATGTGGCCACATCGTATCAGAATGTCCTAACCGTTCCTACGCTCATGACCTGGAAGATTTCATGAAAGCCACACCAGAGGCAATTGAATGGCTTCGTAATTTGGATGTAGATATATAGTTTGTCAGAATAATTATGTTTGTCCTTATATATTTAAGATTTCTTTGTTTCTGTGTATTTTGTATTTTACATACTTCTGTCATTGTATCGTACTGTAACCCCATACGCTAAATAAAATAGTTACGTTTGCGAAAGCTGTATTCCTAAATTTGTATGCGTTTAGCAAGCCGTGCGAGTCATAATAGGCATATTATACTCATGACCCCTTATTCAATAAATTACTCAATAACGTTGATAATTATACATATTTTTATAATAGTTAATAATAGTATGATTAGTTTTTCATATTTTTTAAAAACAATATGAATTACAATTTCCTTACTTTTTTCATTCAGTTACTCTAAAATGTTAATAGTTTATTTAATTGTGCATGCTATTTAATAAATAATATATTTCGAAAAAAACTTCGTTCCAACCGGGTGTTTTATTTTTTAAACTTAATCGTTATATGTTCTCACGTGTTTATTGAGGCAGCATATAGATTCCACTGTTTGCATTTGATTGATATACAACTTGAAGTAGCCTTGTCTTTCCAGGTTATCGCAATCTCCCGTTATTAGTAAACGCCCCTGAAATCACAACATGATATATAATAAATGATATATATATATATATATATATATATATATATATATATATATATATATATATATATACATATATATAAATATATATATATATATATATATATATATATATATATATATATATATATCTATTTATATTATATATATATATTTTTGAAGTAAGATCACAGTCGTACTAATTTGTATTTAGAAGGTAAGGGAAATCGACTGAAAGTTGAATATTAATCTCTTTATTCTATGCTAAGCTTTCGAAACACATTTGTTTCTTCCTCAGGGCTAGGAAAAGTGAGATCAACTAAAATTATACGTAATATCACATCCACAAATTTTTCTCATAAAAATAGAATGACAATTGAATTGAATTGTCATTCTATTTTTATGAGAAAAATTTGTGGATGTGATATTACGTATAATTTTAGTTCAGCTAATCCAATGATCATTTTCACTGTAATAGAAAAATTTTGTTGATCTCACTTTTCCTAGCCCTGAGGAAGAAACAAATGTGTTTCGAAAGCTTGGCATAGAATAAAGAGATTAATATTCAACTTTAAGTCGATTTCCCTTATCTTCTAAATATATATATATATATATATATATATCTATATCTATATATATATATATATATATATATATATATATATATATATATATATATATATATATATATATATATATATATATATATATATATATATATATATATATATATATATATATATACCGGGTGTCCACGGAAGGTGGCTCGCCCCTACAACTTTTTTGTTTTCGGAGATAATGAAATGAAATTTACAGGATCTGTTTAATGCATAAAACTGCGTTTTTTGACAAGTAATTCAACTTCATGCAACTTCCGGTTTCACCGGAAGTGACATAAACTTTCGATTTTCAAATGGGACACCTGGTATATTTTCAGTTTTTTTGTCTCCATATGACATTGAGAATACAACCATGTATCATTTGCTACTTTCTGTAACCGTTGTTCAATTTTTTTTTCGAAATAAGTTTCTATTGTAGAGGGCTATAGATGCGTTCAAATAAATAATTTCGGTCCTAAAATGGCCCTGTTTGCCGCCCAGGGACGTAGATTTGTGGGCATGGCTTTGGACTTATTTTGTTTAAGTTGTGTTGGTCACAGGTTACTCGATGATTTCAAATGTTATTTTAATCTCAATAAGATTCAATAAGATTTAAAGAAAGTTCTAAGGTAATCGGATTTCAGGTTTTTATCGAAAGTTTTCTTTCAACCTAATACCTAGAGTGCGGTATCAAATTAATCGTAATAAAATTATCTTTTTTTTAAACCCGACGAGCCACCATGTTGCCATTTGAAAAAAAATAGTAATAAAAGTTTTAAAATTAAACTTCACAGAGCTGAAACATTTTGATCGAAAACAGTGAAGTTGTATTTCAACATACATTTTAGGACCGAAATTAGTTATTTGAATGCATCCATAGCCCTCTGGAATAAAAATTTATTTCGACAAAAAAATAAAAAAAAGATTACAAAAAGTAACAAATGATACATGGTTGTATTTTAAATGTCATATGGAGACATAAAAACTGAAAATATACCCGGTGTCTCATTCAAAAATCGAAAGTTTATGTCACTTCCGGTGAAACCGGAAGTTGCATGAAGTTGAGTTACTTGTCAAAAAATGCAGTTTTATGCATCAAACAGACCCTCCACATTTTATTTCATTATCTCTGAAAACAAAAAAGTTATAGGGGCGAGCCACCTTCCGTGGACACCCGGTATATATATATATATATATATATATATATATATATATATATATATATATATATATATATATATATATAAAAATATATATATATATATATATATATATATATATATATATATATATAATATATATATATATATATATATATATATATATATATATATATATATATATATATATATATATATATATATATATATATATATATATATATATATATATATATATATATATATATATATATATATATATATATGAATATATCTACAAATAATGACTGTTTGTACTTGTCACCCTTCAAGCTACAATTCCACAGGAGGAAAATTTTGGTTGCTGTTGCTTGTTTCCGTAAATGTTGCAAAATGTTCCATTTAAAATATCTTCAAGTTTCGGCAACAAATTGATTGTTTCTACTAAATAATATGCAACTATTGACAATTTCAGTTGCTTCAGTGGAAACAAAAATTTACGTATGTTGCCATAAGTTTCTATCCTTGGCAACAAGGAGAAACTTTCAGCATAACATGTTCCTCCGGTGGAACTGTAGCTAAACATGGTAAATAGTTAACTATTCTACTATAAACAGGTACAAATTAAAAACTGCTGTCTCCATCTGTATGTCAGTATGTTGACTTAAGAGTCTATCATCGCAAATGTTGGGACCACTCACGTAATTATCTGAAGCCATCATTAATTCAACAGGAATTTGCTTTCCAGGCGCAGCAACATTCAAGTAATACACATCGCCAGGCAACCAACAATATGTGATTATGGGCTTTCGAAATTTCGGTAGTGATTCCTTCACTTGCATCATTTTCTCGGGAACTTCTGTTTTGATGATTGTCCTCTCGTATTCCCGAAACTCTTCCGGAATGAGCATTTCTCTAAACTGGTTACCTATCATTTCTCCCACTTCGTTGGCATTGTAGTATATGTGACTCTTATATTCCGCGTGATATTTTCTGGAATATTTAGTAAGTGAACCAGCTGCGAATATGCAAGGATCATTGGTACAAAATCTGTGATCTATCACCAAACGACCTGTTGAACAAAAAAATTACTGAGCGAGTCCCACATGAGTAGATAATTTGGCAATCAGCATTGTCATTTAAAATATGTCGGCATCTATTATGGGTCGAGTAAAAGTAATTTCACCGTACCTACTATGATGTTAATATGACATAAAGTCATTTTCATTTTACTTAAACAACTAATTCAATTTATATAAGTAGGTATTGAAAAGTATTACAAACAAATTCTCAACCCCTTACTTCAATCTGGGGCGTTGTAGAATCTATGTTTTCAGCGGTCGCAAATAGTGAAAATCAACTTGAAAATACAAATGGGGGTTGCCTTGTCCAGTTTAATTCCACGTTTTGAGAAAATATGCAACGATCATCCATCACATTAATTAGTTAGTTTTATGGTATTACAGTGATTATATAACTCATGTATGAATGAGCCAATAGAATCCGTGAATTTTGCATAACAACGGCGTATAGATAAGTGAATATACCCTTGACGACGTGATATAATCGTTTTGGTGTTTCGCCTCGTGTCAAAATGTATGAATATTTTCATATTGACGGTGTTTTGACGTTTGTCAAAAAAATTAATATTTTTTATTCGTTATATAATCGTAACGAATGCCACTCGAGCAATCGAAAATAATCGATTATACTGACCTCGTCACTCGGCGTATTTTTTTAAAACACCACTCGAGCTGCGCTCTCGTTGTGTTTCGCAAAATACGTCTCGTGCTCTTGTGATATTACTGCTGAAAATAAATATATTAAATAATGAAAATATGCAAGCTTCAGTTTCACCAATCTTTCTCTTATGATTAGTTTTACTTATTTATGTCAAGGCAAGGCGCTGTGGAATCATTTCAATTAGAAAAGTTTGCCGCGACTAGGAAAAGTTTGGGAACCACTGCGTTAAACTCAATCTGTAGAATCTGCGGAAGTGCGAAAAACCTCCAAAACCACGAAATATCAAGATATCTCTACATTGAAACGGCGGCGGTTAGTAAAAAATCTTTAAAACAACAAAATGTGGTTTAGGGGAACAAAAACCAGTTTTTTCAGATCCATACATCCTTCAGAAAACCGTAAATATCTGGATATGTTGTTCATAATAATTAACTTCCTTATTTTTTGCCATCGGTTCAATTCCAAGTACTGATGATGCGGAAGCCACAAGTCGAGAAATTTAAATATCATGTCATAGTCGATAAATCAGGAATAGGAGAAACTGAAATCAGACAGAGAATACACCAAAGTCGGAAAATAGTGGGCGCACTAATATCTCTCTGGTGGGATAAGAACATTTCTTGAGATCTGCACTTTCAATGCTGACCTGAGGAGGAGAATCATAGCTGTTGAAATGGACTACATTCGCAGAAGCGCTGAGATCTCCCGGGCCGAAATTCGTCAGATGAAAAATGGATGCAAGAGAGACAATAATGGAGCGCATAGAAAAGGGGCCGCTAAAATGGTTTGGACATGTACTAAGGATGCCAGAAGATAGGTGGCCAAAAAAGTATACCAATGGAGATCACCAGATAAAAGAAAAAGAGGAAGACCTCGAAGGCCATAGAGGTCTGGAAAAGAAAGATACATCAGATCTAGACTTATATGGAGAAGAAGAAAGGGATTACCGCTATAAGCAGTACTTATAGATTTAAATGTATTTATACATGTATTTTATACACGAAATATATACCTATATATATATATATATATATATATATATATATATATATATATATATATATATATGTATATATATATATATGTATATATATATATATATATATATATATATATATATATATATATATATATATACAGTGCTGCTTTCATGATGAAAGGAACAAATTCATTAAAAAATTAGGTTTCTATTTCATGTTAAAATCCTCGGACAGGTCGATTAGTATTTTTATTTGGGCATTTTTCGCAATAAAAATTTTGTATACAGGGTGTCTCATTCAAGAGCTATGGCTTTGTCATTAGTTTTTTTAAAGGTAATACCCTGTATATTATTTCACTTTACAATTCTACGATAAATTGTTATCACTTTTTGTGAACATACCATATGCCTCAACTCGATGGATTGCCAGAAACGGAGATAGTGGGTAATGAGAGGTACGATATGAAAACACACAAATGTAATTACTAATTTAATTTTTTACATATGTTCAATCTGTTGTCCGTTTACTTCGAGACATTTTTGAAGTCGATTCAATGTTTCCCGTTGCACATTTTCAATTACTTCTGGACTGATAAGTCTTATTTCCTGCCTGATTCTCTCTTTTAGATCATCAATATTATTTGGTCTATTCAAATAAACTTTAGACTTCAAATAACCCCATAAGAAAAAATCCAATGGGGTTATGTCCGGTGATCTTGGCGGCCACTCAATCGGACCTTTCCGTCCTATCCATCTGTTGGGAAAAGTTGCATCAAGAAATTGTCGAACAGCGATTGAATAGTGAGGAGGTGCCCCATCTTGTTGAAACCATATCTCGTTATTAGGTATGTCAGGATCTTGTGGGTTAGGAAACAAAACAGCTAAAGCCGGAATGAGTTCGAACTGGAGAAAGTTCAAGTAGTCCTCTCCGTTTAGTGTTCCTTCAAAAAAAATAGGGACCAACTATACGATTTCGAACAATCGCTGCCCATGTATTAATTTTTTGAGGCCGCTGTGTGTGGCATTCTTGCATCCAATGAGGATTCTCGGTCGCCCAATACCTACAGTTTTTGTCTGTTGACGTGGCCATTTAAAGTAAAGGTGGCTTCATCAGAAAAAATTATGTTTGTAATGAAATTTAGATGTTGATTATGAATTTCAAGAATCTGCTCACAAAACTGTACTCTGCGGTCAAAATCGTCTTCTAATAATTCATGTACCAGCTTAATTTTATAGGGATGATACTTATTTACCTTAAGTATTTTATGCACGGACCCTACTGATACATTGAAATTATTGGAAATTGTAGTAATGGATGTATGAGGGTTATCTTGGGTTTCTAGTAGAACGTTCAGCCTTGTTTCTTTCAGATACTCTCGGTGGTCTTCCTTTAGGTAAATCTCTAACGTGGCCGTATCTCCTGAATTTTGATTCAATTTTTGCTGACTGTCGATCTAGTAATTGGCGGACGATCAGGATGATTTTCATTGAATAGATTGCAGACTTCTTCTTGTGAACGCACCCTATCTCCAAAACCAATCATCATAAGTACTTCAATACGTTCTCTCTCAAGTAATTGCATTTTCTTAAACAATGAAGTAGTGTAGTGCCTGGAGCGTTAAAAACGTGAAAACTGCGGACTATACAGCACCAGTGAATGAATTCAGATGGTACATGTGAAATTTCATTCTTCAGATTTAATGACAATGTTTACCTAAATTTTTTTTTGTACTTTTAATCCACATTTTAAATCTCCAGGTGCTCCACTATCTCCGTTATAATCTGGGAATCCATCAAGTTGAGGCATATGGTATGTTCACAAAAAGTGATAAGAATTTATCGTAGAATTGTAAAGTGAAATAATATACAGGGTATTACCTTTAAAAAAAACTAATGACAAAGCCATAGCTCTTGAATGAGACACCCTGTATACAAAATTTTTATTGCGAAAATTGCCCAAATAAAAATACTAATCGACCTGTCCGAGGATTTTAACATGAAATAGAAACCTAATTTTTTAATGAATTTGTTCCTTTCATCATGAAAGCACTGTATATATATATATATATATATATATATATATATATATATATATATATATATATATATATATATATATATATATATATATATATATATTTCATTGAAAACTCACCATCGAATACCAATCCAGCCTTTTGGATAGCAGCGTGGGTCTTATTACTTATGCTCTTGTCGGCGTACATGAACATAAACTTGCAACCCAAATGAAATGGTTTATTGTTAGAGACGAGTTCAATTTTCGACACTTTGTTATTTTCCTCCAACTTCCAATCGTTCAGAACATACCCTCTGAACACCCTCACTCCTAAGTTCTCTATTATTCTATTGACGGCTTCGGCAATTTCTGGATCGGTGAACACCAGATTAGATGATTCTGGATTCTCACTACAGAAATACTGAATGGTGTTTGGTTCTACTAGAGCGAGGACGTTTGTTGGAATTCCATGTTCTATTAATGACGCCAAACAGGCTATTGCTCGAAGGTCTTTTCCATATACGATCACAAAGTCTAGAAAACCATTGAATGTATTAGAAAAACATTTATGAAATCAATAAATAGTTGCTATGAATAAATACTTCGATCCTGGAAATTGACCGAAAATAAGCTTAATTCACTAAATGTTCCAATATCAAGACAACTAGAAATACTGTTGAGATTTATTATTGCAGTATTTGTCTGTAAGATATTCCAGAAACGCCGTCAGTCGCTTCTTTCTTAAAAACATTTCTTCACGTTTTACGAACGTGAGAAAATTTATATAGTTTCACAATGCAATGAGGCTAGAATAGTATATTGTATAATCAGCACGTAAAAAGTAATTTCTCACGAGGACCAGTAGAAAATGAGCTTTCCGTGCAAGTTATATACTATTATTTTTCTACGACTATAACATACCTACATTCTGTTTTGCTCTTTTATTTTGATAGATTCTTGTTTTGTTCAACAATTGAAAGTGTATTTTGTTTGGTTAGTTATTATTGTTGAATTTTATTTTTAATTCTTTATATGTGCTCTGTTTTCAAAATTTTGTAATTTTATATGACAATAAAGCTATTTTTCTCTTTCTCTCTCTCTATAATAGCGAAATCTGATTTTCTTGTAAGGAATACTCTTAATAAGTTTGGAATATTTTCCAATGTCTACAGTTCTGTTAATATTCAGTATGGCCCTTAAAAAAAAATATTGCGCCAATGAAGTTGAGGACTTCAGTTCATTAGATAATTCATTGAAATATACAAGTAAAACAGTTTCTGAATTTGACGAGATACCCTTCCTCTTTGTCAATCTGTGATGGATTATCAGGCTTTCACCTTTTTTTTTTGATATTTAAATGATTTAATTGACACAGGCCTGTTTTACGATTTAGTAATTTCTGGAGGAGTAAGTTATAAGTCACTTTTACACCGTTCACCACTTGATTCAAGTTATAATACAGAGCTGTCACTATTCTTAGCTTGAATTTTGACATTCCACGGGAGATGTGATAAATTGTACAATAATAACACAATTACTTCATTGTGTTATCAGGTAAGGAAATGACATTAAAGAAATACTACAATGTTCGTTTTTGTTTAATTAAAAACAGTTATTAAGGAGCAGTATTGTGTCACGATCGAAAAATAGTTATTTTTCACTTCTATATTATATGTTTATTTCACCTTGGATACGGTTGCTATATACACACTCATTATGCCCTAGGGCGTAATGAGCGGGCGTTATGAATCATAACGCCCGCTAATTGTCCGAAGAGAAATGAAGCAACTTCCATTGATTGAATATTTCATAATCCTTGTCGTATACGACTCTGGATTTCTCCGGCAATGAATTATTCGCAGCTTTTACTGCATTTTCTATGATATTATTGGGTAAATTAATTTTCATTATTTCTATAAGACTACACAAAGAAAGCATCAAAGACATCCACTAAATATGATGACAAAAATATCCACAAACGTCAAAATATCAACAAATGACATGCCTACTATGAGAAGGAGAATGGATAGTGTAGGAGCAATGAACCGATTTTAAAATCGATTTTTCATTATAATAAAATAACTTATTCGTGAAAAATAAAATCTTGCATTCACCACTTGCGTTACTAGATCCTAACATCCCTCGGGCCAAAGGCCCTCGGGCCGAATGTTACCCTCCGGGCGTTAGGATCTATATAACGCACTTGGTACATAAATAACTATTTTATATCTCACCATTTCTCATAATTTTTTTGTCCCCAAAATCTTTCCTATATGTTTGAATTCTATTGAATACTTGAACTACATCGTTGTCGGTGTTGATAGTGAAAAAATTTTCCGGAAAATCAGTGGTGGTTTTCCTGCCTTTCAATTTCATTGTCGGTAATTTATACTGTTCCCCACAGAAGAGAATTAGATAATCGTAAGGAACATGGGTGACTTCGTTCACAATAATAATCTTCTTTTTCCGCTTTATAGCTGTCAGGACACCGTGGACGATGTTTACGTTGATACGTAAATACATTTGAAGTACTCGGTGGTAAATAGTGAAACCGCTGGTGAGTGGGGACATGCCTTTAGTGCTCGTTTCTTCCTTATAAAACGGTAAACCATGGGGAGATACCACTGTGATATTGGTGAAGGTAACCTAGAATAAAAACCCAAAACTGAGGAAAGTAAGAGTGTTGCAGAGGCCTCGGTAGCTCAGCGGTAAGGTGTATCGCTTGTAAAACGAGGATCGTGAGTTCGAGTCCCACTTTGATCTTGCGTGTTGTGGATGTATGTAATTCAGTGGTTCATAAATTTGATCTGTTGGGTAATGACTTAGATTCAAGCCCATTGGCCGTTCGGAACCGGCGTAAAACTGTAAGTTCTTGAGTTAAAAAAGAAAGGGTGTCATGGGACACTTGGTAGGAACGAAGTTCCTTTGAATAATATAGAAGCAACACAATTTGCAAAAAATAAACATGTGCGTCTCGGGATGCTCGACAAAAGTGATAACATATAGTTATCCAAGTTGAAATAATTAATATTGAAATGTGAGGCCAAGAGCTGCAACGAGATTGTAAATGAATAAATGAAAAAAGCCTGAAATCATCTGGGATTCGAACCCAGTAATACGATACCAGTGTTCAGTACACGGACCACTCGGCCGTCAATACAACGTAGGAAAAAGACGCAAGAGTGTATATTACGAGAGTGTAACGTATCGCCACGCTATATAATGGAATATGCCTAAACCTACTATAAGTAGTCATTATTTTATGAAACAAATTTTTAATGCTTCATCTTTTCATTATGCCATATCTGATTCCTATCGTAATCTGTCCTTTTATGCATATAATTAATACAAAATAATTTTGTATAATTTATATTCATAAAAGAACAGGATTCATTGTGGATCGCCTGCGTAGTAACTCTCAAACAACGGGAACGCTGTCCAGTACGGAATCAGAAAGAGAAGGAATGAGAGAACGGAAAGAAAGAGGGAGAAAGAGAAAGGTATTATACGCTACTCCCTTGTATGAGTCACATTCTCGCGGTTTTATCGTTACGGTTTTAGTCTCACATTATTTTCAGTTTAGTCGCGCAGCGACGCAGTCCTCCAAGCCTGCCGTACGGAACTTCGTTCCAAAAAAAGAGTGTTGCAATTGATTTTGATTATTATAATTTGAATTACGGAACAATGTACTGTAGTTTTAATACAAACGTGAAAACACTGCCATCGTCGGCTCCTTACCAACAAGTCCGGCCGGGAACCACACACAAGAGATTCTAAAAAAGCAGTTGCTGTGTCTCCGCTTCCGATAACCACAAGTCGATTATTAATTTCAATTCTTTTCAATCCCGTCAATCTGACCATCGAAATGAAAAGAGCAAAAACGTCTCTGGTCTCTGTAACGCATTTCGGTGGAAAAATGGACTCCTCGATGAATTTTGCGTCGTATTCAGGTAGATACCTTGGCCTCACTGGCGTCAGATACTGAATGCAGTTCAACACATGGCGATCTCTAAGGAGAGAATCCAAGTCTTTGTATTCTACAGAATAGACTAATAAAGAGAAATCGGCCAGTCTATGTATTTCGTTGAGAAAGTACTTGCAGAATTTTTGGAATACTGGATAGATGAGTAAGTTTTCCAAGACACCAACACTACCAACTCCGTGCTTAGTATCTTCTACCCACTCATAGAGGGTGTAATGGGCGAATAGGTAATCTAGATCCACGTGTTCGCTGATAACTGGAAAATTATTGATATTAGTATAAATATAGTATGTGTGGATTCAATGCATATTGGTTCCTAGTAGTAGGGGAGCCCAAGCGGCGATTTTGGGATTTACTCAAGCACGGCAGAATAACATATTGGGGGAACCTTGCACTCTGTTAATTATCTCCTCCATACATGAACCCTTAGTATGGGGGCGTTCATCTAGGGCAGCCGATTAGTAAAAAAAAATCGATCGTTCGGAAAACTCGAGCGCATCAGATTAGGGCAAGGTGAGTTAATTACATGCAGAAGAGTATGCATTTCACTAATCTGACGATTTGCACATGGCATAAGGAAATAGGAGACTCACAAAGTTGCAAAAAGAAAATGGCACTTTGACATTCTCGAGCACGGTCAAATTTTTATTTTTATTTCGAAGGAAATGTCACGAATTTTTTGTGCATTTATATCGGCGGGCGATGAGTTCTGGTCACGTACGAGTAAATCCCAAAACCCCCACCATGCAAACCGGCAGATTATCTTACCTTCGTTATCAGAGACGATGCGGGGTGTATAAACTATTAATATCTGACGCGCTCGAGTATTTCTATATAACGATTTTTTTTTACATTTTTGAAAATATGCACACGTTTTCCCCCCAGTGAAATGGCATACATAATATAACCTTTTTTATGTTTTAGCATCTAATCTTCACAATCCAAAAGGTCCCCACGACGCCCGAGTAATTCCCCATTCAGCATCTCGGGCTCACCTACTAAAGAATTAATCATAGAAAAAGTGAAGCTGTTGGGATTTTCCATAGTTATTTACTTATTTTAAGGTTGTCTGAAGGAAATTAGTTAGACTTGAGAACAACCGATTAACCCGAAAAATGTTTTTACTTGATTTGAGTTCTCAATAAGAATGAAAAAAAGGAGGATATTTCATTTCAAAACGAATTCAGATGTTTTGTTTCCAATTGTGAGAGACATATTCGAAGGGAGTTTCGACGTAGCTGTATACTGAATCAAGGATATGGCAGAACCACCGAAGATGTTTCTCGAAAATAGGAAAGAGTTCTTGTTGATCACTCCCCAGAAGCCAGGAAAATTTTCACCTCGTTTAACTGTGGACGTGAATTTTGTGGTGACTTTTATTACCAGCTAATCCTATTATCTGATTCTGGCATATCATGACAAGTGCCATGTAGTTACTGTCCGGATTCTGTACTGCATCCAAATATTGCCTTGATATATCCATCTCCTTCAGCATCTGATTCAGAAATTCTTGAACACAGGGAAGGTCATCTTCGTTTGATAATCTTACTTTTATTTCACAGTCTACCGTATTCCTGTAAACCGATGAAAATATATTAAAAAAGCGACAAGTGTGTCTCAATTCCATAATGATCAAGTCACTTAGTTTGTTAGTTACAAATCCAAAACCACTTCACGGATTTCAAAGCAATGTGCGATTTTATTACAATTGACAATTGCATAACAACCTAAAACATAGCAGAGAAATACTATGAATAATAATATTATTTTTGTATGAAGAATATACATCAAAATAAGAAGTATTATAAATTCTTGTTACAATTATTTTTATCTGTGAATAACCGATACTATGAAGAGAGTAATTACACCAAACATATTTCCTATGAATGAAATCATTTAAATCGATTTTCATATGAGAATTATGATGTTATCTACAAATCTACAATCCTCCTACACTAAGAAGAGGAGGTTCAAGGAAACTTTCAGGTCGCTCAAAGGTTTATAAGCGATGTATCCTGATATGACCTAAAATGGATAGTAAGAGAATAAAATGTAAGTACGACGAATAACCCAAGTGACAGATATAATTTATATAATTAAATTCTGAAAATGGCAATGATCAGGACATATAGCAAGAAGAACGGACAATAGCTGGCGAAGCCGTTGCTTTGTTTCTGATAGACAAATAAATTTAATGAAAAATATCTATGTGGGGGAGGCAGCACCATGAGAATGTCTGAATGCTTTATGCTATATATATATATATATATATATATATATATATATATATATATATATATATATATATATATATATATATATATATATAAATATAATGTACGTATTTATAAATAAATACAAATTTAATTATGCTAATTAAATAATCAACCGAACCCCCTAGTGGACCTGCATATATATATATATATATATATATATATACATACACTGACAACAAGATACTTAACCTCAAACTATAAATTATTTTTATTTGGAAATTAAC
Source organism: Cynegetis impunctata (assembly GCA_030704885.1). Lineage (NCBI taxonomy): Eukaryota > Metazoa > Arthropoda > Insecta > Coleoptera > Coccinellidae > Cynegetis > Cynegetis impunctata. The sequence continues at coordinate 156,412 of JARQZK010004347.1, forward strand.
TTCCGAATATAATAATTAAGATAATGAGGTAAGTAGTTGAAAAACTTTTTTAGAAATTAACATTATTATTATTATTATTAGTATTATTATTATATGTATATAATACCTATGAAGGACATAAAGATCATGTGGAAAGGTGCTGTGGTTTCTAGGTGTGACCCGAACAAAGTTATCAAGTAAATTGTATGACATATCAGTTGATGGAGTACACAGCAAACAATAATTTTTATCCTTAAAACATTTGAATGCGGACTTGAGAAGAATTGAAATGGCTTGCTCGTGGTCCGGATCGGCAGCTAAAACCTCTAGAGCAAAAGCATTCGGCTCTCCATAGAACGTAGGACAATGTATGATCTTCTTCAGAATATCTGGAAACCACAATGAAAAGTAATTCAAGAAATAAATTTTTTCTCATACAAAAACACATGTTATATTACAAATTACACAATAAAATAATTATCGAAATATGACTCTCAATAATTTAACATCATTCATAATGCGATCTACTTCATTTAATATTAAATGATGACTTATCATCAAATTTTCTATTGATTTTTTAACTTGATTTTGTGTACTACTACTGTTAGTTTATGTTTGCCTTAAGAAAACTTGGTGATTCTTTGTGTTACCTACTTCAAACATTATTGATACAGAAAAGATTTTTTTGATTTTCCTTTTCTTTATGCATTTCAGGTCAACAAGAATAAGTAGTACCTATATCTCTACTATAAATATTTATCACTCATTTAGTCAAAATGAATGAAATTTTTTTCAACAATAAAATTTGCATTGAAAAATGCATATAGATGTGGCATCATGAAAAATTTCTCCCCAGTTAGGTAGGTACTATATTAACTGTCAGAAAAATAACGAAACAATGCCTCCATCAAAACTATTTCATTTAAGTAAAAAAAAAATGCTCGTTTCAGATTTAGGTGAACTTTCTATAACTCAGTCTAAAACTGATACGTCTTGAATAATTCAAGTGAAAGTAACAACTTTGTGAATGCCTGTGTAGAGATATGTAATTTTATGATATTCTAGTCTTGAAATTTCGTGAAGTCCCATATACATAGGTAGAACTAACTATTTGAAATTGCAAAACTAGAATATATAATCAAAAACGTAGTTACGAATATGAGAAATCTATTTCTAATTATGCAACTCATTGTATAGAAGAAAATTTTGAAATTAAATATGAAAAATGAACTCTCTAAAATTTTCGAAATCAATAGGCATAGAAGTTCCAACGATTTAATGAAATTTAATCTTATACAGAAACTAGGTGACCCGGCAAACGTTGTTGTGCCATATAAATTATTTTAATACCTAAAATATAAATCCGCGAACCCCGATGTGTGCTACGCCCATTCGATGCGTTATTTATATGCACACGGTAACGGCACACCTCACGCCCGCTGCAATCCGTGACGAAACGTAATCATTGTGTGAGAGTAGGGTTGTCATCCGTCCGGGTTTCCCCGGATTTGTCCTAGTTTGGGGGGCGTCCGGGGGTCATCCGGACGGGGCTTTCAAAATATGTTCGGGTAAAACCCGGACAAATTTTGTGTCCGGGTGTGTGAAGCTTGAGTGTTAGTGATGGAGAGGAGCTATTAAATGCAAACCAGTTGTGGCCGAAGTTTTTCGAAACATCTATATTCTAAACTGCTCAAAATTGCATAGTAATATTTTTGTATACCAGCTCACAATGCGAATGTAGACTGAGTTTTTTCGCTAGGGTCGCAGTAATGGAGAAAGGAGAGAAACTTGCTAAATACACATACGCTTTCTTCTCTGATCAAAATAAAGTCTAATTTTAAAGATTTGAGTTGCTCCGACTTTTACAAATTCATGATGAAAAATAAAGACATTTTGGAAAAAATTGGCAAGTCTGAAAAATTCCAAGTTAAGTTGAATTAGTAAAAAGAACTTGATCTCGTTAAAATTAAATCTTGTTACTTACTTTTGATTTATAGTTAATAAGTAATTTAGACTTTTGGGTACCTAACCTATCTAACCGAACTAGATGACCTATCCTATAATTTGCTATTACAATGTAGAATCAAGTCTATTTGATTTTTGATCTACCAAAAATTATCGTCATGAGTTGTTTTTTATTTGATGATACAAATTACAGAAAACTGTAAACTGTGTATAATAGAATTTTATTTGTTTTTTTTGTACTGTTTTGGAAAAAAGGAAACACACGTGTTTCATTCCTCCCTGAAGTATGTGTCAGGGAGGCGGGCAGTTTGAGTTTGGGATTAACTCCTTCAGCCAGATCAGATGATACACTTGTATGTACAAGTGCATTAAGGATAGGTGAGACGGGATATTTATGGAACATAGGAAGTGTGGGTAGGGTTCAGAGGATTAATACTGGCCCAGCATTCGCCTTGTAAGTTTGCAAGCAGTGACTTACATTACCATGAGGAAACCTCTGAAAAAAACTCATGGCAGACCAGTCGGCCCCGGGGTTTGAACCCGAGACCTCCAAAATACTAGTTAGCGTGTACTGTTTTTTCCGGCATCGGCAATTTAGGTGATGGCAACCCTATGTGAGAGCGACAGGAGACCGGCTTCGTTCTCATCCCTACTCCGTGACGTTCACTGGGTGAGAGGTGACACCGGTAGACCTCTGTTAGGAATAACTAATCTATGATCAGGGTTAAAAAATATGGGTAGATGATATAAGGGTGAACATTTAGGGTTGTAGGTAATAAAACATCATAAGAAAATAAAAATACAAAATTTTGTCCAAAAAATAAGAAACAATGTTTGGGGTCGAACCCCCATATCACTTAGGGGTATGAAAAATAGATTACGACCGATTCTCAGACCTACCGAATATACATATAAAATTTCATGCAAATTATTCAAGCTGTTTCGGAGGAGTATGGCAACTAACACTTTAACACGAGAATTTTATATATTAGAAGCTTTTACCTTGACGGATACTTTTGACTTCGGACAATGAAGTTCTTGAGAGTCTACCCATCGAGGTGGTATAAGTGGCATCTCCACCCACTGTGTTCAATAGACATGTGGACAGTAGACTCGACCGACTGCCAGTCTTAAAAAACCCCGTCAAGTCAAAATATTCCAAACTAGTTTCCTCTCTTTTCATCAACAAAGTTGATAAATCCAAAGAAGGATCGATTGTCCACAAGTCTTCACTACTACTATCTGAATAAGAATAATCCGATATTTCACTTTTTTCTGCTGACATTTCCCGGCTGGGTACCGAAAGTATTTCAGAAAATACCGGTTCTTCACTGCAAACAATAATGTACAAATGAGAAGCAATCTGCTTATAAGGTGAGTATATTTTTGATATGATTTGATATGGAGATTTCAGTGAAATTTACGGAAAATTTTTGGATCGAAGTTCTTTATCGCAAGTTACACTACATACACTAGACGAATGGAAGCTACTAAAAATTATATAAGGTAAGTTGGGGTAAGTGTGTAGCAATATTTGGAAAGTTCGTATATACACCATATTTTTAAACAAAGCACTAGAGTTGCAGATCTCAAATTTTGGCATAACATAGTTATGGGTATTGTCTACAAGTCCTCGTAATAAAACTTTGATATAAACACATTTTCGCATTTATTTCTATATTATATATATTTCTATGCCCATAGTACACACTTGGGGGCAAGTGTGTAAAACTGCGATATTTTATTTTTCGACTGGTGCAAAAAAAAAAAAGTTACAAACATTTCAACAAGAAATGGACATTAACTGAATAACTAAAAGTGAAGAAAAAACATGAATATATCCTAAAGGTGAAGTAAAATACTTGAATAAATCGAGTTATATTACTAATGAACATTATAATCTGTAAAAGAAAGTTCAAATCGATGCAGAGCCCTTTTAATAACAACTGGCTTTGGAAGAACCATAAAAATATTTTGAGTTCCAATGAAAGCACATTCCTCAGGATCAGCCCAGATGAAATAATTTGTAGTAGTTGGATCTAACGAATGAACGTAACTTAAAAATTTTAATTTTACTTCTTCGTCTTCTTTTTTTGTTGACAGTAACATGAATACCACCAACATCCAATCACTAACATCTACATCTGAATTTTCTTTGTTTAGTTCATCCATAAATGTGATCAATTCTTCCTGATCTCTAAATTCTTCGTCAATATCATCATCACTCTGGTCTTCACAAACTTCTTCTTCATCTGATGATGTTTCTGATTCACTGACTATACGTTAGAGACTTTACTTTTTTTCACTGTCTTCTTAATTGGTTTTTTCTGTAAATGTTTAATTACCTCTGGAGCAGTTATAATTTCAGCTCCACCCGCGATTTTTCTTCTAGGTTTCTTGTCTTCTTTTCCTCTGTGTTGTTTCAACATTTCCAGAAGCAGCTCTTGAAATAGTGAACTTTTCTCATGTTCACTATTAGTACACACTTGTCTAGCTGAATTAATACACACTTCCACACAGTAGAATTTTAGTGGGACAAGTGTGTACTAGTATCAAATAATAATAAACGCTTAATCTAAAATAAAAATAACGACTGTAGTTTAAAATTGAACAGTTTCTTACCATATTTGTAGTAAAAAAACTTCAAAAACTCACTTGGAACTATGATGTCACACGATGAGTAAACGTCTACCAACTACATGCACTGTGTATGGTGAGAGGTTATGAAATATTAGCTTTTCCCGCCAATATAGCCATTATCTTAACTTCGGCTGTAGCTTACAATGGCCTATTATGAACCTTTAGGTACTGTTTTATAGATGGCCACACCAGTATGTTATCGGAATAAGAATTATTTGGCGCTTACACACTTACCCCGAGAACACACTTACCCCATTTAACCTTACTTATGTGTATTGATCTATGTTTTGAAAGCCTATACTCTTAACGCTGGTGGCATGTTTTAATTCAGAGACGGATACAATCAATATGTCTATTTCAAGTATGGAACTGGTTCTGAGAATTGAAGTTTGAATTATTTATTACCCCGAGGCGAAGCTAAAGGGGTTAAAGTTTCACGACAAAAAGTTGGGATCTGGTCCGATTTTAAAAATTCCAACTGATATCGATAAAATACATATGATTTCATTGGGGAATTTTAATTCCCAATTTTTCCCAACGAAGAATAAAAAATTATAGCGTTTTTACCTCGAGGCGAAGCTAAAGTTTCAAGAAAAAAAGTTGGGATCTGGTCTGATTTCAAAAATTCCAACGGATATCGATAGAATACATATGATTTCATAAGAGAATTTTTGTTCTCAATTTTTTCCAACGAAGAATAAAAAATTATAGCGTTTTTTAGATAGGCATTACGACATGCCCATGCGCTAAGGTCGATATGTACGAAGTCCTACAAAACATGCGTCGAAGTGCTCTGTGTGCCACGGTAACCAAGCGACGTTGATAGCTTCAGGTTGATTCTGCGTCTGTATCTGCTTCCCATCTTATCAATTTGATTCATAATTTGCAGCAAAATGAACCGGGATAGGATATTTTTGCTGAATTTTCACGGATTTTATTCGTAATATCGAATTATTAATAAATTTATTGCAATTTTCCTTCATTTCAGTCGTAAAATCGACTTTCATTGTTATTCAATTTATATAATACATTCAAAAAATATTGACGACATGCTCATGCGCCGAGAGGTTTTATCATTCCTAGTGCTACGCAGTAGGGTGTCCTTTTTTTTATTGTAGATTATGTGTGACTTTGAAGTGGACTGTTGATTTTAATTTTTACGAATAATCTACTATGTAATTGTGTGATGATAATCTGGCGTCAAGATGAATAATTGAATGATAGTTATATATATATATATATATATATGTATATATATATATATATATATTTATATATATATATATATTTATATATATATATATATATATTATATTTATATATATATATATATATATATATATATATATATATATATATATATATATATATATAATATATTTGTATATATATATATATATATAAAAATATTATATATATATATATATATATATATATATATATATATATATGTATATATATATATATATATATATATATATATATATATATATATATATATATATATATATATATATGAACATAACTTTTTAATACTTCATCATTTCCAAACTAAAATATCCCGAAATCGGTACACAGTATTGAGTTTCACATGTTTGAATTCACATGAAATTTGTACTAGAAAATTCGGTAAGAACCGTGTATCTAGCGCCCTCTATGAGAAGCAGATATAAAAACAAATGTAAGCAATATGTCAGCTTCCAAAACATATTCGTATAAAATTTCTTCATTTTTCACTTGTATATTATTTGTTGATTTTACCTTAAATACGGTCGCTATAAATACACACATTATGCCCTAGGGCGTTATTCGTTTTACCGATATCTCTCTAATAACTATTTCAAAAGTATTCGGTAAGAACCGTGTATGTAGCGCCCTCTATGAGGAGCAGATATAAAAACAAAAGTACGCAATATGTCAGCTTCCAAAACATATTCGTACAAAATTTCATTATAATGTTGCCAGCAGTTTCGACCTGATCGAAAGAAATGTGTATAATATTTTGTATCTTGAAAACGGATAGATACATAAAGTTAGCTCACCAACTTTTGAATTTGGAAATTCGAAAAACGGCATCGTTTGCCGTACGTTTGCCGTTTCAAAGTCGTGAAAGAATTTCATTTGCCGCGCTTAATTTAAAAAAGTTACAGGGTGGTGCGCTAACTTTGCATAAAGTTAGCTCACCACCCTATGTAAATATAAATATTTTTAAATTCAAACGACGACATCGTTTGCCGTACGTTTGCCGTTCCAAAGCCGTGAAAGAATTTCTTTTGCCGCGCTCAATTTGAAAGAGCTACAGGGTGGTGAGCTAACTTTACAAAAGTCAAATCTCCACCCTGTATGAATTTTGATATTCTAACAACGGCATCGTTTGCCGTACGTTTGCCGTTTCAAAGCCGTGAAAGAATTTCTTTTGCCGCGCTTAGTTTAAAAAAGTTACAGGGTGGTGCGCTAACTTTACATAAAGTTAGCTCACCACCCTATGTAAATATAAATATATTTAAATTCAAACGACGACATCGTTTGCCGTTTCAAAGCCGTGAAAGAATTTCTTTTGCCGCGCTTAATTTAAAATAGGTACAGGGTGGTGAGCTAACTTTACAAAAGTCAAACTACTACCCTGTATGAATTTTGAAATTCGAACAACGGCATCGTTTGCCGTTTCAAAGCCGTAAAAGAATTTCTTTTGTCGCGCTTTATTTAAAATAGCTACAGGGTGGTGAGCTAACTCTTTGTAAAGTTATATATTAATTTTGGAATTTGAGCGTCGACATATTTTGGATGATATAATATATATATATATATATATATATATATATATATATATATATATATATATATATATATATATATATATATATATATATATTTTGAGGTTGCAGTCAGAATAATTGTTGAACTCAGTTACACAGCATTTACAACCAGGCTAAAAATACTTACTTACATGAGATTATGTAAATTTTGAAAGCGTAAATGAAAAACGGAGAAGCTGATGGGTAAAATTTTGAAAAACTGTCAACATGAGGAAACATCAAATTCAATATTGGAAGCCTTGATTTTAAAAAACCAGCAAACATATTCCTATCATGCCAGACACAAAAACTACAAGGACAAAATGGTCGGAGTTACCCAGAGAACGGTTGTAAATGCTGTGTAACTCAGACTGCTCACCACACTGTAGCTATTTCAAATTAAGCGCGGCAAAAAACTTCCTTTACGGCTTTGAAACGGCAAAAGTACGGCAAACGATGCCGTTGTTCGAATTTCAAAATTTATACAGTGTGGTGTTTTGACTTTTGTAAAGTTAGCTCACCACCCTGTAGCTGATTCAAAATAAGCGCGGCAAAAAAAATTCTTTCACGGCTTTGGAACGGCAAACGTACGGCAAACGATGCCGTTGTTAGAATTTCAAAATTCATACAGGGTGGAGATTTGACTTTTGTAAAGTTAGCTCACCACCCTGTAGCTCTTTCAAATTGAGCGCGGCAAAAAAAATTCTTTCACGGCTTTGAAACGGCAAACGTACGGCAAACGATGCCGTTGTTAGAATTTCAAAATTCATACAGGGTGGAGATTTGACTTTTGTAAAGTTAGCTCACCACCCTGTAGCTCTTTCAAATTGAGCGCGGCAAAAAAAATTCTTTCACGGCTTTGAAACGGCAAACGTACGGCAAACGATGCCGTTGTTAGAATTTCAAAATTCATACAGGGTGGAGATTTGACTTTTGTAAAGTTAACTCACCACCCTGTAGCTCTTTCAAATTGAGCGCGGCAAAAGAAATTCTTTCACGGCTTTGGAACGGCAAACGTACGGCAAACGATGTCGTCGTTTGAATTTAAAAATATTTATATTTACATAGGGAGGTGAGCTAACTTTATGTAAAGTTAGCGCACCACCCTGTAACTTTTTTAAATTAAGCACGGCAAAAGAAATTCTTTCACGGCTTTGAAACGGCAAACGTACGGCAAACGATGCCGTTGTTAGAATTTCAAAATTCAAAAGTTGGTGAGCTAACTTTATGTATCTAAAACGGATGCCGTTACGAAAATTTTTACTGAGCAAGCTAAACTTATTTTGCAGTGTTCTATCTATGCTAGTACCGGGGCCTCCATTTCTGAAATACCTTATATAAATATATATATATATATATATATATATATATATATATATATTTATATATATAAATATATTATATATATATCTATAGGTATATATAATTGTCCTTTAATTATTTATCTTGATGACATTATCATCACACTTCATACTTTCTGACAAGAAGATGTCTACTCTTCAACAGCGTATATTTTTTAATTATTGAAAAATTTTATTGTTCACTTTATGCAATATATGAAATTTACTACGATAAGTATATTTTTCATGAATCAATTTTTATAACTTACATTGAAATATTGGAAAGATTGTCGTACAAATCATCTTCTTTAACTATTGATTGTTGGTGACCAGTATCTGTTGGTTGAATATACTCGTCGTCTTCATGCACGGTCCTGAAGCCGTGGAAAGGGCCTACTTCGAATGATTCATTCAAAATATCATAATTGACTTCTTCATTCACAATGAGAACAGCTACTGCAAATCCATTATATTCAGCAACCACGATCTAAAATTTGCTTCACTTAAATGGAAATATGTTTTTCAGTAATTTATATTATTTTTCTACGAGCGTGCAGATAAGTGCAATTTTCCGTTCAAATTTTATTGTGAAAAATGGTAATTTTGCACTAGTGCCAATTTTCACACCAGCGAACAAAATTTTGTCAATTTTACCAAAAAAGTACATAATTTTACAATTTTCAAAACCAGTGTGACATGTCAAACAAGATTCTATATAGACCAGGGTAGAAGCCTTTAAAAATGATAAAAATTGAATGAAAATAATAGTAGAATGAAACTCATCGGAAAAGAGGGAGAATATATTAAAAATGAAAGAAAAAATAACTTACGGGCGATCTGAAGTCGGGAAGGGTAAGGGAGTGAGTTTTAGTAAAAAACGGTTTATCTCGATTTCCGGCAAAACTACAAGTCCTATGGAATAAAGTCGGAGCAAAAATGTAGGTAATAAAAAGATCTACAACTTTTGTATTCCCACTTTTTTCACATAACCTCAAAATTTATGAGAAAAATTCAAAGAACCAAGTTTTTGGTTTTTTATTTTTATCTTTTACAAACAATTGTTTTTTTTCACGAAATTTGGTGAAACCTCACCTTCTTATGTCCCAAATATACTGTAATTTATTTGATTCGAAATATTTATTTTTTCACCTTATTTTGACTCAATATCGAAAAAGCACCCTAATTTTCAATCGGAAATTCTCCCGTCAAAATATCAGTAATGTTTTTTTTGCACCATCGGAAAGTAGAGATTTCAACGAACAGAAAGCACACCAATTCTTTGAAAAAAGCTGATATTTTGAAGGGAGATTTTCCGATTGAAAATTAGGGTGCTTTTTCGATATTGAGTCAAAATAAGGTGAAAAAATGAATATTTCAAATCAAATAAATCACAGTATATTTGGGACATAAAAAAGTAAGTTTTCACCAAATTTCGTTAGAATTTTTTTTAGTAAAAGAAAAATGAAAAACCAAAAACTTGGTTCTTTGAATTTTTCACATAAATTTTGAGGTTATGTGAAAAAAGTGTAAATACAAAGGTTGTAGATCTTTTCATTACCTACAGTTTTTCCATTTGACTTTTTTCCATAGGATATGTAGTTTTGCTGGAAATCGAGATAAACCGTTTTTTACCCTTAAAAACTCACTCCCTTCCCCTTTCCGACCTTAGATCACCCGTAATTTATTTTTTCTTCCATTTTTAATATATTCTCCTTCTTTTCCAATGAGTTTCATCCTACTATTATTTTTTTTGGTCTCAAAAATTATCGACCCTGGTCTAATATTCAACAAAACCAACTGCATAATCAGTGTCAAAGACATCTTATTCATAAATTGAAAAAATATTCTAACTCCAGGTTCCGAGAATTTTTCCGTTTAATGATGGACCCATTAAACGGAAAAATTCTCGGAACCTGGAGAACATTTTGCAAAGTGCCAATGTTACTAACTTTGGCTATCAATCTGCAGAAAGCTAGGCATTGTTGTTATACTATAAGTATTTTGGATGGTACTCCACAATTCAGTTGTTTATTGTTTCCTAATATTTGAAAATAATATAGATCCAATTTTTTTTTGTCACAAATAGATATTGTTAATGAAATTTATTACTTGTTTTCTGCACAATTATGAAAATGTTCTTCCTGAAAGGCGCGGAGAGTGTATTTTCCGCATTCGACTGCTGATTCAACTCCGAGCGCGAAAATTCACTTTCCACAATAAGAAAATAACTATTTACGTGTCTGGAACTATAATCAATCCTGCTGAGTAGCTCTGATATGTAATATTCACCATAAAGTTGTTTTAGTCTATTTGACGATTTATCTATGACTGAAACTATATCGTCGTTATCTTCTTCTACAGCTTTTCTAATTTTGTATTTCTTGAAAAAATCTCTTCGAGCTAACAACCCAAGGGTAGTCACATCGTGAAATGTGTGTACATCTGTAATAATATATTGAAACTGTGTTACTTGAAGTCCTTCTTAAGCAGACCAATAAATATACGAATGAATCATGTACCATTGTATATAACAGTGAAAGTGGACTTCAGCGTAGTCGAAAATGAACTTTCAACAAAATTTAAGATACCGTTACTCGGTTATGAAACAGATTACTACCAACAACGCAATCATTTGAAAATAATAAAAAAATTTTAATTTAGCAATAAAACAAGATTTTCCGCTCTCTAAAGACAATGAAAATAAATTCAATATTTTGACTCATATCGGAAACCCTGCGAAAAAGTAAAATTTTTTTAACATTATACTGTCAATATCGCTTACCTCATGAATAACTCTTCAACCCAACATATAAAAAACAAAAAATGAAAAACAGATAAATTCTCAAAATCAGGAGTCTATAAATTGTCATGTGGCGATTGCAATAAAAGGTATATCGGTTGAACTTGAGCAAAAAATAAAAGCTTTCTATTGAAAACAATATATATATATATATATATATATATATATATATATATATATATATATATATATAAATGTAATATATATATCATTTTGATTATTCCAATCATATATTAGATCAGAACTACATTTAATACAGATTTTACAAATTCTCCCGAATTATTACCTACCCAGTTCCCCAATATTTAATTTCTTATAGTTATCGTTTTCAGTTCTATCTGATAAAGCCACCGTGTGGTGAAACGCAGCGTTATAGATTTAATTATAGTGATCATTAAAATCAAACATTTGTTTTTCTCTAAATATTATAAACTCATATTTTTGATTTCAATATGTAAAAAACGACGTTTTGAAAAGAGAATTTTTGTTATCAAAAAAACGTCAATTTTCCTGATTTCAGTTTTTGATTTCCTCGGCATTGCTTTCCTGCCGATTGAAAAAAATTATTTCAAGTTTTCACTTGATAAACTTTCACACCTTGTAACTAAGGTGTTGGAACGATCCTTCACGTATAAATTCCACTGCCATAAGACCAGTCAAAAAGTGTCGATTAGGAACCAGCTCCTCAAGAGATTAACGGGAAGTAAATGGGGAGCTCACCCCGGCGTGATCAGAACAACAGCTGAAGCACTATGTTTCTCCACAGCGGATTATGCTTGCCCGGTGTGGAATAGGTCTGTGCATGCCAAAGCTATCAATACTGGTGTTAATGAGACGCGCAGGCTTATGACCGGCTGCACGAGGGCCACTCCGCTGGATAAGCTCTATAAAGCTGCTGGATGTGAACCACCAATAACTCGACGAATAGCTATTGAACACACCGAAAGATTTAGGCAAACATTTGATAGTCGCCATCCTCTTTTTGAAGCACCCGAGCCGATGAGGCGACTTAAATCACGCAAAGGCTTCTTGAGCACAATACCGATAGATCCACCAAAAGTCTTCCCCTTAAAACAAGAACCCTCAGCAGGCTAAAAGTTGGACTGAAAGAGCTGGAAATCCCTCAACCGTCTCAGAACCGGAGTTGCCCTCGTAAAGACGAACCTCGCAAAATACGAATGAAAAGGATGTCAAATGCGTCTGCGGAGAGACAGAATATGAAACACCTCCTGGTTTGCAAGAACTGTCCAAGCTCCTATTTCCTCGAAGATTTATGGCTTGCTAGAAATAATGCTCTGGACGTAGCCCGATACTGGTCTGTCAAATTGTAATATGGACTCGGACACGAAAAAGTAAAGAAAGGTGTTTGAAGTCAATTGGTGTGATGTCTATGTCACTGATCAGATTATCAAATCATTATAGCTTTTGCATTACTAGGGAGTAAAGTGCTAATGTTCCTATCGTAGGATGCAGGTTACTGTTAGTAAACATCCAAGAGAGGAAAATGCACTTTACTTCCGTGTAATGCATATGATTTTTCTTTGTACTCTTAATTGAACCTTTTTTGAAACTTTATTTACAGCACAAATAACGAATTTATGTTTAATGTCACTGTCAGTCAGCCACGGTATCCTACATATTTAAAATGAGATGGAGGAAAAGTACTTTTTCTCCCTAGGGAGGGAAATACGACTCCTCTCTGATTTGAGGGGGGAAAGTGGGTACTTTCTGTAGGGGTAGAAGGAAAAATATTTTACAAATATGAAATATATCCACATATCTAATTTTCCAAAGTAGTTAGTTCTCAGTAACAGTGTAGATTACTGAAATCCTTAGCTTAACGAATACCTACTTTTAGGTGGTATTCTTGACGCAGATTCCGTCAAAAATGTGGCAATATTTATACCAGGAGGTATAGCAAAAATGATGTACTCAAGTTGCTTATTTTCTTTGAAAATCACTTGTAACATTGGAGCTAGGAAACAGGTTATGTATTTCACATCAAATGACATAAATTTGATCCATATAGTGTTTCTAGTTTTTAATAGGTCTATATCGAACAACTTTCTCGCCCAACTTTCCCATGACCATGGCGGTACAGATTTTATACTTGGATATATATCGAAACACACTGAGCCTACTAAATTGCCTTCGTCTTCGACACCAAGGGTCACATACGAAGTATATCTGAAATGGGAAAACAATAATTGACAATCAGAACTCAGGAATTCATGAAATTGAAAATTAATATCGGCCTTATATTTCACAAATCACATATTGTTATATGTAATAAAAAAAAAGCTAAATGTTTATTCTCAATTTTGCTGCTTCAAGTGTTCATCGAGAATTTAGCATCTGTTCCATGTATAAGTATTTGTGAAATATATTTGTTCATTTACTAATTACTCCAGTTTAAAAAACAGAGTACATTTTCATTTAATTTTTCTCTGATTGATTTCGCTGCTTTGACCTCGGAGGGTCATTAGCAGAACACGTATACAAAGCACTCTACATTTTATTGTATAATTGAATAGACTTAAAGAAATTTATTGTAAATGTCAGGTCGTGGCCTAATATTTTTTGTAGGGTGTGTTCCAGTGTATTGTCCTCTCATTGTTATTGGTAGTGCACTCTGTCAGGATGTGTTTTATAGTTATCTGGGGTTGGCATATTTCGCATTGTGGTGGTTCTTCATTATTGAACAAATAATCACCAGTTAAACTGGTATGTCTGGTTCTTAATCTGTTCATTTTGATCTGATTTTTTCTAAAGGGTAGTGGAGGAAATGTTTCAAAGGGTATGGGTTGTATTTTCTTCAGTTGAGTTCTTTGATTTGCCCACTACTATACACATGGTATTTCTTTGGTAAATCGGGTAGTTCTTTTGGTGGCTATGTTTGCTTGTTTAATTCCTTCAATCCCAACTTGTGAAAGTGTGTAGTAGAATATTACTTTAATATCTCCGGCTTGGACGTTGTATCTTGTTTGGTTTATGGCAGATTCTAGAGAGATTCTACATTTTTATTGTTTTCATTAATCTCTTCATATCAGTAAGGGCTATACCCAATTAGTTTAAACACTCAATGAAAATAATACATGAGAGGCAGTGATTGGTCACTAAGGCCGTATTTTCTCCCCCCATTTTTATTCTACATACATACATGAGTTAACTTGGAGGGTTTAAAGAGATGCACAAAGCTTGAATACTTGCTGAAATGCATAAAATTTCTATATAACAATTGCGGCAGTCAAAAATATTCTAAATAGAAAAGAAAATATTTGAAATCCCCATATAAGATATCCCTGAGATATATTCACGTAAAAATTTTGAATATATTTATCGAAATATATATTTTTGGCTTACTAATATCGTTCAATTTACAATTGAATATCTTACATAGTATCGTAAATATCCAGGTTTCCAAAAAGTGAATCTGTTATTCTATTTTTTAAGGCTGTTATCCGTGGGACATCTTGCAGGCCTAGCCTTTTCACGTTATCCGTTGTCAGTACTTTGCCTTGATGGAGGATCCAATAGGCCATCATATTTTTAGTTTTATTCGAACTTAAGGACATTTTTGGGAATTTTCACTTTCTTTTAAAAAATGATAGAAGAAAATAAAAACTTCGAAAAATAATTACTTTTGACTTGATATGGTAAGAATAGTCTCTGACATTTCAAAGTGTCAGATTCAATAACGGTTTTAGATGTTGCAGGATTCAGATTGTCAAAATGGCAAGATAATATGTCAATATTGAACAAGATAATTTGAAATAAAATATGTGATATATTATTTCTGAAAATTTTTACACAGCGGAATCCTCGGAATTTAAAGATTTTATATTTTGAAAAAATACCAACCTACTTAAAACAGTTAGAGAAGAACTTCTGAAGTTGCTATACAGTGATTTCATAATTCACTTATTTGCTAATGCTATCCAAAAAAGGAACCTTAAAATCTATCTAGGAAATAAAAATTTCATTAAATAGTCTGTGAAACATATCCATCTAAAGTTCTGACAAAAATATAATTTGATTTCCAGAATTTTTGACGATAGTGTGCTTGAAAACGAACTTATAAAATATACTCGATTAATATGGACTATGAAGAAATATATTCATCAGAATTAATTTTTTATGAACAATCAAATAGTCATTGCTAAGTATAAAAAAGCAAGATATATAGGACTGCTGATGAAATTTGGTATACCTCAGAGTTCTGTGCTAGGATCTTTGCTTTTTCTCATTTGTTTTTTGGCATGGTTTCCCAAGAAAACAATGGATACAGTAAGAGTTGTAGAGGATTTAGAATATTTTCAGAAATTATGCCATGAAAATTAGCTACTTTAAACTTTATGCATTGAAAAGATGAGTGGTTATTAATTATTACTCGTATTATTTATGATATTATCTTTCAAAAAAAATAACTATGATTTTCATGTTTTTATAATGAGAGACTAATATTTATCTGTTTGTTTTTCTCTGCATTCCCTGTTTTATCTTAATTCAAAATTAATTCACATTGAAAATATTCTGACATGGTTAGGATTCGAACCCCTTACTATTAAATCATGATTTTGACCCAAAGTCCGCAGCTGTTTCGGAAATATTGGTTATATTCCAATACTATTTTTTTAATAACATAATAGTTGAATTATGTATTGCATCCATTGCATTGAGGCAGTTTGAAGACGATAAAATTCATTGTTTAGAGCTGGTTTGTACTCGTACATTCTCTAAATTGAATTGAACTATATATTTGATACTTCCTGAATAGTAATGACGTCGAACAGTATGAGGAGGTGAATTGGAGAGGTTTATTCAAATGACTGGAGCAATTGAGCATTATCTTTCTTGAAGCGTCCAAGGAAATATATCTAGAAGTTATCATGCATACTTCTGAAATTCATAATTATTTTTTTTTCATACTCTTTGGAGTTGGTAGTGTTATTGGCTTAACATTCAAATATCACAATCAAGATGAACTCGAAGGAATACTCTATGGATTAAGTGAAAATGTAACTGATCCTATACAGACGCGTGTTTATTCCATAGGAAAATCAAATGGGGGTAAGCTACCAATTTCTAGTGCTTTATCGTTATATAAATATAATATATGTGTTAGTTTTACAGTAAATTCAAGTAGCCCTGAGGTTTTGTACATTTTCAATTTACATGACTGTATTTAAAGCAGAAATATTCATGAACTCAAATTAACAAATATCTATAAATATATATATATATATATATATATATATATAGATATATATATATATATATATATATATATATATATATATACTTATATTAATGAAATAAAAAAGTTACTTTTCACAGGTTTTTTTAAATTTTTTTATAAATTTATGAATATGAACTTTCACTAAGTAAATGCCAATTTAATTATATATATATATATATATATATATATATAAATATATATATATATATATTAATATATATAAATATATATATATATAATATATATATATATATATATATATATATATATATATATATATATATAAAAAATATATATATATATATATATATATATATATAAATATATATATAATATATATATATATATATATATATATATATATATATATATATATATATATATATATACATACATTGAAGAAATAAATTGATAAAATCATCTTGTTCGTTATATGGTGATATAATTATATTTCAGGTCGAGACCTTCTAGTATTCGAAATAACAGCTGCTAGAAATAATTCTAGAACGGTACCAAATATTCAGTTAATTGGGAACATACATGGAAATGAACCATCTGGAAGAGAAATCTTGCTCCACTTCATAGAGGTAATTTATTGATAATTATGTGGATGCCACCAACGCAGTAAATGCTAAAAGTTCGAATAAATTTTGTATATATACAGTCAAACATCAATACCCTAGCCCTAGTATTTACTGCCTGAATCATTAAAAAATACTGTCTGATTTATTCTGTGATTGTGCGATAGATTGTTTTACAACTGTATTGGTGAAACATAATAAGCGGTACGCCCCCTACCGGTGTCGAATATTACTAACGCATGGGCCATAGATTGAGTTATTCACATCTGTTTACGTGTATTTTATATGAGAAGTTGTTGAGATTTAATTTGTTTTTGGATCGTTTACAAACGTTCAGAAGAGATGAATCACTATTGTTGTGTATCCTTTTGTTCATCTTGGGCAAAAAAAAACCCGAATTAGCTTACATTACTTTTCTGAAAGCTGGACAATTCAAAGTGGTATTCCAAACAAAGTTGGGAAAGAAGGAAATGATGGACAGAAGAAAGGTGTGGATTCATAACTTGAAGATTGAAAAAAATGTCTGAACATAAGAGAGTTGTTCTTTACAGTTTACTGAGAATAATTATTTTCCCTGCAGTAAGTTTGTGGATTTTTCCATATAGAATTATACCAACTGATGATGTGCAATTTTCAGCTAACCGAAAACGTAGAGTTTTTGAAGTCCAATGCTATTCCAACGAAAAATCTTCCACTTGTATCAGAATCTGAACATCATGCAGAGATTCTAGATAATTGTATTTTCTTTCATGTGACAACCAGAGATACTATTAAAATAATAATAACAAATAATGTTTATTTGCTCAACCAAAATAACAGTTTATCATAACATCAAGAATATGAAACAAATCTTGAATCTATAGCTAGGTAAAAACTAAAATATTCAATTATATAATCAGGTAAACAGAGATTCTATCAAAAAAACCAGACTCTCAGAAGTCCACCGT
Source organism: Cynegetis impunctata (assembly GCA_030704885.1). NCBI lineage: Eukaryota > Metazoa > Arthropoda > Insecta > Coleoptera > Coccinellidae > Cynegetis > Cynegetis impunctata. Next base: position 174,698 of record JARQZK010004347.1, read on the forward strand.
ACTTTTAGGAGAGCTGTTATACGTCAGGAAAATTCACAAAATATAATAACTCATTACGTTCAAACCATTCAAGCAGAGTATTCATGTTAATTTTTCTTTTATTTCATGTTGTTTTTTTCAGTTTTGCTGGTAAGTACTTAATTTTGTCCATTATACTCAAATTTTTTTATTTTTTAAATCACACAGCCTTTTCATGAGGTATAAATAGTTCCTTTAACCAATTAATTTATTCGTCCTCTACTTTATTTTATTATTGATTTTCATGTTCAATGATAAAAACTCAGTGTAAACGTTCTACTTGATGTAGGTAGGTTATCTACTGTTGAACAGAGATAATATTATCCTCAATCGAAACACAATAAACCACTAGAAAATACTAAGTCCAAAAAAACACAAATTACGAAGCTAAACGTTCGAAAACTCAAAATGAAATGAACGTAAATACCATTACTAATCAATGTAAACAATCCGTTAATGGCCCATGCTCTAGTAGGCCAAGCTACAGAGATTTTTTTATGTAAAAAGTATTAGAAGAAAACCAGCTCCGCCATTGTGTGTAAAATAGTTCCACATGATATAGTGATATGTTTTTCACTCTATTATTTATGTCTTTGTTATTAACAATTTTATGCAGAAAATGATGGTGTCAATAACTTATTGTAGAAAATGAAAAGACGAAAAAAATGAGAGGTCGGACGACTCGATCAGACCCTTAGTCTAAGGGAAAATTGGAAAAAACCGAGCAAAATGCAGTTTTTTCAGAAGTTCATAACTCGGTTATTTTTTGAGTTGTAGCGTGGATCCTCCGGTTAGTATTATTTATCAATATAAACTTCATTTGTGCGAAGAGCAGGAACTGTCCGATGCATAGTTTTTGATCTGTGGCCATTTGAATATTTTACTATGCAATTTTCCAGCAGACCTGAATGCGACAGGTATGGTCTGATTTCAATTTACAAAAAAGATTTTGAAAGTAGAATTCTCATTGATCAAAACGTTCATCTTGGTTTTTCATGAAAACGCTGAGAAATATGTTAAAAATAAAGCTGAACATGACGAAAAACGGCCGAGAAATAACCGTCATGTTCAAAATGCCGACGCTTTCGAATGTCGTGCTTATCCTTGCCTGCTGCTCTACCCCCACTCTTCAACTATTCTCACGCGCTCGGCCCTTTTTCGTCATGTTCAGCTCTATTTTTAACATATTTCTCAGCGTTTTCATGAAAAACCAAGATGAACGTTTTGGACTATGAGAATTCTACTTTCAAAATCTTTTTTGCAAATTGAAATCGGACTATACCTGTCGCATTCAGGTCTGCTGGAAAATTGCATAGTAAAATATTCAAATGGCCATAGATCAAAAACTATGCATCGGAAAGTTTCTGCTCTTCGCACAAATAAAGTTTGTATTGATAAATAATACTAACCGGAGGATCCACGCTACAACTCAAAAAACAACCGAGTTATGAACTTTTAAAAAAACTGCATTTTGACCGTTTTTTTCCAATTTCTCCTCAGACTGAGGGTCTGATCGAGTCGACCGACCTCTCATTTTTTTCGTCTTTTCATTTTCTACAATAAGTCTATTGACACCATTACGATTTATCTGATAGTTTCAATTTCATAAGCGAAAAACTAAAAAAAACGCGATTTTTTGCATAAAATTGTTAATAACAAAGATATAAATAATAAAGTCGAGTGAAAAACATATCACTATATCAGCGGAGCTGGTTTTCTTCTAACACTTTTCGCACAAAATGCTCACTCTAAATCTCTGTAGCTTGGCCTATAGTACCGATATTCGATATTAGCCGTTCCGGCGCTACGATCTTAATTTCAGACGCCAATAGTGATTGAAGTAGCCTACCTCATTTTCCTTAGTTATGGTTTAGTAAAGTACTACTACTATTTTTATTTCATACAGAATACAGATCAATAAATATATATAATTGTTATGAATCTGTAAGTAAATAATTTGGTTGTTACAAATGAAAGACAAGTCTATCTTTTCAATGTATGAAATATTTTCCTCAAATGACGGATGCCCAAAGCTGATGAAATTGAATATGTAAAATCTTCATCATTCTTTCAACATCTCTCAAATATTTGTATCAGAAGCGTATATATATATATATATATATATATATATATACATATATATATATATATATATATATATATATATATATATATATATATATATATATATATATATATATATATTTATATATATATATATATATATATATATATATATATATATATATATATATATATATATATATATATATACATATATATATATATATATATATATATATATATATTATAAAGAGAAGAGGTCTCAAAATACTTTCTTGAGGAATCCCAATATAGAGTTTTCAACCTGTAACATTATAATTTCACAAGCTTCATCCATGATGTCTTTTTGAAAGCGTCCGTGGAGATAAATTCGCAGCAAACTAGTTGCCTTTCTCTAATTCCACACATTGACAGCTTTCGAAGGGAGTTCACTATAAATCACATAGTCAAATACCATTAATAGTTATTTAATAAACTAGTTTATTAATGACAGCGATTAATGGTTGAGATATTTTAATAGTTCGAGGCCATTAATCGCTACATTAATAAACGAGTTTATTACAAGATTTTTCCGTCGACCTCATCATGAATTGAGTATAAATTCTTGATTGAAATAAATTTTTATTTTGCATGACAGATACACTTGACACAATATAAATTTCTATGTTCATTTCGATATATTTATATTTATGCTCTCGATGGAACAATTTGAGAAATTCATAGATGGAATATTAGACATGTGACATTCTGAATAGTTAACATTACCTACAATATCCGATAAGGAATATGTGGAACTGGTGGAAGCTGAAGTGTTATTTACTTTCGAACGATTATTGCATAAAATTTTTTCCGCAGTTTCTACTTTATTTTGTATAGAGTTAAATTTTTCGATTTGAATTATGAATTCCTTTTCTCTGTGGAATAACAGTACAGACACAAAATAATTCAACTATTCCGTGCTGAATATTTCTGTGTTTGGTTGCCCATGACAATCATACATTAAAATGGGAGAAAGTGCACATTAAAATGGGTATTAATGATCAATTTCGTGTACGTTAAAATAAGCTTTTATTTAGAGGTCGACGGAAAAAGAAATATTGAACATTGAATTAGAATTTTATCTTAAAAAAACTTGTTTAAACATTTATTTCTTAAATTTTCCAGTATCTTATTGAAAGTTACCACAAAGAAGAGCTCATTCGTTGGCTTTTGGATAGCACTAGGATCCATATCCTTCCTTGCTTGAATCCCGATGGATTCAGTATTGCCGAACCTGGAGACTGCGTTGGTATCGAAGGCAGAAATAATGCGGGAGATATTGATCTGAATCGGAATTTTCCGGACTTCATTTCTGAAAGTGAGAAGAAAGAGGAATTAGAAACCTCCGCAGTGAGAAACTGGATGAATAACATCTCCTTTGTTTTATCTGGAGATTTCCATTCAGGAGCTATTGTTGCTATTTATCCTTTCCACAGAATCGAAAAATCGAAATATGGGTACGAAAGTGAGTGTATCTCATCTTGATTTTTGCTGGTTGTTAATATACTATTCAATTTCTTCAGAAATGACAGTACCTACTGTCTGAAAACTAATTTAAGCAATAAAAAAATTTTACTATTTTCAATACTGTTTTCACCAAGTGTTGATGTGATTTAGAACGCATTTTAGCATATGTAATTTCATTAGAAAGCAGTGAACGCACTGTAACCGTTTTGTGATTTTTCTCCCCTCGTAAATTTTAACTTTTCTTGATTTGCTAATCGAACGAACCGTACTTAACCTAACTCACCATAACGAACTGAATCTATTTGAAAATCACATTTAGGTTATGTTTTTCTTCACAAAAAATGTGCTATACGACAAGTCTCTAACAACGAAATAATCTTTATTTATGAAAAATTATTATCGTTTTCAAGTAAGCATTGCTCGAAATTGCTATTTTTTTCAAACAAGGATATTACAAAGCGACTCTTTTTCAGCATAGATAGCAAATTTTGATTACTGCGAGTGATTAGGGGGCATCCATTAATTACCCCAACTAACATTTTTTGGAGTCTGAAGTTTTATTAATCGGTAACGGATATTTATAAGAGGTTTATAAAGAACCTTAGCTTTTATAATAGTTTTTTTAGTTTTATAAGAAAACTATTGGTGTTACAAGTTTCATAAGACGTCCAGAAAATACCAAAATACTTAAAGTTTTATAACATTGCATCCAAAACGTTTCCGTTACCATATCTATAAAACCTTTCTTGTTGGTTACTTATAGTTTTTTAAAAGGGTTTTATAGCGTTCTTAAAAACCTCATTATAAAACTTTTACTCTTGGAGTTTTATAGCTTACTTCGTAAAACCTTTACAAATCTTAAGGCACCTAATAAATATTCTACAGCTAGTACAAAACCTAAAGAATTTCATAAAACTTATAGGCCAACTTTTTCATAGAGGGGCCGAAACTATATTTTTGGGGTAAAGATGTTCGATGATTGTTTTCTGTGTTTTCTTAACGTTTAATCAGTAATCGTGGTTATTGTCTCTGATTTAATAATTGATTGTAAGTTAACAAATATGCCACAAGAGAGAAAAAATTGGAAAAAGGTTAAATACAGTAGCAGCTTTTATAGTGCGGTAAAACCCGGGAGAATATTTTGCGAAGCACACCACCAGGTGATAAATCACCCACAACTAAATTTACCAAAAATGATAAAGACTAAAACGCAGACTTTCCTCAAGAAAATATATTAATATTATAACACTCGTTTTGAAGCTTATATAAACAAAAACGACATTCAAAAGTGAGGTTATGCAATTGATATTTGACATTTGAGAACTGCTAGTTTTGAATTGGTTTTCCGGTTACTTCCAGTTTTTAGAAATACCTTTTTGGTAATAATCCGATAAGACACCTAGGTAAGTTTTATGAAAGTTTTTAAGGTGTTTATTAGTACTTAAAGGCTTAAATAAAACTATAAGTTTTTAAAAAGCGAAATGGCGAACATAGCGTCCTTTTATATGGCGGCCATTTTTATGTTTGTGTTCGAATTGACATAAATATCCTCACAAAGAAGAAAAATATTGCATTTCAAGCAATATTACTGAAACTTGAAGACGTATTTATTCAAAAATATGGGACTAAGTAATGTTGGACAGCTTATTTGCAGAAAAAGGAATAATGAGACATAATTTTAATTTTCAGTATTTTATAAAAATAAATTGTTAGAGAGCCCAAAACGGAGGCGCTTCAGTTTTAGGAATGGTAAAATGTAAAACTACTCGATAAATCTTTCGTGCCAAATAAAATTAAGTCCTCATAAAAAATTGCCAAAGTATTTAAGTTGTTATAATACCTAATTGTTCAATATGCCATTTTCATAATATCAAAGTGAAAATCCATTGCTGTCAACTTTAAAGTAAAAGCAGAATAATAATGAGAAGGACTTGAAATAAAACATATTGTGAACAAACAATGTAGAAGGAGATGATTTTTTAAAATGCATATTTGTTTTATGAATGAGTTAATCTGTGCTAATTCTATTAGTAAATCAGTTATATTTCATAAAAATATGAAAAAAATCAAGGTAATATAATATAATAATAAAACAATGGTTGTAATAAGTCACAGTTTTTTTCAGTAAGAATTATAAGTGCATCATATGTTTATTATAAAAGGTTATGACATTATTTTTTAATGAATAATATTCACATCGTACAGTATATAAAGAAGAAATATTTACTCCAAAAAAAGTAATTGCTGTTAATAAATATTTATCAATAGTTAACGAATAATGTTAGAAAAATACTTTTTCATATTCCATTAATGAATTAATTGTTTCCAACCAAATGAATTTATTTATAGTTAATAAATTCTTCCATCAGTGCATAATGGAACCGCGATGAATATTTTTATGAATGTTTTAGCCGTATTTTAGTAGAGAAATATTTTTGAACTCAGTTTTCTCGCAATTTCATATTGTTTCTTCCGAAAAACAAAATTACTATCAGATGATCTTACAGACAACAACTGGTTCACATATATACAAAATAGTATCGGGCCTAGAACTGTTCCCTGCGGCACTCCACATTCAATTTCTCTCTCAGTACTCCTAACATTTTGAATTTTCACAATTTGTTTCCTATTTGTTAGATATGATTGTAACAATAAAAATGCATTTCCTCTCATTCCAATGTTCTCCAGAGTGGTCAGTAAAAGGGAGTGATTGACTGTGTCAAATGCCTTCGACAGATCAATGAAAACTTCAATTGCCGGTTTGCTTTCATCGAGTGCTTTGTACATCTGATCAGTCAATTGCAATAGTGCATTCTGGGTACATTTTCCTTCCTGAAATCCAAATTGTGATTCGGATAATATCCTATGTTATGTAATGAAGGAATTAAGTCTGGATTTGATCAACTTTTCTAAGATTTGCAAAGATTTGTTACTAATGAAACTGGCCTATAATTAGCCACCTCATCACGATTTCCATTTTTGTAGATTTTTTTTCCCTCGACCTCCTCTCCCCCCTAAACACCTCACGTTGGATGCCCCCTTACTTCGATAGAATATAAAATGATATTTCGTTGCATCAATTTTCAGGCAATTATTGAATACGAAATATACATAATTATAACAAATTGATGTTTTCATAAATCGACGGAAGTATCCCTTCTTAAACTTCCAATATTTTGCGGTCTTGTAAAATTTAAGATTATGCAGTGTTTGGAAATAAGTAAATTGTTTTGTGAATTTGCGAAAACATAGTTTACTAAATCAAAATTCTCCTGTTATCATCTAGGATAACTATTTTTCAGTGCAGTCAAGTATAACACCAGATAATAACATATTCGAATATTTGGCCAGTATCTATTCGCTAAATAATGAAATTATGCACCAACAAACAGTATTTTGCGATAACGAGACATTTACTGGAGGAATAACTCGGGGAGCTGCTTGGTACTACTTTTTAGGTAAGTATTATATAATATATATATATATATATATATATATATATATACATATATATATATATATATATATATATATATATATATATATATATATATATATATATATATATATATATATATATATATATATATATATATATGTTGGTTCTCGGAATGAACCGCGTAAAAGATATGAAAAATCTCGACGTTTTGGCTCCTTTTGCGAAGCCATCTTCAGGAGAATTAGAAGGGAAATAATTCAGATACGTGGCCTCAATCTGCCTACTCCACGAATCGAATTAGGAGGAATCGGAAACAATACGATTGCGTGGTCTCAACCTGCCTACTCCACCAACCGTACTGCTTCCTGTCAACTCTGAAGTCTCAACCTGCCTACTCTTCAGAGTCAACTGACGGGCCGATCGTCACGTGGCCGTATTTATAGGGGAGGGGGCGGGTACTCCCCCCCTAATACAAGAACTATTGCTCCCGTCCGATCTTGCAAATCCCGAATTTTTCGTGAAGCTGTAGAAATAGAAAAACGTCCAAATTGTTTGAACACCAGAGATGACAGTCACAGACTCCCATCAGCATGGAAACCACTTCTCAGTGGTCACGTCACACCCAATCAGAGTGCATCCCGCACTGATGAGCGTGAATACCCCATTGTCGTCAATACTACGTCAATAAATACGTCAATAACTACGTCAATGGAGTACCCGCCCCCCTCCCCTATAACTACGCCCACGCGACGATCAGCCCGTCAGTTGACTCTGAAGAGTAGGCAGGTTGAGACTTCAGAGTTGACAGGAAGCAGTACGGTTGGTGGAGTAGGCAGGCAATCGTATTGTTTCCGAGTCCTCCTAATTCGTGGAGTAGGCAGATTGAGGCCACGTATCTGAATTATTTCCCTTCTAATTCTCCTGAAGATTCGGATTCGGAAAAGGTGTCGAAACGTCGAGATTTTTCAAATCTTTTACGCGGTTCATTCCGAGAACCAAGTTTTTCATATATATATATATATATATATATATATATATATATATATGCGACCAGGAAGTTTATCCTGGCGTACCAAGCTAGTTAGCGGACAGACTACGCTTGCTGACTAGCATTTGGGGGATCCTGAGTGTAAACCCTTGTGGTCAACTGGTATGCGATGAGTTTTTCTCAAAGATTTTCGCATGGCGTGGCTTAGTCACTGCTTGTAAAAATACAAGTGCGAATGCTGGGCCAATATTCATCCTCTGAACCATACCTCACCTCTTCTCTTCTATGAAATATCTAATTCTTAATTCACTTGTACAGGCTGTCCCATTTTCGATGTCCTTACGGGGTAACTCACTTATTTTTAAAGATAGAGATTTGCGGTTTTCGCGAACGTTGGCTACTTTTTTGTGAATCTCACGATACCATAAACAAAATTTTCATAGCTTGCTTCGTTTTTGAGATACAGGGCGAAGTTGAAAATATTGAATTTTGGCCCTCGCCTTGTATCACAGCTATCTTTCAACTTATCGGAAAAGTAAAAACTGTGTTTTATACACTTTTTTACGTAGAATCCAGTGGCGTAGTGAGATTTTTGAAATGAGCTGTCATTGTTCAGATATAACCCAAAGTTATATTTTTTTAAATGGGACACTCTGTATATTTTTCCATATTCAAAACATAAATGCTTTGAGCTTTTCAAAAATATATAATACTTATATAATATTTCAAGTATTAGCCCTGTATTTAGATAAATTTCATTTTTGTTATAGCAAGTCAAGAAAAATATCACTCTAGTAGAACGTTTAGCGCAATAAACAAATATCACTCTCATTTATATATAGTAGCATGGAAAGTATTCATTGAAAAAATTTTATTTAATATAAGTTACTAAACAAAGATTGATTTAAAAATTATTATAACAGAAATTAAAACTTATATGAAACACTGCTACAAAACAAAGCTCTATTATGTTTCGGTTGAAAATATTTTATAAATAATGTTCAAATTGCTGTCCATTCTGTTGAAGACACAACCGACATCTTCTGAGGATAGCGTCAATCGACCGCAGTAAGAACAAAGGTCTTATGCGTAAGAATTCGAAATCTTCTCTCGTGGCATTCATGAGAGCATCTCGATTTTCGTGTCGCGTGTGGTTTATTTTATTTTATATAATAATATATTTATAAGCCCCATATGAAAAAATCTAATATCGATAAGTCAGGGGACCTTGGTGGCCAGTTAATGGGACCATTATTACCAATCCACTGGTTTTGGAATCTTTCATTAAGAAAAGCCCTAACGGGACCTGCGTTATGACAAGGTGCACCATCTTGTTGGAAATAACTGTGTCAGTATTTCGTCAAGTAGTTCACAAAGACAATCATCCAAAATTTCCAAATATCTTCGGTGATTCAAGTTACCGTCGAAAATGCGGTATGCCAATCTTCCTCCAAAAACGAAACAAGATACATTAAAACCGAATCTGCCTTGCTGTTGACGAGCCACCGTAACGTGCTCATTTTCATTTGACCAATAACGATGATTATTTCGATTAAAAATGCCAGCGCTACTTATATAGCTTTCATCGGACCATATCACTAAATGCCCAAAATTCATATTTTCTCCCGTCTTTTATATATACCACCTACAAAACTCAATGCGCTTCTCAGCATCACCTGGGTGCAGATGATGTATAGTTTGAGGTATGTAGGGGGTATATTCATTCTTTTTCAATATATTCGAAACTGTTGTCTTTGGAATGCCAATCGAATCTTCAATTTATCTGCAAGAAGTATTTTTGTTCTCTTCTACCTTTGCGAGAACACTAATTTCAGCATCTTCAGCATTTTCTTTCCTATAACTTTTTGGTCTAGGCTTTTCAAAAGATCCAAAATTTTCCAAATTTTTTTTTAGTCTGCCAAATATTCTCCTACTCGGTTGTCTCCTTTCAGGAAACCTAAAATTCCTATCTTATTATCTTACTGACACCCAGTAAATGGGTAATTGTAAATACCTTTCAAAATAGAGGTCCATCGCTTGATTTGGATTGAAACCAACTTGGTAGTATATCCCAACCATATCTAATTTTTCGTAATTTTGATATCTTGGATTATCATTCGCCATTGTAAGAAAAATTTGTTAACTTTGACAGGTAGGTGACAGGACTTATATATATTCTGCACTTGCTCTTTTTCCATAGCTACCTATTAATTAGGTCCACAGCGTTTATAGTCGATAAAGAGTGTTTCATAAGAGTTTAAATTTATTGTTTTGTCAAATTATTTAGTGACTCATACTGAATAATATTTTTTTAATGAATACTTTCCATGCTACCATATATGAATGAGAGTGATATTTGTTTATTGCGCTAAACGTTCTACTAAAGTGATATTTGTCTTGACTTGCTATAACAAAAATGAAATTTATCTAAATACAGGGCTAATACTTGAAATATTATATAAGTATCATATATTTTTGAAAAGCTCAAAGCATTTATGTTTTGAATATGGAAAAATATATAGAGTGTCCCATTTAAAAAAATATAACTTTGGGTTATATCTGAACAATGACAGCTCATTTCAAAAATCTCACTACGCCACTGGATTCTACGTAATAAAGTGTATAAAACACAGTTTTTACTTTTCCTATAAGTTGAAAGATAGCTGTGATACAAGGCGAGGGCCAAAATGCAATATTTTCAACTTCGCCCTGTATCTCAAAAACGAAGCAAGCTATGAAAATTTTGTTTATGGTATCGTGAGATTCACAAAAAAGTAGCCAACGTTCGCGAAAACCGCAAATCTCTATCTTTAAAAATAAGCGAGTTACCCCGTAAGGACATCGAAAATGGGACAGCCTGTACATGCGAATGTATCTGATCTAGTTTAAGGTTTTCATCTCCATAACTAAAGCTACGCGCTCTATTTGGGGGAGGAATTAAATATGCGCTTTTATTTTTCTCTTCCTGCTGGTACATTGAGTCTTGTCTAACACTTGTTCGAGGACCTCTTCTGCTCACAATATGTAACCAAGATTTTTCTGGTTATGCTTTAGTTGTTGTCTGAACTAGGAATTCAGACCTGAAGCTGATCCTGTGAGTGACCTGAGAAATGCAGGTGAAATTAGCCTTACATTAATTTTGAAATTAATCTAGCGTTCTTGAATTTTGATGAATTGAAAAGTCAAAAAAGAGGAAACAACGTTTCATTGAATGTTTTGTGGCTGTGGCTATATTGAATTACTAATTATGTGATGTTCAGTCTGATATCAACACTATTCGAATCTCCAACATCCAACCCAATAACAATCAACATTCATTCTTTCTAGAATAGGTTTGATTTTGAACATATTTGAAATTACGTGTAAAGTAATTTTAAAGAACAATCTTTAAATCAAAGACCTAGGAACCTGTTTTGTTCATTACAACAAGGTTTCTGTTCCCTCAAATCTAATATTCGCATACTTGGCTGCTGCACAGCACGTAATCAGTAACTGAAGACGGCCACTAGTCGGGGCAAATTAACATAATTTTAATCAGAATACGGAAAAATAGAAACCAGAACTAGCCCAACGGGAAATGGTTGGGGGGGTTACTAACATGAAAAAAAAAAAATAAATGCAGTTACTGACCTTGGGGACTAACCTAAGGTGGGGGGTAAAATGAAAAAAATTCAAAGTCAAAGTTTGGATGCGTATTACGAGAAAATTTGACGTCGGAGATAAAAATGTCCAACAGCAAATTTGTAGGTAATAAAAAGATCTTTCAGTTTTGTTAAGGGTACTTTTCATCATAACCTCAAAATTATCGAGAAATTTAGAAATTTTCCAAAAAATAATAAAATTTTCGTTTTTATATTATAACTTTCATAAAAATCAATGAATTGTTATGAAACTTGGTGAAAAGATACGTTTATATATTATAAATGACGAAAAAAATTTTCAAAAGAAAATAATGGAAAATTTTTGATTTAGAATTTTTTTTTTAAAAAAAAGTCCTTTTTTCAGACGAAAATTTATTTAAGAATATGCTAAAAAATGCAAAAAACGAAAGAAGTCAATTTTGAAAAAAAAAATTTTCATTAATTGTTGATAATTTTGTTTCAATTTCAAAAAAATGTTAAAATTAATTTCACCAATCGATTCTACGTGAAAAAATATTTAAGAAACTGTATTTTGTTGTTAAAAATTACTCCAATATTTAGGGGTGGTAAAGGGTTGCTTCTGGAGGATGAATAAAGTAATGAACAAAAAATTAATGATCAATAAAAGTTGTAGATTTTGAAAAATTCTTTAAGTTTTGTAGAGGTCATTTTTACCATAACCTCAAAATTAAAAAAAAAATGCAAACAATTTATTTTTTTACATTTTTTACTTTTTCAAACTTTCTTATTATTTCTTTTCTTCTTATTTTTGTGTACTCAGTAGACAAAATGTGTGGTTGAATAGAAGTATTATAGTTGTAACTTTAATTTGGAAAAAATGTTCAAGATTTTGAGGAAACTCATAGGAAGTTCATGAGGAAAATATGTATTCATTTTTTAGAATATGATGAAAACTTAAAAACAAAGAACTTTTTATTATAAAAAAACCGATTAAATCTTAAAAATACACATTGCAAACTACACTAATCTTTTTCTTTTATTTACATGAATCAGTTCTTCTTCTTCACCCTCCGATTCTTCGCTAAACTGCGAATCTTCACACTCCATCTCTTCTTCAAAATCATCTTCGACTTCCTAATTGTTTATATTATTTTGAGGACTTGGCTCTTCGTCTTCACCATCGCTTACATCTTCTGAAACTTGTTGTATATTGCAACAATTACCAGAATCTTGACAACTCCTGCAGAGATCTGCGTAGCAATGGTATGACGGAAAATAAAAGCCTCGTGTATAACAAATACCCATAGAGCCTCTATGATTGAGAGATAGGTGTACTATCTGTAGTTCTGATCATGCGCGTTAATCTTTCCGTATATTTTTTCTAATTTTTAAAGTTTTCTAATATCATTACTATAATACTTTTATTCAACCACACATTTTGTCTACTAAGTACACAAAAATAAGAAGAAAAGAAAAAATAAGAAAGTTTAAAAAAGTAAAAAATGTGAAAAAATAAAGTTTTTGCATTTTTTTTTATTTTGAGGTTATGGTAAAAATGACCTATACAAAACTTGAAGAATTTTTCAAAATCTACAACTTTTATTGATTATTAATTTTTTGTTTAACGTCTATTTTAGCCGAAAATTGCATGAGAACGATCATTACTTTATTCACCCTCCAGAAGCAACCCTTTACCACCCCTAAATATTGGAGTAATTTTCAACAACAAAATACAGTTTCTTAAATATTTTTTCACGTAGAATCGATTGGTTAAATTAATTTTAACATTTTTTTGAAATTGAAACAAAATTATCAACAATTAATGAAATTTTTTTTTTTCAAAATTGACTTCTTTCGTTTTTTTGCATTTTTTAGCATATTCTTAAATAAAAGCTATATTGTGTCTCTGATTTATCAAAAAGTAGACGAAAAAACAAACAAAATGAGCTTTGAAAAATCTATTTACGATGATTTTCCACCATACAATTTTCGTCTGAAAAAAGGACATTTTTTTAAAAAAAAAATTCAAAATCAAAAATTTTCCATTATTTTCTTTTGAAAATTTTTTTGGTTATTTATAATATATAAACGTATCTTTTCACCAAGTTTCATAACAATTCATTGATTTTTATGAAAGTTATAATATAAAAACGAAAATTTTATTATTTTTTGGAAAATTTTTAAATTTCTCGATAATTTTGACGTTATGATGAAAAGTACCCTCAACAAAAATGAAAGATCTTTTTATTACCTACAACTTTGCTGTTGAACATTTTTATCTCCGACGTCAAATTTTCTCGTAATACGCATCCAAACTATTGACTTTGAATTTTTTTCACTTTACATATATATATATATATATATATATATATATATACATAATTTCTTGCTTATTTGTTTCTTTTGAATTTCAGGAGGTATGCAGGATTATAGTTATATGGTTCACGACACAATGTCTCTAACGTTCGAAATATCCTGTTGCAAATATCCTCCTGAAGATGAACTGCCTAATATTTGGGAACAAAATAAAAAAGTTAGTTCATTCGAAAATGAAAATAGCTTGAATGTAATATTCATAATTTTCAGTCTCTAGTATTGTTTTGTTTACAAGCAAATCAGGGTGTAACCGCCCTGATCAGAGATTCTGAGACGGAGATTCCTATATCTAATTCAAATATAACTATTTTGGGAATAAAAAAAGTTTTTCACACTAACAAATATGGCAGATTTTGGAAAATTTTGTTGCCTGGACGATATTATTTGAGGGTAAGGAAAAAACGATTTATTTTTACTTTAGATACCGTTGCTATAAATACACTCATTATACCCTAGGGCGTAATGAGCAGGCATTAAGGATCATAACGCCCGCTCATTGTACGAGAACAACTGAAGCAACTTCAATTGATTAAATACTTCATGATCCTTGTCGTATAAGACTCTGGATTTATCTGGCAATGAATTATTCGCAGCTTTGGCTGCATTTGCTATGATATTCTTGGGTAAATTCATTTTCATTTCCATTATTTCAATAAGACTACACAAAGAAAACAGCAATGACATTCACTAAATATGATGACAAAAAAATCCACAATCGTCAAAATATCAACAAATGACATGCCTACTATGAGAAGGAAAATGTAGGAGCAATGAACCGATTTTGAAATCGATTTTTCATCATACTAAAATAATTTTTTCGTGAAGAATAAGTTCTTGTATGCACCACGTGCGTTACTAGATCCTAACGCCCATCGGGCGTTAGGATCTATATAACGTACTTGGTACATAAATAACTATTTTTTTCTTAACAATTAATCAACCATACATACATATTATTCGTATACCTTTGAAAACTTATTGATTATGAGGAAAAACAACACACACGTATATATGTATATATATATATATATATATATATATATATATATATATATATATATATATAGGTATATCTATATATATATATATATATATATATATATATATATATATATATATATATATATATATAACAGCTTATGAAGTTTAAATTCCAACAAAATATATTTTATATAGATAGAACTCATATTTTTATGAAATTCGTTCTTGGGAATACACTGAAACTGTAAATATATTATAAGTATCGAAACCTCTTGAAGTTTGAAGATTTTAAAGTCAACAATTTGTCACTATTTAGGTTCATGATTTCATATATTATAAAGTATATATATATATATATATATATATATATATATATATATATATATATATATTATATATATATATATATATATATATATATTTATTTATATATATATATATATATATATATATATATATATATATATATATATATATATATATATATATATATATATATATATATATATATATATATATATATATATATATATATATTTGTTGAATATTTTTGAATTAAGGAAGGAAATTTAATTTTGTTTAGATAATCAATTTCTGATATGATTCTTTTCTTTTTACCTAAACTTCTAGGTTGAAGCACAAGGATACAAAAGTGTTGATAAAGATTTCTTGGTAGAACATGAAGAAAATAGTTTTCCTAAACTGACTGAACTTGAAATAGAAATGTATCGAACATAGTTCACTGATTGGATTAAACTATATGCAACATGAATTTCAACAGTTATCCAACAGGCGATAAGTTATGTACATAATTGTTATTACGATAAACAACTACCTACATGATAACAAGACAATTATGAATGCTTAGCTTGATTGCATATACACAAATGCAATTAAATCATTATACTTGAATGTTAGTGTTTTATTCGTTCTCTTAATTCTTGATGACACACTGGAGATATTTGACTAGCTAATTATTTTAATTTTTCTGAAGTTGAAAACGACTAGTATGAATCCCATATCTTATCGCATCAGTAACATTTGAGTATGAAGTAGTTGAATACTCCATGAATAAAGTTTGAACAGATCACAAACCGTTGGTTATTGTTTCCAGAAATTAAACAATTCAAAAAATGCATCTCATCAAGAGTTTTTTTCTGTTAGATAACTAATAACTAAGTGTCACTTAATAGAATTAGTTTCCATACAAGTGGATTGAGTTGTCGTTAGTTAAATAAATCATAGGAGTTTTCTTCGATATTTTTCACCAATATATTTTTTATGTTGAATTTTGAAACCCTTTTAAGTTTTAAGAGCATTGCGCATTGTCATCTGTGGCGATGCATTGTCTGTTGTTTTGTACATCCTGTACATCCTGTACATCCACGTCCTCCTTTCTATCATTTTCTTTTGAAAGAAAGTAAGATTTTACACATAAATTTAACTATAATATACCATAATCATTCATCTTACACAGCAATATTAATAAATATAATTATTTATGTAGAGGTTCCAAAACTTTTTTTTCTCATAGACCACCTTAAAAATTTTGCTAGTTCCGGTGGACCCCTTGCAGCTATATTTCTACCATATTCCCAAAACTCGACAAAAAATGTGAAGATTAGGTCTAACTATGGAAATTTGCGTTGCGGCTAGTGTTGCCAACTCTCGAAAGGACCAACGCGGGAGAATTTAGAGAAGTCGACTAGGTGAGGGGGTAAGAAATTGTCAATCAATTTTAAATCAATATTCACTTTGCTTTTGAGCAGTATCTGTTATTTGAGGGTTTTTCACCATAAATCATTAAAGATCGAAGTTTCATTACAGCAACGGTTACGTGTAATTTCAGAGAAACCGGAGAAATTATTGTAACCCGGGAGGATAACCATTATTACGGGAGTCTCCGGGCAATCCGGGAGGGTTGGCAACCCTAGTTGCGGCTGAGTTTCAAACACGAATCAACAGTTTTCGAAAAAATAGTGAGAATTGATTGGTTAATTAATTATATTAAAAATTAAATAATAAGAAAACAACTTGTCTAAAAACCACAAAATGAAAATAACTTTTTATTCGACTAGTTTCGCCGGTTACAGCATTATCAAGACTGAATATATGTATTCAGTCTTGATAATGCTGTAACAGGCGAAACTAGTCGAATGAAAAGTTATTTTCATTTTGTGGTTTTTAGACAAGTTGTTTTCTTATTATTTAATTTTTAATATAAATATGAACTACCACAGAGTTGATTCATCGTCCGGTTAATTAATTGTCTGATTGTGCTGTGAGTCCGCCTACAGATAGGTGAAGTCGAACAAATATTTTTGTTCTTCACTGTCGAAACCAGATAAATTTTCGAGAACCCCCGCTTACGAATTGTTAACACCCATTTTTGTATCACGCCAACGTAGACCCCCGTCGAGTCTCCTGTGGACCCCTGGGGGTGCACCTGGACCACTTTGGGAATCAATGATGTACAACATGGTCAGAATGAACTTGAATATCATCCAAGAGAGTCTAGATCAGACCTAGATAATATTGTCTTCGAATAAATTACATTTAAATGAATGTTAATGTCAATAATCACATTAAATGAATATTCTTCCTAATATTATTCAATGAAGCAATTTGCTTCGAACACTAAAAGGGAATCGGGCTGCTGGTATTCTATTAGTATCTGACATTTTGTTTTACTATGCCTTTGTTAATTCAATCATACCTAACTTACATATTATATGTATGTAAATATGTATGTATATATATATATATATATATATATATATATATATATATATATATATATACCAGGTGAATTTTTTGAATTGAATCAGTTGAAAATCTCGAAAAGGAAACATCTTACGAAAAATGTTTCCAATAAAAAGATGATGGGTTTGAGGGGGAAACTCTTCTATTTCCTCAGCCAGAATTTCATTTGAATAGTTCGTATCAGTTATTCAAATTCGATTACAACGTCATCTGTGACGATTCGTAAAAAATTTTCCGTACAAAACTTTTGTCTTTTTTGCCGTAGAATATGAATCTGCAAAGTTAACCTCTTCCCTCCCACAAGTTTGAAGGAAATGGCAGATTTTTCAGCAGTGGAATCCCCTCTCAAACTATAAACTTTTCATTCGAAACATTATTTCGTAAGATATTCCTATTTTCAACTGATTCAACTTAAAAAATTCACCCGCTATATATATATATATATATATATATATATATATATATATATATAAATGTTTGGTCGAATTTTCTTTTGCATTCAGTTTCTGTACGTCCTGAATATGATATTCAAATGAAGGCGTCTGATGTGGGTTGAATGTAGGGTAAAACTATATTAAGCGTACCTATTTATGAGGTCATGTACGAAACTTGAATTCGTCATTGAAATTGGATAATCAAATGTCATTAAAAAAATCTTCTTGACAGAATTAATTCTTTTTATGTTAGAAGTCGCAGGTCTAGATAGGAACTATTCCACTCAAAATAGACATCTATAAACATACTTGTCTTAGTAAGCACGAATATCTGCCGACGTACAAGAGGCTAAGCTAACTTTAAAAGCAAATAAACTACTTTTAATGCACAAGATAAGGGTAAGTTCGGTACTAGAATATTATAATGCTCCTTGAGCGGTACATCGAAAAATTCAATATCTACTGGATACACTCGAGAAGAAAGCTTTTGGTTTAATCTATGATCCTCGCCTGACAGTCAATCTGCAGCTATAGGCATATCGGAGACCTGAGGAGAACACGTGATTGCACTAGAACAAATACCGGGAAAAATGATCTTGTTTTCTTCTAATTCACTAAAAAGCTGCACTTCAAGCAACCTTCAATTATTTCTTGTACAAGGTGGGAGAGCAGTGAATATATTGCCCGAAAATTTATTTTCGGATATTTGCAGTTGACAATTTTTCATCATTAACATTTTATATTTAAGAGCTCCGAATATGCATAAGGAGGTTATCTTTATCGAGATACGAACATGAAAAAAGAAGATGCTCGAAAACTTGAGTAAGTAAAATATTTTTGGTTTATTGAAGTAAAAATATATATTTGGTCCCAAATAACGAGCAGTTCTTTAGGGGATGATAGAATACCCAAAACTAATTAATATTTATCTAGTGACCTTATTTCCAAAACCGCGCATGACAATTCCTAGGAAGGGGTTGACGATAATTGAGTTTCATGAATAATTATCGAGTGGGATATGATAACATATTCAAATATTAATAACTTCCTTGAATTCACCAAAGGTTGGTTTCAAAGATTGTTCAGCACTTTTTTCAATTTTTTTGGCAAATACGCATTGAAATAATTTTTTCTTGAAAAAAGTTACTCTCAATCATAATTTGAATGTTCGACATCTGAGAATGCAGGGACACAAGGAGACAGGTGACTTTCAATTTTTAACACAGACTACTCTGATGCTAAGCTGATAATGTTAATACTTATTGTTTGTTTTGCATCCAAAGAGCCAATCACTTTATAATTGGTGTTACTTGAAATACGAACAATTTAACTTTGAACTTAAATTACACGAAAACGTTTTTTGGACGATAAACCAGAAGTAACTACCTATTTTCAAGAAAAAAATTTGAAATATATCACTATGATGCGTATTTTCCGAAAAAAAGATTTTAATGAAAAGAATATAACTGAACTATTACACATTCGCTGAAAACCACCCTTGGTGAATTCGAAGACAAAAATACGTAAACCAAGAAAATTGGTACCCTTCTATCACTCCTATTTAGCTTATACCGTACTCCACCTTATGTGGAATACATTATTATTATTATTATTATTAATATTTATTCACAGAAATAAGAAATACTACAATACATGAGTAATACAATAATTACCTAATTTACAAAACATGAATATATGTAACATGTCCATAAACTGAATAAATGACTCAAAGAAAAATACCTCGAAGAAGATTAAAAGACATCCCAAGTGATCGAGATGCCACCTTGTTTGAGGATTGATACCATAGTCCTTTCACATCAAAAAATCGTCAAACAGTTCATCATGTCAAAGGGGTCAACAAGTTCTCAGGTGATCGTTCTAAGTAAGGGTTAGTTTATAAGTATATGATAAAACTATCCATATTCTTCTCACAAACTGTCTGGAGAGACTAAGTATCCAGGACTTTAATAATTTTTTATAACGATTATTGCTACTACTGAATTTTATATGAACTGGAAGGACGTTATATACTCTTGGTGCCAAAAAGGTATGTGATTTCTGAAAGATCGTCTTGTTGGCCTTCGGTGTAAAGATCAATTGACCCCTCAGCCTCGTTTGATGACCATGATTATTTAAACTCACACCGTGAAGATTTCTTCCCTGATGTATTGCAAGGACCACAAAGAAAAGCAGTCTGTGATCCATTATTCCGGACCGCTGGAAGAGTTCGTCAGATGTAAATCTCGATGTTTTGCTGTATATAATTTTTAGAATCCATTTTTGGGACACTTCCAATTTTTTCAAATAATTATCCGCGACACCACCCCATCCCAACAGGCCATAAATTAAAATTGGTTGAACCAGCACTAAGTATATTGTTAAATTAGTCTCTCTTTTGTTTATTATCTTTATTTTTCATTACAAGTGAATTATGTAGCTCATTCCGTCTCAGTTTAAATGAGATATTAAATAGCCTTGAAAAAAGACTACTAGCTCTTGAAATGGACTTTCGGCGAAGATCAGCCAATGGATAGGGTGAGAAACGAAAGAGTGAAGGAACTTATGGAGGTGGAGAAAACAATAATAGAGGATACTCAACAGAAGCAGCTCAATTGTTATAGACATGTTGAGAGAATGTCAGATCAAAGAATTCCTAAACTTGTTCTGAAGTGGGTACTGAGGGAGAGGAAGAAGCGAGGAAGACCAAAGATTACCTGGATGAGCGGCATACAAAGGGCAATGTCTGAGAGAAACCTGAGATCAGGAGAATGGGAGGATAGAAGAGGCTGGAGACTGGGAACCGGAAGGCAAATGACGTTATAAACCCGGATATATATATATATATATATATATATATATATATATATATATATATATATATATATATATATATATATATATATATATATATATATATATATATATATATATATATATAGATGAAAGGTTTAACGATGGGTACCCCTATGTAGAGGAAGCAATAAGATATAGGGTGCTTCTAAAGTTATGCCTTTATTCAAGTTTCAAGCTTTTCCGTCCATGTTTACAGACTCTTTCAGGAAAAAACTAAAATTATGAAAACATTCATCTACAGGTGTCCGTACATTAGGTCTCCTAAAATTAACTCACCAGAATTAGCACTACAACTCTAAAATTGGGCTATACGAGTTTCAAAGATTCATTTCTTCCATAACCTCATACATGTTGAGTATTTGGAACAAATTTGTGTAAAATAGATAAAAGAAACGTTCAACAATAATAACCTCCGAAATTACATACATTCTACCTATAGTTCATTTGATGATGATAGATTTTTACAGACAATTACATGATCAATTAGGTAATTATTAAAACATTAAAAACGTGTTGACGTCTGTTGTTATAGCAATATCAGAATGTCAACTGTCAACAAAGTATGTGGCTAAGGTTACAACTAGTCAGAAATTCCACAAACCAACATTCCTTATTTTCAGAGGAAGGCAGTGTCTTAAAAGAATCAGAGTTGAAAATTATTAATAGTCTTCTCTCTCCTTCACATTACAAAACAGCAAAAACAAATCAGCTTTTAACAAAGTACACAACACTAAAACAGGTAAAATCGAAAAATTTCACTAGTTCTCTTCAAATCAAATTAAGCAATTAAAAGCAAAACAACAAAACCAAAAAACAAACAAAAACCTACCACAACGACAATGCCGAACCAAACACCAGATCATTTAACAGATTTTTGTCAAAAAAGGATCAGGACCCTTTTGCTTAGTGAACTTTTGTTTCATAGATAGGTATAAATAGAACTAAGTTCTCAAACATCTCTCTTATGATTTATACAATTTTTACAATTATTAATATAACACATTTCCAGGATTTTCTTTTATGCCATATCTTCTCAGAGTCAAGAATGTATAGTATTGTTGTAATGAACTTTGGGTCCATTTTTAACATGCATACTTAGAGCTGGTTGCCTGAGGTTTTATTTTGCAGTCATTTTGTGTAAAGCGAGTCTTTTACTTAATTTTTGACTTGTTTGGGTCCAACATACAACAAGCCACATCACAAGGTACTCATATAGATTCCTGATTTTTGAGAGTAGGTTGTAATGTCTTTTAAGTTAGAATAAAACATGTTGAGTTTTTTAGTGTTATAGTTCGCTATACTATACATAATTAGAAAAATAATTTAGTTAGTGAGGGCGTAGATTATGTTGAACTGTAATTTAGCATATTAATGCTTCTGTAGTAAGGATATAGATGTATTTTATTGATATCGCTGTTTATTTTCATTTCACACTACTTCACTATGAATAATCTTATTATTGGTTGAGTTTGTTTTATGTAAATTTAGACTTAATGTTGTGTCAAATATATATATAACAGCAAACATGTCAGGCCTACATTCATAAATATATATTAAGTATGTATAAACAATATTATGATATTATTTAAAAATAATCAAGAGTTTGTATGTGACCAGGATTATATTATTAGTGAGTTTTCTAGAGGAGTTGTACTATCATAATATATATATACTATTATATATTATATATATATTAATATAAATAAATACTACTATAAAATTATAATATTGTTTTTTTGATAAGAAATAATTTTAGTTGAGTAGTATAGCTATATATTTGATTAAATATTTTATTATTATATAAATTTACTGTATAAGTTTTTACTTTGTGTGTGATGTGTTGTGATTTGAGTCTGTGACGCTACCCCCTATGAATCAATTTTCTTTTATAAGGTTATTTTTTTTTTTTTTGATCACTGGTATTTTTCATATAAATATATGAGTTTTGAGTTACTTGGAAAGGCATTTGTTTTTATTGACTATATCGGGTTTCAATTGGAAACAGGAGGGGAGGGAGAATGAACGCCCCCAATACTACGTTAGGTTTTCGAAGGTTAAATAAAAAAAACAGGTAGGAGGGATAAATATTCTCTTTAAACTGGTCTTTGGGAGAGAAGACGGGATGGGCAACGAAACGTATAATTTGTTATGACGTACTTACCATTGTTGTCTATTCTACACACCGTCAAAGATTCGCACGTCAATTCGTGACACCTAGTGAAACTTGTCACTCTACTAACGTCATACTCTTATAAAACGTCATGTCTGTTGGCGACGTAACTTGACCGTAACAGCTGACGTTAAAAGTAACTGCGTAAAAATTAAACGTTCTCTCAGGTTGCTAGAAACTTAAGGGTTAGGTAGTGAAAACAAACGAACCGACTGATTCCCTCAGGTCCGTGTGCCGAAAACATTTTCAGGTTTCCCTCCTTTTTCATGTAAGAAAAAAGTGAACTCAGTATAGGCGAGTGAGTCTGTAAAAGAGCGATGTGAAGAACTGGTTGAAGTATGCAGATATCAAATACCTGGTCCGCTATATCCCGTCAACATTTGTCCAAAGGATCACCGAGGCGCGTAGAATATGAAACCAGGCCACATTATCTGATTTCCCCGCATAAACAAAAACTATTGCCCAGCCCGTCGATCTTTCAAATCTCGAATTTTTCGTGAAGCTGTAGAAATACTGAATAAACGCTCCAAATTGTGTTGGAAACATACAGTGCCAGAGATGACAGTCCACAGACTCCGCATAGTGCCACTATGTGAAATACCCGACTTATCGCAAATGTGGTGCGACCAATGATGACACCATCAAGTCAGGAAGTGCATCCCGAATGATGAGCGTCGAGCTTAATAATCGCGCAGCGACGCGCGCCTCCCTGGGATATAATTATGGGGAGGCCACAAGCAAACGGATTCGGCACCACACGTCGGGTAATTGCAATATCCGCACCAGTACTTCCGAGCGAACAGCTCAAGCTGAGCATATGCGAAAAAAAAAGAATTTTATATCCAATTAAAAAAGATATCAAAGGGACCGCATGAGAGAAATTCCACAGTTGAGTAAAAAGAAAGATAGTCGGGGAAGGGAGGAGAGTAGCAGGATGTTTCGGTTTTAGAACAAACGTACCCGGAATCAGTGTGATAGGTGTTCATTCACAAATCGACCTATTGCTGGAACCCTATGTTTCTTTTTTTTGAGAGTAGATAGAAGTAATAGCCTTGGTTCCGTCGTCAGCTGTGCGAGTGAGTACACTCTCTCTCCCCATAATTCTTGGTAACAATCTTGTAGGCGATGAGACGCGAGGCGCTCTTAGAGTGGTCCCTGCCGGCCTGGAACGGCGGGGCTGAGAGCTGAATGTGGGCGCCCGGGGTTTTGTTTATATTAGTATTTAGATGGTTGCCTGTAGGAAGAAAACAACACCATCTATAATTTCTACATTTTTGGGTATTACTTGACTGGTGTTTTGATTTAATTCGAATGTTCTTCAATTATATCAGTTATCAACTGTAAATGGAATATTAGTGAATAGAGGACACGGAACATCAGAATAAGGAATTACCAGGACAAAGCCACTCTGGTAATCTGAAAGGTTATATATGCTTAGTAATCGATCGGCAAACTCAAAGTACCTTAATGCGGATTTGTTGAGTCTGCACGCGAGAAGTGGGCTGGCGAGTTGTCTAGTAAACTGTTAGCAATGAAGCTAGTAGGTTGTGTTTAGGAGCGCCGACACGGAGAGTCCCGCAACCGTATATATCGTACCACGCTACTAGTTAAAGAAGATAGAGAGGTAATCACATTTTCTTTTATCTGTATTGTTCGGTAACCCGTATATATTCGGGATACTCCCGTTATAGGTATATATGATTTTGCTAAAAGTGTCCCGGAAACAGTTGATACTGATATGAATTGAAGAACATTTCCGAATTAATACAAAAACACAGAATATACCCAAAAATAGAATTTATAGAATGGTTGTTTTTCTATAACCAACACATACTTCTCTTATGAATAATTAAGTTTTACCCGAAAAACCAGGCTTACCGATGGGGTGCCTGCCTCCCTATAATAGCTGATATTGTAATGAATATTACTTTATGTTCGTAACTAAGTACTTTGGATTTCAAATTCCTTTTTTACTGTTTCAATACGTAGATGACTACCTGTACAGCTTTTACCCTACTGGACAAAGTACAGTTGCTCTTAACATTTTCATTCTTTTAACGACTCACTTAATTCACTTGTAGAGGAGGAAGAAAATCATCGGTCTTTTCCTTGATAACATTAGTGTTCAAGGCCGATGACAATCATGTAGTGTGCTTGGATTGGTTATGAAAAAAGACAGTTTCAGGGAGATATACTCACGTTTGCATCCTATCATCCCTACAAACAAATTGAATGTTGTCATAGCTCTAATGAAACAGAATCAAAAAATAACCCACCAAAGATTTCTTGGCGAGATAATAACATTAATGGCGTTTAAAACGGAACGCCCGCTTAGAAACCGATATCCTGGCACAACTCGTTAATATTGTTATTCCTCTGATGCAATCAGTTGGTTTAACTATAAGACAGAAGAATTTAAACAATACAGATAGCATTAAATATGCTAAATTACAGTCATACATTAATCTTACGACTCCTCACTAACTTATAATATTTTCGAGGGTATAGTGATGCGAACTATGAACACTAAAAACTCAAACATGTTTTTATTCTACTTAAAAGACATTACACTCTTTGCAAAATCAGGAATTCATATGATGGAGTACCTTGTGATAGGTGCTTGTTGGTATGTTGCAAACAATCCAATACATTAAGTAAAAGACTAAGCTTTACACAAAGGCTGACTGCAAAACGATAACGACCTAGCCAACCAGTTTCTAAGATAGGCATGTTGATAAAAATGGACCTACTAAAGTCATTACAACAATATAATTCTTGATTCTGAGAAGGAATATGCATAAAAGAAAAATCCTGGAAATGTGTTATATTAATAATGTAGAAAATTGTTAATCATAAGAGAGATGTTGGAACTTTAAGTTCTATTTACCTATCTATTGAACAAAGTTCAACTAGCAAAGAGGGCTCCCTAATCTTTTTTTGACATAATCCTGTAAATGGATCTGGTGTTTGGTTTGGCATTTGGTTGTTTGGTGAAGGGAGTTTTTGTGTTGTTTTTTTGGTTTTGTTGTTTTTTTTCTTCTTTAATATGAGCGTTCAATTTGAGATTTGAAGAGAAACTAGTGAAATTTTTCTTATTTTCTACTGTTTGAGTGTTGGTGTTACTTTTGTTAAATACTGATTTGTTTTTGCTACTTTTGTAATGTGAAGGAGAGAGAAGACTATTAGATAATTTTCCAAAACTCTGAGGTTTTTTTAGACGACTGCCGTTCCCTGAAATAACTTAGTAATGTTGGTTTGTTGAATTTCTGACTAAGTTGTAACCTTAAGCCACAGTAGACTTTGTTGACTAGTTTTTGACTTCTGATTTGCTAGTACAAAGTCAACACGTTTTATGTTGTAATAATTATCCTATGTGATCATGTAATTGTCTGTAAAATCTATAATCTACAAATGAGACTTATTTAGTAGAAATGGTCTTAGATTTCGGATGTTTTTATTCGTTTGACGTTTCTTTTATCTGATTTTACACAACATTTTTGTCCCAGAATACTTCAACATTGTATGTGTTATGGGAGAAATGAATGCTTTGAAAGCTGTGATAGCCAATTTTAGAAGTTGTAGTGGCTAATTCTGGTGAGTTAACTTCGTGAGAGAGACTAATGTATCGGACACCTGTAGATGGATGTTTTTCATATATTTTAAGTTTTTTCCGAAGAATCTTGATGAAAAACATGGACGAAAGCTTGAACTTGGAATAAGGCAAGACTTTTTAGAAGACACCCCTATATTTTGTATTGCTTCCTCTACAGATAACCTGTTGGCCCATCGTTTAATACCTTTCATATAATACTACTAGTACCCCGTTACTGTTCTGTCTTTATATAGTATATATGTATATATTATATATTCTATATAGTTTATTATATATTATATAATTATATTTATAATATATGATATATCCGGTTTTTATAAAACGGTCCCAATTTGCCTTCCGGTTCCCAGTCTCCAGCCTTTTCTATCTCCCATTCTCGCTGACTCAGGCTCTTTATATATAAATATATTGTATATATTGTAAGTAGTATACATAATTAAAAATTCAAAATCTGTGCTTCTAGGAAGCACTGACCATGAAATTTTATGCTTCATATCTTTTTTTTTCCTTGTAAAATGTTAAAACTTGAATTGATACCTGGATTTTATGAGATACTTCCTCTATTTCCATAATTATTCATATAAAAGTCCTCTTAGAATAAATGTAATATATAATTCAATTCCCAACTGCGTAGTTTAAATCAAATCATAAATTTATATTGAAATTATAATTACCCTTATTCTATTACACGCCTCATGAGTACTTGTGAAGAAAATCTATACTGAAATTAAGAAACAAGAAAAAGTAGCTGTAGTTAAAATAGTTGAGATGATTTCACAATTTTTTTCAGTTGCAGCATTCAGTTTCAAAATTTCAATGATAAATATGTTATTAAATAAAGGCATTTGTTTAATGAATCATTTATACATTTTCATATCTCATGATAGTTACTTGAGCTATAATTAACGAAACAAGGTACACGCAAATGCGATTAATTACAAAGTATCGACCGGAATGGAAACCACAACGGATGTTTGGCTTTAATTGATTATGAAAGTGTATTTTTCACCTTTATAGTGCTTTATCGGTAAAAATTTCGTGATTAGAATGAATCTAACGGGGTAAATCTTTGAGTCGTCATACCTTGCCAGTAAAATCAGAGGTGCTCATAAACTGTTGAATTGTTATGAGTGAATTCGAATCAAACTGTTTTGGTTCAACATTTTATGAATGGTTCATTTTCAAATTAAATTTAAAATTAAAATAAAAATTACTTAAACTTTTCTGAATTTTTTACTAACAGTGAAATATCCTAAATTATTATATGATGGTTAAACAATGTGTCTTAAAACAACGCTGCAATTAATTCTATTATATACCTAACTGAATGATAGAATTCATTAAATGCTAGTTGAATAAGTTGTCCTGAAATCAGTGCTGCCAATACGCGTATTTCTACCTAGCTTATCAAAAGCATGAAATTATGATATGCTAGTTACATTAGTTGCATAACGTGTCTTCAATTAATATATGCTGCTTACACGTGTAGTATATATCTAGCTCATCGAAAGCTAGACATTATAATAAGCTAGTTACACTAGTTACATAACGTGTCTTGAATTAACAGATGCTGCTTACACGTGTAGTATATACATAGCTTATCGAAAGCTAGAAATTATAATATGTTAGTTACACTAGTTACATAACGTGTCTTTAATGAACAGATACTGCTTACACGTGTAGTATATATGGCTTATCAAAAGCTAGAAATTATTATATGCTAGTTACACTAGTTACATAACGTGTCTTGAATTAACAGATGATGCTTACACGTGTAGAATATACCTAGCTTATCGAAAGCTAGACATTACTTATTATATGATGGTTACATTAGTTATATAAAGTGTCTTGAATTGACAGATGCTGTTTACAAGTGTAGTATATACCTAGCTTATTCTATATTCTGTATTTTTGGGAGTGCAGTCGAGACCACAGCACTTAGGCCCCATTGGGCCCTTTGTGCATCCTCCCCGGGAACATCACCAGCCTAGGCTCCAAACTATCCCAGTCGTTTGAAAAAGAGGGTGATTGCACCTAGGGGGATTTCCCTCAAGGTGGCTAAAATTGGCCACCGTTCACCCAGAATGGATTCTCGGAGTGACAAGACAGCGGGGCATTCACAGAGGACATGTTGTACCGTCTCGTCTTCCTGTTCACAGCCTCTGCAGAGAGGTGTGTCGCTTAATCCCATATTAAATAAGGGCTTCCGAAGTTGGCAGTGTCCCGTTAAAATTCCCACGACATTGCGTAGTTTTCCTCAGGGCATCGCCAGGTAAGTCATTGCTGCATCTTTATTGGGATAATTTTAAAGTTCCCTGGCAAGTCTGCAGGTGGTTGTTTCATCCCATAGGTTTTTGAATTTTTGATGGTTGTTCTCTTTCATCATTTGTGACTTTGCTGTCAGCGGTAGTAGGCTGGAAGGGCCAGGACCGAATATGTTCAGGCCGGCTGCTTTTCTAGCCAATTCGTCAGCTGTTTTATTGCCATTGCATCTCGAGTGGCCTTTAACTCAGCACACCATAATTTGGTTTGTATGGGCTGCACCCGCAAGTGCTTGATGGCATTCCCATAGTGACTGTGAAGTTATTTTATGATTCTTCAGGGCCAGTAACGATTGTCTACACTCTGTGTAGATTTTAATGGTTTTGTTCGTTATGTTCCTACGAGTAATCTCGTTCGCGGCTATGGTTATGCCCGTTAGCTCTGTCTGAACTATGTTGGCACATTTGTCCATGATCCACTTAAGTTGAAATCGCAGGTGTCTCGAATATATTCCACAGCCTGCTCCTTTTTCTCGCTTTGATCCGTCCGTGAAAATATTGATCGTTCCTTCATCGGAGGTCTCATTTCCACTGTTTGTGTGTATTGAGTAGGGTTTATCAAAAACAAATCGCGGGGGAATGCTGTCTGCCTTAACCTGTAGCAGGGGCATCGTGTTAGTAGCCTCAAGCCACAGGCGACGTCTAGTATCTTCACATCCTACTTCTGGCTTTATACCAATAGTCTCAAGGCGTGCCATAGTTGCCAGGGCCACTTCTTGTAGATAAATATCCAAAGGTGGCAGGCATAACATCACCTCTATTGCCCTAGTTGGTGTTGTTCGCATAGCTCCGGTCACACTTAGACACGCGGTCCTTTGTATCTGCCCAAGCTTGAGTTTTGCTGTTGCCTGTTGGCTTTTAGGCCACCAGACAACGGCTCCATAGGCTATCATCGGTCTCACGATGGCAGTGTATATCCACATGACCACCCTGGGTTTCAGTCCCCATGTTTCCCCATGATCCTGCGGCACTGTCCGTAGGAGATGTGTGCCTTTTTTAGTCTTCTCTCCAGGTGAAGATTCCAAGTGAGTTTGGCGTCAAAGGTCACTCCCAAATATTTGACCTCTGACATGAAACTTAATTCTGTGTTTAGGAGAACAGGTGCTTTTAATGGCCCCAGTTTCCTTTTCTTTGTAAAGAGAACCATCTCCGGCTTTCTGGGGTTGATTGATAGAGAGTTCTTTTCGCACCAATTATTCTCAGGGCTCCCTGCACTCTGTCGCACAGAACTCCTTCAAATTTTCCACTTAGCAGTATCGTTAAGTCATCTGCGTATGCAATTGAGTAGAATTCCTCATCGCAGAGGCGGCGCAAGAGGCTGTCGAGAACTAGGTTCCATAGCAGCGGAGATAGGACACCCCCTGCGGACAGCCTCTCGCGACCTTTCCCCTGACGACGATGTTGTCTACACTGATTCTAACAGTTCTTTTTGAGAGCATGTTTGAGATCCAGCCCCTGACAGTCTGGGGAACACCTCTGTCTGCCAGTGCGGATTCAATTTTGGGGAAGGTGGTTTTGTCAAACGCACCCTCGATGTCTATGAACACCCCCAGGGTAGACTCTTTGTTGTCCAAAGATTTCTCAATCCGACCAACAACCAGATGGAGGGCTGTGTCGGTGGATCTGCCTGGGGTATATGCGTGCTGGTTGGGATGCAGTGGTTGTGTATTCAAAATAGCATCCCTTAGGTATCGTTCGCATAGTCTCTCCATTGTTTTCAGCAGAAAAGAGGTCAGACTAATTGGTCGATATGCTTTGGGTGTGGTGTAATCCATTATACCTGTCTTAGGAATAAATACCACCCTCACCTCCCTCCAAGGCTGTGGTATGTACCGGCGCGCCAAGCACGTCCTGAACATCCTCATCAGGTGCGGCATTAATTCGCCCAAGCCCCACTGTAGCAAGGCAAGGTAAATGCCGTCAATGCCTGGCGATTTGAAGGGTGAGAAGGTCTGTATTGCCCAGCCTATTCTGTCTTCAGTAACTATTTGGTTGGCTTGCTGCCACTCCAAGTCTGAAGGCTCTGTTTCAGTTTCAGTTGGCCATTCCTTCCCTTTTGTGACCACGGAATTAGGGAAGTGAGTTTGCATAAGCAACTCTAGGCTTTCACGAAGATCAGCAGTTGTGGTGCCGTCTTCTTTCTTCAGTAGACCTAAATTTGTGTCTCGATCTTTAGCAAGGATTTTACAAAGCCTAGCGGCCTTTGAGTAGTCTTCGACTTCCTCACAGTAGGCTCTCCATGCTTCTCTTTGTTTTTGTCTAACTAGATTTTTGAACTGCCTCAGATACTTCTTGTACTGGATCCAGTCTGAGGTAAGTTTTGTCATTTTAGCTCGATTGAATGATTTCCTAGCCATCTTCTTGAGGTCACCTAGCTCCCGGCTTTTTGAATACAATTCACTCGTTGTTCAATTTGGCCATTATTTTCTGGCGTTCTTCCATCAACTGCCTCTAGAACCTCCTGCAGTTGGTGTCGATATTCATCTCTGTCCGTCCTCCGGAGGTCCCTGAGTAGTTTTTTGGGCGCTTTAGTAAGGTTTATTTCAAAATGTATCCATCGGTGGTCTGACAAGGTAACAGAATCTGATACATGCCATCCTAGGATTGAATTGGATATACGAGATGAAGCTACCGTTATATCTATTATAGTTTGACTTCTAGAGTTAATAAATGTCGGTGTACAGCCTTTGTTGATAATGTAAAGGTTGTTACCGATAATGTAATCAGAAAGTGACTTGCCTCTTGCGTTGTTGTTCTCGCTGCCCCATGTCACATGGTGTGCGTTGGCATCGCAGCCCAAAATGACTTCCCAGTTTTGGGTGCGGCAGTGCATTATCAGGTTCTCCATTTTCCTCGATGGTGGTGGGGTCGTTGAGTCTTGCGGTAGATACACTGATCCTAGAACAACAACGGTTGTTTTGCCTGCTGAGTTGCACTCCACCTTCACGGCTGTTAGGTCGGAGGATGACAGGTGTTGCAATGGCTGGGCTTTGATGTGTCGAGGAACATACACTGCTGTCCTCGGTTTCTCATTTGTGGAAGTGCTGAAAACACACCCATTAAGTTTTGTCAGTCCGCATATTTTGGATCTAACTATCCAGGGTTCCTGGATAAGTGCCAGTGTATCCTGCTCCACGTCCAGGCGGCGACAAAGTGTGGCTGTTGCCGCCCTGCCGTGGTGCAGATTGCACTGGACTACTGTTACCTTTGGCGGTGTTCTGGCCATTGCTATGCAGTGCGGTTGTTTCAGTTAGTCTCTTCCTCTGCCTCCTCAGTTATAGAGGACGTGGGGGAGGCGACTTCCATTTCCGTGACCTCAGGTGGGTGACGTCATCGCCTTCAGGTGCCATAGCGGCATCCTTAGGTAACGACTCACCCTCTCCAGCCTCCGGCTCTTTTGGGAGGATACTCCTGTTTTCCTCCCTTTCCGTGATCGGAGGCTGCTGAGTTTCAGCAGTCCTCTCCTCAGGCTTCATTTTAATCAAAAGAGATTGGAAGAGGTAGCTCATTCTCAGCCCCCTCGTCCTCAACTTTTTGATATCCTCATCTCCGATGCCGAAGATGAGTAGGTGTCCTTTCGGGTCTTTTTTGGCCTCATAGTGGAAGAGGCACCATCTCCCTACGTTGACCAGCGGGTTTTGCGCCGTGAGGCGACGGATCACAACCTCCTTTTCCTCAGGGTTGCTATCCGCTTCCACGGGGATCCAGAGGGTGGCCTTTGTCAGCCTCGGCAGCTGGTCAACCTGCACTACGGCAAGGGTGACGTCTTCCACAGGCCTCAGTTTTTCCACTGCTTGTTTCAGCCATGCCAGTGTGCTCTCGTCATCACAGACAACTCTGATGATTTCACCAGAGTATGTGCATGAGCGGAACGTTGGTGGCTTTGTTGTGCTGCTAGAGGCGGACAGGATGGTTCGGTCCAGTTCCTCTGTCATCGCTTTTTTGACAAGGGCCTCTTTTTCCTGTGGAATTTTCCTTGTCAATTATTGCAACACTAGGAGCCGCTTCCTTGTAGGTGGGGACGTCAGGTCTCGGTCCAGACCCTCTCCTGGTCTTCTTATGAGTCCCAGGAGTAGAGTCCTGGGAAGTCCCCGACCTATTACGTTTTTTGGAGGAAGAAGGTGGAACACCTTGCGGGTTCACAGCCTTCCTCTGTGCTGTCGGCCCCGCCTTTGGGTGCTCATCCTTCCTAGTAGGATGATAATCCTTCCTAGGTGGTGGCACTCCTGAAGACCCCTTTGCAGCAGGTTGAGGCCGAGGTGAGGTAATGCGTCCAGAGGGGTGAGCAGTCGAGACTGCTCGCTCTGCCTCCTCGCGCGCCTTCCTTCTCCTTTTGGCCTCTGCCCCACTGATTCTTTTACCCCTACGGGGTTTGGTTTTTATCCAGTCTGCTTCATGCTGGGTAGGTTCTTTGTTTTTGGCTTCTTTTTCATCCATTAAGAGCTTTGTATTTTCATTTACCCGGCTCCTCACCCGCCACGGAGCCCCATTCGGGGACTCCGCGGATCACCAAGGCTACCAGGTAAATATAGCCCCCAGAAGCGTGCGACGCGATGCGAGGGTGATGGTTCACTGGGATCCTGGGGCCACCGTTATCCCAGATCCCCAGCCCCCTAAAGCGCCCCCCGCCCCCAAAAGGCTCACCCTGTCGGACCTCTGACGGTACGACACAGCCGATTGATCAGGAGTGGGTTAGTTCCTGACCGCCCGTCTAGCTGAAATCCATCCCAAAGCAGTGTGTTGGCAGGCTCGGCCCCCTCAACTGTCAGGTGTCCTTCATCCAGCGACACCGGTCGCCACGCACGGCACAAACACGTGGGAGCTTGTCCACGGAAGCATTTTTGTCGACCCATACCAGGGTTTTATACCTGCAGCGTCCACTTATCACGCTCCTAACCGCAGCATCCGAGGACACCACGGCGTACCCCTATCCGCGACCTGGGGACGCGCCTGGTAGGTAGCTCAACCACCAGGATATACCTAGCTTATCGAAAGCTAGAAATTATAATATGCTAGTTACACTAGTTACATAACGTGTCTTGAATTAACAGATGCTGCTTACACTTGTAGTATATGCAGAGTTTATCGAAAGCTAGAAATTATTATATGCTAGTTACACTAGTTACATAACGTGTCTTGAATTCACAGATGCTGCTGACAAGTGAAGTGTGTACCTAGCTTATCGTAAGCTAGACATTATTATATGCTAGTTACACAAGTTACATAACGTGTCTTTAATTAAAAGATGATGCTAACACGTGTAGAATATACCTAGCTTATCGAAAGCTAGACATTACTTATTATATGCTAGTTACAGTAGTTATATAACGTGTCTTGTATAAACAGATGCCGCTAACACGTGTAGTATATACCTAGCTTATCGAAAGCTAGACACTATTATATTCTAGTTACTCTAGTAACATAACGTGTCTTGAATTAACAGATGCTGCTAACACGTGTAGTGTATACTTAGCAAATCGGAAGCTAGAAATTATTATTAGTCTACGCAACAAGTGCTTCTCTGCTCACCTTTTTTCAACAGTTTCGGAAAAATATAAGCAAGGTGTCATTCGTTTCGGGATAGCATATAGATGTTTCTTGAAATAAATAAAGTTGTTGAGAAAATTGTCAAAGTTATAAACATTTTATTGAAAAATGGAGGGTTTGGTTTTTTTTATAAAAACCTCGCAAACTAAATGGTGATTTTGAAATCTCAAAAAAAAATGCGAAAAGAGAAGAAAATTTCCTGAAAGAAAGTGCCGCAACCCGGAACTGGAGGACAAATATTTATAACTTTCCCAGTTAGATTTAACAGTTTTTAATGATAATACATAATAATTTGCCTTTTTATATATACAGAAAACAAAATTTCAACCGATATACATATTTTGTCAGATTCTTGCGTATAACAGCATGATATATCCTAATTTCATAATTTTCGATGAAGGAATAGTATCCCATTGAAAAATCTGGTGAAGCCTTCCCACAGTCGATATAACTTCCTCAAGACAATAAAAGTTCGACCTTGAAATTCGATAATACTTAATCAAACGTCATTTTATTTGAATTATAAAATTGAGTTGCAATTTAATACCGATTATAGATGTTTCACGCGTAAAATTTTGAATGGCTATAAATTCCTAGAAAATTTTAATTCAGCAGTATTATCTTTCTTCCTCACAACCTTCCTTTGGCTGGATGCCACTTAAAGTATGAATTAACCAATAAACGGTAATCATTCCCCAACTTAAATGAAGTAGGGATAAACTGTATTCGATATCAAACGAATCAAACATAATTTGATACCTTAGCTATAATAAAGACGAACAATTATCGCTCTTTTAGCATGGTTTGTAGTGCACGCTGTTTTTAAGTGTCCGTATTTTCCGGACACTAACAAATTTTCTTGGTATAAGTTAAAGATGGTTAGTGGAAATTTCTGTGTTTTCATTATACTGTTTTTCTGTGTCGTGCGGACCTCTTCTGCGCTGACGTTTAAATATCACAATAATAGTGAATTGGAACAGATATTGAAAAACTTTACTAACTGTACTACTAATGTTAATACAAGGTTATATAGGATTGGGAGTTCTTTAAATAGTAAGTATAGCATGTGAAAATATAAAGAATATTTCTCCTCCATTATACTGATATGTTAAAATCATATTATGCATAAATGATTTACGAAAATGAGTACCTTCCTTAGGTCGAAATAGAATATATAATTAGAAATGAAATTTTACTGTGTTATTTATTTATTTATTTAAATTTCACTTGTTGACCATAGACAATTTCTTAATAATAATAATAATAATTCTGTTTATCTTTCGAAATAAATTAATCATGAGCAACTTGTATATATATATATATATATATATATATATATATATATATATATATATGTATATATATATATATATACATATATATATATATATATATATATATATATATATATATATATATATATATATATATATATATATATAAATTTATATATATTAATAATAATAAAGTTTATTTTCCATAAACTGCTGAAATATATAACATATGTTTCCAAAAATAAAGGAAAACAAGTAAATTAAAACATATTCTCCTCTTTGAAGATTGAAAACTCAAACTATTGCTCTGCAGCACTCTAACAATTCATTGGGGGAATACGGTACACATTCCATAATAATCTTGAATATTTCAATTTTAAATTTTTTAATATCTGTTATTGCTTGAACTCGGCGTGGCAATGAATTGGATAATTTAATGCCCATGTAATGGCAGAAGGAAACCTCCTTCATCATAAGATTATAATTGAGTTTGAAAACTGCAAAACAATAATAAGACTTTTAAAACATAGCATCTTTTGAATATATTGAAATCGTTGGTAATAATATCTACCTTATTCCTGTAATATTCAATTTGTCAATGTCAATGTGAAAATTATCACACTATTATATTATATTATATTATTACCAATGATTTCAATATGTTCAAATAGTGTCAATTGGTGATTGTGCATATGTATATATATATATATATATATATATATATATATATATATATATATATATATATATATATATATATATATATATATATATATATATATATATATATATATATATATATATATATATATAATTATATATTTCCTACAAACTTCATTCACATAATTTCTGATTATGAGAAAGTTGATTTACATATTTTCAGAATAAATGAAACAATATTATTGTAGTCATATAATAATAATGATAATAATAATAAAAATAAATAGTCTATAAAAGATTTTTCCTCTCACACGGACGTAAAAAAAATAATAAAACAATAAATAATAATAATACTATAGAGGCCAATCGCCGCTCATCTTTTCTGTTAAGGAAGGATGAAGAACTACTCCAAGGAATGTGTGAGAGGTTTTTAGTGAGTAACCAGCAACAACCGAAGTCTCACACATCCCTGAGAATGCGTGCAGGATACTCTCAGGGTAGTCTATAAAAGATTTTGTCTCTCAGACTTTATTAAAAAATAATAATAATAATAACAAGATTTCAGTGGAGTCCGAATCAGCACTGAGTTCTTAAACTGCAGTGTATATTGTTTGCCGGTAATCAATGTCGACGTTTGACTGAACGGTGTCTAGCAACCTTCCGATTACTCACGGAATAGTCTGTCTGGTAGCCAAATTCTTTTAACCACAAGTTGTAAAGCATTGACCCTGTCAATTTGGAGAATAAGTCTTATCAAAGTCATTGTACTTTTAGATACTTTTATCTGATAAATACTGATATATGTATAATAAATTGTAACCGTCACCGTTTCTCGACCTTTCTTATTGTCATAATATTCTTCGTGAAACGATAACATAATTTTTTTTTCAGAAATACCACTTTGGGCAATGGAATTGACGGCATCCGACGCTGGACAATTAGGTGTACCGAACGTTAAACTGATTGGAAATATTCATGGGAATGAAGCAGTAGGAAGAGAGATTATTTTGAATTTCATGGAGGTCAGTAATTGAAGAAACGATTTTATTCTGAACCGCAGTTAGTATATATGTCCCATCGTTGATATAAATAATTATTGTGCTAATTATACTTTGGCTATAAAAATAGAAACGTGGGCTTTATAAATATCTGAGTTGAATAATCAAGCAGGAATCAGCTTCAGAGTGACGAAAATATGACCCAGAGAGCGGGAGTCAAGCAATTAATCTTATGTATAAAAATGAATGTTTGTATGTATATGAATACATATGTGTATATATATATATATATATATATATACATATGAAACTGAGTTTTTGGTGCCCAGCATCATAAAAAGTCATGAAACGAAAAACTATCTTGGTCCTAGATCCAACTTTGCTCATCGCACCCATTTTAATAAGCAGGTTTTCAAAGTGAAAACCTGCTAATAGTAACATAATTGATCTAACGTTGCTTTCTGTATAGATTTTTTGAATGATTTCAATGGAAACGAGAGAATATAAATCCACCTATTCAGAATAATCGAAGCTGCGTAAGCAAAGCAGCCCTTGAATTTAGTTGTATAATGTTGGGGTATGGTATAGCTATTTGACCTTATCTTTACATTATGATCTCAAACTGAGTATCTCATGAAGATATTTTGGATTCTCGTATTCTATCAATTTTCACAGGAATATAGCTCACCAAGTCGCTGAAAATATGGAGAAACATAAACGGCGAAAAACATATAAATCTGATCGCTGCATTTCGAACCTTCCGAAGCTTTTAAAGGTTGGCTTGGGTCAAGAAATGACTATATACACTACCTCAGTAGGTAGTCTGAATTTGGATAAACCAAACTTTGTACCAGTTTCAACATTATGGTTTCATGCAGAGTTTTTCTTCAAAATATTCAATATTTTGAGTCTCATGAAAGATAAGCTGAAAATTTTGTTCACATAATCTTCAAATTTGAGATAACTCCCAAATTCTTCACCCTATCTACCCAATTGATTTCATCATCATCTAACTACAACTTATTGTCACTCTTTGATAGGTTTGATAGGTTATGCTTAGAGCCGACACAAATAGCCACAGTTCTTGCAGGATTCATTTCCAGACCGGTACTCTGACACGAGCTAGATACGTTCAAATGATCATGATTTACCTTGGCTTACACGAGATATAAAGTTGTGAATCATCCGTATAAAGATGATAGCTACAATATTATGTCAAACATCTCGATAGATCAAAAAAGAACAGAAAACAGTATTGGTACCAAAATTCCAATAAGCTTTCTGAAAATTATGATTTGCTTGTATCGCATTTCATTATTATAATAGAAGATTATGGATAATATAACGAAAATGAACTATTTCCATCAATTGATATTCCATTGCTTCAAAATTGTCAATTACCTTTTCTTTATATATATATATATATATATATATATATATATATATATATATATATATATATATATATATATATATATATATATATATATATATATATATATATATATATATATATATATATATATATATATATATATATATATATAAATATATATGTATATATATATATATATATATCATCAAATAATAACAATCAGTGGCGTAGATAGCTTTTTGCGATGGGGGGGATATGACTTTGTGTAAAATTCCATATGTTTTTCGTCTTAAGTTTTATTTGTTTATAAAAATAATCTTTCATGTAGGTCAAAATAAGCAGAAAAAATTTTTTTAGGCTTAACATCGCCTTGACGAATTAAATGTTTTTTCCACACTTTCAACTAACGAGAACAGCAGGTGTGGCAGTAAACATTTTTCCGGTATGTCCGGAATTTAGTGGTTCAAAAATTAATCTGTTGGGTAATGACTTAGATTCAAGCCCACTGGCCGTTCGGAACCGGCGTTAAACTGTCCCTGGAGTTAATATAAATAGGCTAGTCAACAAGTGCTTTTTTGTTCAACTTTTTTCAGCAGTTTCGGAAAAATAAAAGCAAAGTGTTATTCGATTTGGAGTAGCATGTAGATGTTTTTTGAGAAAATTAAAAATTCGCAACCGAAAATTGTGAATGTTATAAACAATATACCTACTGAAAAAAAAGGGGATTGGATTTTTGCCTATATTTCAAAAAATAATTGAGAATTTTGAAATCTGAAGAAAGATTCAGAAAGAAGAAGAAATTTTCCAATTTTTCAAAAAGAAAAACTTCCGGAACTGTAGAATCAATATTCATAATTTTCTCAGAGAGTTAAAAATACTGCTGAAAAGGGGTAACTTCGTTTGAGCAAGTCACGCCCATTTAGGACACTTTAACAATAAACATTATTTAACCATATAAAATATGAAAAGTTACTGAATCGGTGAATGAACAATAATCCGGCGATAATAGAAATTTTTTTATTAGTTATGCAATAGTTAATTAACAATTTTTTGGTGCTTGAACATGAAATTTGTGATAACTGTTCAAGTATAGATCTGAGATTATTTCATTCTTGGAGCTATTAAAGTAAATCCCTGTTGAAAAAACAAAAAATTTCAATTTTTCAGTTTTTTATCAACAATTTACGTAGTTTTGCAAAATTAAAATGAAATTTTTGTTTATGAATTCAATGGTTCGTTCTTTATTATCGGAAGCTACATGGAAGTGGTTGTTTTCAATGTTCATGTCCTGTTGTGTAAAAAATTGTTATAAATAAATGCGTTGTCTATAAGAAAATCAGGAAAAAAAAGTTATGGTTAGAGTGTTCAATTTTGCAACTAAGTAAATTGTTAGTAGAAAACTAAAAAATCGAATTTTAGAACGGGGATCTATTCTGAGATCTTTCTAAACTAGCTCCAAGAAAGGAAAAAAATATCAGATTTATAGTTTAACAGTTAACACACTTGCAATGTTCTTGTTCAAGCAGCAAAAAATTATTGCATGCGCGAAAAAAATCGATAAAAATTTGCTTTCGCTAGATTATTGTTCATCTACCTATCCAGTAAGAACCTGAAATTTTTCATTCCTTAATTTCCATATTCAATATAGTTAAATAATGTTTATTGTTGAAGTGTCCCAAATGGGCGTGACTTTCGCAAGCCAGATTACCTGTTTTCAGTCGTATTTTTACCCCTCTGAAAAAATTATAAATATTTATTCTACAGTTCCGGAAAATTCCCCATTGAAAATTTCCTCCTCTTTTTGTATCTTTATTCAGATATCAGAATATCTATTAGTTTTTGAGATATTTGAAAAAACAAACTGTTTTCTTTCAGTAAATTGTTTATCACTTTTACAATTTTCCCGAACGAAACTTAATTTTTTTCAAAAACTATCACCATGCTATTTGCTCATATTCTTGAGCAAGACTGATGAAAAAATTTGAACACAAAAGCACTTGTGAACTACACTGTATTCTCATGATTAGCAAATATTTCTGCAAGATTCATGATGTAGAAGTCCAGCCATCACAAGAAAATTTTTACTAACTCGACCTATTTTTCAAAGAGCTCATATTTCGATACCTACTCTATGAGCAGAAGTGACGCTCCTCGAATGTGAACAATAATTTAATCGGTCACTAGGACCAAAACACGTGTTTGAAAGAGCTTAAATGACTGAAATGGAAAATTTTATGTACGAAGGAAGAAGTCAACCAAACCCGCATCGCACTTTTTCTCTTTCTAAATTTTATACTACCTATACTATTGAACAAAACTGCTTTATATATAATACTACACCATTAAACAAAAGCTCGAGCACTTTTGTTTGATAGTAAGTATAGTATACAATTTAGAAAGAGAAGTGCGTGGAGATTTTGGTTGGCTTCTTCCTTTCGAAATGAAAACTTTCCATTAGAGCCATTTGAACTTTTTAAACACTTTTTTGCTCATAGTGACCGATTAAACTTACTAATTCAACATTGAATAAAATATGCTCAAAACTACTAGTTACTTTATAATGTTAAAATTATGTCCATTCCTGATTGGTCGGCCTGTTCGAAGCGCGGAAATTATAAAATACTCAATTGCACAGCCGTCACAAAACATATCTATGTAAAGCTACATAGATACGAAGACCTTTATTCAGTTATATTATAATTATCGTAGGCTCATGGGGGGGATTGATCCCCTTGATCCCCTCCCTATCTACGCCACTGATAACAATACCATTGAACAAGTTTCGAACACTGCATATAATGAAGTCAAAAAATGGTCCTTGGTGAACAATTTGACATTGAATAGTACGAAAATGGAATGTGTATTGTTCCACACAAATATAAATTGGAGATTACCACAGAAGATCACCATAGATCAAAATGAAGTAACTGTTTCCGAGTCTACTAAATTTCTTGGTGTATTTATTGATTCCAACCTTAAATGGAATCACCATATAGAGTTCATTGATAGGAAACTAAACTCGGTTATATATACCAGGGGCGGCTAGTCAAAGGAGGCTAAGGAGGCTAAGCCTCCTCAATAATATTCCGTGTATCACTAATATATATATATTATATTGAATAGTCAGCATTTAGCATATTCATATTAATCAAAATCATATTATTTTATGCACCTAGCTTCCTTTCAACCTACATTATATAATATAATTTATTAATTAAGATAGAAGGTATTTACATTCATTACAGGCATTTCATTCATTTCAAGATTTGTGGCAACGCTGCGGAAAGCTTAGAAAGGTATATTCTCAACGTTCATTATGGCTGCCACAGAAAAGCAAACTTACACCACTCAAAAACAAATACTCCGAATGAATACTACATTGAAATAGAAAACCAAAACACATGTACATGGCAACACCGATAAAGTCCAGTCTTATAAAATGTCGACCAATCACAACTATATAATTTCCCTGACATAGAGTAAAGTCGTTGATTGAATCGTAGTATGATCCTAATTCGTACTATCTGAATAATGGACGCCGGAATCAGCTCGCGTTACGCGTATTGTTTTAAAATCAGTTTGATTACTGAAATTAATTTCAAAAATTTCAATGGTGACTTAGTGGAATATTTGTTATCCCATATCTTTAGTGCCCTAAGTTATGAGGATAAAGTTTTGATAAAAAGAAAAACATCCTACCCCTGAATTAAACAATTTGGTGCAGCGTAACAGAAAACAAAACCGCGGTTTTAATACATTATGAGAGACATCCTTGCCTAACCGGATCACAGGTAAAAAATAAATTATTTTGTTGGCAGTGTTTACTTTTTACTAGTGAAAATGTCTCTGTTTGGGGCCGCTTAGGATTTGAGGATTTAATTCTATACCTAGTTGAAAGTGAGGAATTTTTCACTGATAAAGTAACTTTAAATACAGCACGTGGATTAATATCTTACTTACAAGATAAGGAATTTATATAATTTTTAAACATCTTTAAATTAATTTTTGAACAAACAGAAATAGTTTTTCAAATCTTACAGCACAAGTTTTCAGATGTAATTTACTCACGAAATCGGCTCAAGTTTCTTTTAGAAAAAATTTCAGAATTTCGTGCAGAAGTTTATTTTAAAAAACTATATTCTGTATTTCAAACTACTGATGATACGACTCAATTTAGCCCAAAACGAAAGAAATTCAGTTACGCAGATATGGAGCTTCACTATAAGCAAATATTTTATGAAATTTTGGATACTATTATGGGTCAAATAGAAATAAGGTTCTCTGATTTGAAAGAACTGCATTTCTTCGACTTACTCAATAAAAATTTGTTTACCGGATTTTCGGCTAATTTTCCAGATAACCTTCTGGAAAATTTATGTCAAAAATACACTTTTTTTGATAAGGTGGCCATAAAAAAGTGAACTGTGTGTTGTTTATAATGACAATGAAATTTTGGGGCAAAATGAAAATCATGTGAGGACTATTAAATATCTTTTTGATAATGATTTGAATCAAGAATTACCCCAAGTTTATAAACTCTTATGTCTAATTTTTTTCTATCCCGGTGACATCAGCTTCCGTAGAGCGCTCGTTTTCCACTCTTAAGAGAATTAAAACTTATTCACGAAATTCAATGAGCCAGGATCGTTTGAAAAATATTAGTTTGTTGTCTATTGAAAAGGAATTGGTAAAACATTTGGCGAAAGACAAAAAATTTTATGAGGATATTATAGATCATTTTGCTAACGTTAAAGATCACAGAATCCCGCTAATCTTCAAAAATATATAATAACTTTTTATTTGCTCTCACCAGCTGTTAAAAAATTCGTTAAGTAGGTAGGTAGGTACCTATTATGTGAAAGAAAAAATTTGATGAATAGATGAATTGATTAATTGGCTGAGAAGAATTTTTGTGAATATTGTAAATAGGAGTTGTAGGTCTCAAGGTAGACACTCGAAAGTGAAAACAAATTAATAGCTTAGGGTGCTTGTTTTACTTTGATTTTCTTTAAATTATATTGACCTTGAAATCCTAAAAATTTTCGCCTATGGTGTATTTTTAACACCTCTTGTAGCCTCCTCAAACCAAAACCTCACGAGCCGCCACTGATATATACAATGAATGTTCTTAGAAGATCTGTGGACTTGGAAACACAGAAAGTCATATACTCAAATTTTCAGTCAATCATCTCGTATACTATAATATTCTGGTGTAATGGCTCACATGCTGCACGCTTATTTATAAAGCAGAAAATGATACTTAGATCCATGCAGGGAATGAAATAAAGACAGTCTTGCAGGGGCATTTTTAGCTAAAACAATTTTCTAACTCTGACAGGGTTATACCTATATCATATCCTGAAGTTTCTGAAAGACCACAAGGAACTCTTTGAAAGATACAAAAGCCTCA
Organism: Cynegetis impunctata; assembly: GCA_030704885.1. Lineage (NCBI taxonomy): Eukaryota > Metazoa > Arthropoda > Insecta > Coleoptera > Coccinellidae > Cynegetis > Cynegetis impunctata. The sequence continues at coordinate 219,090 of JARQZK010004347.1, forward strand.
ACAACACAAGAAGAGTCAATCAATACATTAGCCCCTTATATGGTCTAACACTAACACCTCCAGAGTTCACTCGATAACGACAGGCAATTCAAAGGAACTATTTACTGCTTTCTAGTCAATATGGAACCCTATAACATGGAAGAGTATCTGAAGTAGTGTAAACGTAGGAGTAACATTCGGTTAGCCCAATTGTGTTTACCATGGATAATTCAAAATCGAAATGTATCTGCTGACATGTTCTCTACTTTTGTTTCATTTATATCTGTGATTAAATTTTATGAGACAATAAATATTTATTTTTTTTTAACTTCCTGAGAGGAAAAATTTTTTATAGACTACCCTGAGAGTATCCCGCATTTATTCTTCGGGATGTGTGAGACACCGGATGTTACTGGCTACTCACTAAAAAACCTCTCACACATTCCTTGGAGTAGTTCTTCATCCTGCCCTTACAGCGTCCCTTAACAAAAGAGATCAGCTGCAATTATATATAATTATAATTATAATTATAATTATAATTGAAGATGATCTCTTTTGTTAATATAATAATTATATATGAGTATAATTATGACAACCAGTTGATTCTGTCGAGTATGCAGATTGAGTCTTCAGAGTTGACAGATTCTCCGTAATCCCGATTGGGTTCTTGGAGTACGCAGTCCTCAAATATAAAATTTTAAAAATTATTCCGTTTCGAAGACAACACTTTTCTCTGACAACTGACCGTTATTATAGTATCTTCGAGATGAGTATGACACCAACCACACCATCCAATGGCTTCTAAACAACACTCGAATGCATTTCTTACCGACCATGAATCCAGATGGATTTGAAGTGTCTCATGAAGGAATGTGCGTAGGAGAGTACGGAAGAAAAAACGGAAGGCATGGAGATGTTGAAGATTTGAACAGAAATTTTCCAGATCATTTTCATTTAAATAAAATACCCAGACAACCTGAAACCACTGCTGTTATGAAATGGATGAATGATATTCCTTTTATACTATCAGCTGGATTGCATGGAGGTGCAGTTGTTGCCAATTATCCTTTCGACACAGTGAAGGAACTAAGTGAGTACATTAATTGAAATCTCAATATATATATATAACTTTATAAAGAAATAAAAAACTAATTTTTCACAGGTTGAAATAAAAATCTATTGAGTGAACGCGTTTCGTCATAACATTGACTTCATCTCGTACTAAATTATGGTATTACAAAACAATCTATACGAAAAATTGAACATAACAGAGGGGTTCCTAGAGAAACTAAATAATAATAAGCAATTCATCCAGAGTTATTGGTAGGTACATCCCTTAAGCTCTTTGTTATCAGAAATCTTTATGGATAATTTAGAGAAAACTATTATGAACCACTTCAGCAGTAACTAGTTTCTTTATTGGTATAGATACGTTGATGACGTCATTGTTTGCTATACTGGTACAGATAGATAATTGGATAATTTCATTACTTATATTAATTCCATACACCCTCGTATTAAATTTTCTATAGAAACTGAAATGAATAATTTTGTTAATTACTTAGATTAAACTATTACCAGGAAAAGCAACAAACACGAATTTTCAATTTTTCATAAACCATCTCATACAGAGATTACCATCCATAACACATCACTACACCCAATTTCACATAAATTAGCCGCTTATCATAGTATGATTCATAGACTTTTCAAAATTCCGTTGTCTGAAGCTAATTTTTGAAAAGAAATGCATATAATTAAATAAATGGTAGTAAATAATGGTTATTCACCCAATATGATTGACAGTCTCATTCAGAGGAAAAAATACAAAATGGCAATTTCAAAAGTTTACCCACTTATATCCTAGAAAAGTACAGTATTTAACAGTTTAACATTCTTGGGCAAATCTTCCGAAAACTTGAAATTGTTTCTTCATAAACAAAATTTCAAAGTTTCATATAAAATGAACAATAGCATTGGAAAATTGATTATAAACAACAAATCAAAAATTCATAGAGATGTACGTACTGGAGTTTATAAACTCAGCGGTAACGATTGTGAAAAATTCTATATAGTACGTACAATTAGAAATTTCAAAACTCGAATACACGAACACCAACGTACCTATCTATATTAAGCAGAAAACTGACTCTAATTATGCGTGCCATCTTATTCAAGAAAACCATACCTTCAATCACAATTATAAGATATAACAGTCTCCACAATAATAGTCTCCACAAAACTAATTGTTGGGAATCCCCATACGTCAATATCTAAATATAAAAATTCCGGTAACCTATTTAACGACCAGATTGAAGTAAACCCTTCTCCTCTCCTTAATCTGTTCAATGTACCTACCAATAACTACTCTGAATGAATTGCTTATTGTTATTTAGTTTCTCTAGGAACCCCTCTGTTATGTTTAATTTTTCGTATGAATAGATTGTTTTGTAATACTTACCATAATTTAGCACGAGAAGAAGTCAATGTTATGACGAAACGCGTTTACTCAATAGATTTTTTATTTTTTTTTAACTCGAGGGACCTACAGTTTAACGCTTGTTCCGAACGGCCGGGCTTGTGAACGATGCACATTACACAACAATTCCTCTTAAAACTATAACCACTAAATTCCGGACATATACAACACCCAAGAGCAAGGAGGGACTCGAACCCACAATCCTCGGTTTACAAGCGGTAAACCATACCGCCTGGTCTACCGAGGCCTCAATCAATAGATTTTGATTTCAACCTGTGAAAAGTTAGTTTTTATTTCTTTATAAAGTTATGGATATGAACTTTCACCAAGTAAATGTCAATTCCATTCAATATATATGTATAATATATATATATATATATATATATATATATATATATATATATATATATATATATATATATATATATATATATATATATATATATATATATATATATATATATATATATATATATATATATATATATATATATATATATATATATATATATATATATATATATATATATATATATATATATATAGGTATATATATGTTTATATATAATTATATATATATCCAAAAAATTCATTAATTTTCGATATTGTAGAAAAAAAAATTGTTTTTTCTGTGACGGGAAAAAAGTTTGACATTTTGTCTCTGATGACAGGTAAAGAAATATCACTTTTTGAAATTACTTTTTTTCCCGGGTAAAAAGTGAGTACTTTTTTCCCGGATATATATATATACACATAAGTAAAGGTAGATATTTAATTTAAGAATATTTTACTATACAAAAGTTACATTTCCTTTATATGTAATAATAGTTCCTTGAACTATTCGGTACAACAATGGAATTTTCTTGTGTCGAAATTATATTCTTCAGTAGGTAACTACAAATCTCCTGTTTACTTCATTCTTTGTTTGCTTGAGTTTCACAATTAATAACGTTTCCGAATCTTCAATATCATCTAATGTTACCTGGCTGATTTCATAAATTCGACAAGCTCCTGCAATTCCAAATACAACAACAACCTTGGCCATTAAATAAAATTCATCGGGAGCATTATTTAAAAAATCACTAATTTATGTACTCGTAAAAATCGCAGCTTTCTTGGTCGTGTAACCTTTCCCATTTTGTTTCAGAAATGTAGTTAGTTTGATGACGGTGCAGTCAGAGATAACTCGGAATCAGACATTTTTTTCACTTCATATTATTCAAAATAACTATTAAACAACTACTAAGTTCGCAATTTTTAAATCAAATCAATAGAATTAAATTGACAGATATTTGTTTACTTCAAAGGATTCCTTAGCAACGCAGGTCTAATTGTCGCTGAAAGTACAACAGCCTACCATTTTAAAAATTCAAATTTCGCATCTATAATTTTCTGACTTTAATATATTATAACAATATGTATTGTCAATATTTAATCGTCGTTTTCCTCGTCACAGAAAAAAATGATGTATTATACACGGGAAAAAATATTAGATTTTAGCTCTCGCTTTTTTGTCTTGACAACACAACCTCGAGCACAAATCTAATACTTTTTTCCCTTGTATAATAAATAACTATTTATACCACTCTGACACTATTTATTATCAGTATTAAATATCGCATAGCATACATCAGTCGATAGACGGAAAAACAAATCAATATAAAAAAAATCTGATTATTTTAATTATTTTTAGCATCTCAGCCAATAAATCCACCCTCGATAACTCCCGATGATGACGTTTTCAGGCATCTGGCAACAGTTTATTCCCAAAATCACCTGACAATGCACACAGGAGTAGTTTGCGACGACGGAAAAAAATTCAGGAATGGAATAACAAATGGAGCAGCTTGGTATCCTTTTTCGGGTGAGATTGGTTTATTTGAATATTATATAACATATGTATTTTTCGAAAATTATTTATTAGTTTTTCAAAATTTTGATAAATTTATTTCATCATTCTATGTGAAATATTCACTACAATATGTTTAATTCAGTTCCACAGATATGAATACTTAGAATTTATTCGTGAATGTATAATACAAATCTAAGATGTTTTTCTTCGATTTTTTGAAAGAGTTTTCAGAAATACGTTGTAAAGATAATTAATAATATACATATTGTCATCATCAAGTACTACTTAGTTACCAAATATAACTACTCAAAATTCGTTTCTGCATGAATCTCTCAATTTATTATATTTTTCATTAATTTACTCTTCATTCTTTTTCGACAGAATTTACAAAATTTCGTTCAGAGACAGAAATTCAACAATGCAGCATTCTTTACAGGTGGAATGCAAGACTTCAACTACGCTAAACATGGCTGCATGGAACTAACTTTAGAAATATCATGTTGCAAGTTTCCTAGAGCAAATAAACTTCCTGGTTTGTGGATAGAAAATAAAATGGTGAGTTTAAACTTACTAGCAGATGGAAAATTATGTAGATATATAATTCGAAGATATTTAGCTGGTTAACGATTGAAACTGTTAACTTCTCGGAAGATTATTGTTATCTTGAAGAGAGGTAACATAAGCTGTTCACATACACACACATATATATATATATATATATATATATATATATATATATATATATATATATATATATATATATATATATATATATATATAGTGGATACCTGGGCGACGGTCTAACAAAGATGAATCTCATTTAGAGCAATCTAATTAGATAATATGACTCTTAGGTTCTTGAAATCGGATGATTTTCTTCCAAATAGGTGGAACTTCGAAACTTTGCACGCTCAGTTCTCGCGACCAGCTTCGCGGATCGGAACGGAACCCCACGATTGCAATCGTGAGTTACCTATATATTGGTGTGTAATTAATTACAGAGTTTATATACTCATTGTTTCATAGTAATATAATACTTTTTATTAGCTGACTTATGAATTTTGTTAGTTAATATCGACTAGTTGAGAGAGGCCAGTTATGATTTCAATAAAAGTTGTTTCGTCTACAGGCTCTGCTATATTATGTTATGGAAGCTCATAGAGGAGTAACAGGGCAGTTATTGGACTCTAGTACTAAATCTCCCGTGGCGGTAGCAGATCTTCAAATAGTAGACCGGAATATGATATTTCATCCTTCGAAAAATGGAGAATTCTGGAGACTCTTACTACCAGGGAAATATAAAATTCAGGTATGACATATGTCATGATAAACTATATAAAATATAATCAGTAAGCTATTTAACATAAAAACAGTTTTTTGAATATATCATATATATATATATATATATATATATATATATATATATATATAGTATATATATATATATATATAATATTTATATATATATATATATATATATAAATATATATATATATATATATATAAATATATATATATATATATATATATATATATATATATATATATATATATATATATATATATATATATATATATATATATATATATGTTCTGAAAGATTTCCGCGGTCGGAAGTATTTGAAAAACTTGGTTCACGGAATGAACCGCGTAAAGGATTTGAAAAATCTCGACGTTTCGGCTCCTTTCGCGAAGCCATCTTCAGGAGAATTAGAAGGGGAATAATTCAGAATCGTGGCCTCAATATGCCTACTCCACGATTCGAATTAGAGGAAATCGGAAACAATACGATTGCGTGGTCTCAACCTGCCTACTCCACTAACCGTACTGCTTTCTGTCAACTCTGAAGTCTCAACCTGCCTACTCTTCAGAGTCAACTGAATATATTCTGAATTATTCCCCTTCTAATTCTCCTGAAGATGGCTTCGCAAAAGGAGCCGAAACGTCGAGATTTTTCAAATCTTTTACGCGGTTCATTCCGTGAACCAAGTTTTTCATATATATATATATATATATATATAACTGTATTAGGTTATTGGGTGGAACGGCTCAAAGGGCTATAATTTTGTAAACTCTTCTTTATTGCATCAACGTTTCGGTCCAACCATTGGGACCTTCTTCAGGACTACTAAAAATTACAAAAAATCTACAATAAATCACCATCCACTGACAATATGGGACTCCGACTTATATAAAATGAGATTATCGATATTAGACCACATTCCCCTTGAAATCTCACTACCATAAGTGGTAATCGCTTTCAAAACACAAATGGTAGTGAGATTTCAAGGGGAATGTGGTCTAATATCGATAATCTCATTTTATGTAAGTCGGAGTCCCATATTGTCAGTGGATGGTGATTTATTGTAGATTTTTTGTAATTTTTATTAGTCCTGAAGAAGGTCCCAATGGTTGGACCGAAACGTTGATGCAATAAAGAAGAGTTTACAAAATTATAGCCCTTTGAGCCGTTCCACCCAATAACCTAATACAGTTTCATATTACGGAGTGAATTTTTTCCCACAATATTATATATATATATATATATATATATATATATATATATATATATATATATATATAAATATATATATATAAAAATATATATATATATATATATATATATATATATATATATATATATATATATATATATATATATATATATATATATATATATATATGTATATATACATGTATATAGTACATACATTTTTTTCCCCTAATTTCAACAATATCATCTCAATTATGCAATGTTCAGGTGGAATACTAGTCAGATACCAGCATGTATTCCGAAGACTGTTTGTTAGGGTTGGAATTCAGTAAAGTAAATATGAGTGTCGTTAATTTTTTTCAGAGAACAAACGAAGAAGCCCTATGTTCTCAAATGATTTTAGTTGACTTTATGATGATAAAGGATTAATGGTTCATTATGTGCTGGATCATGAATTTGGAAGAGGATAACTTGTGTTTTAGGCAAATTTATTAAGAGGCAGTTTTCATACCACTAATCTATATAATTTTCTCACAGCTTGTTTTATGTTCATCTATGTTACCAGCCGTTACTGTTAAGTAGCTACTCATCGGCTAACAAAGTAATTACTCTATCTCTCATTAATGAACAGGATAAACAATATAGGCCTCAATAGAGAACCGTGCGGCACTCCAATTATATTGGGGCACTCACCGGAGTACATATCTGAAGATGTTCTCTAAATTTCAGCCAATATATAACGTGTTATATTATTGATGAAGATGTATTTAATTTTAAAATTTAATTCAGTGAAAGATGCAATCATAACATGAAACTTTTTTACTTTTTTCAGGTGAAATCTCCTGGTTACTATACAACCGTGCAGGAGTTCTCTGTGAAGAACTATTCCATTGGAGAGTTACCGTCTTTAACAAAACTGGAAATTCTGCTTTTGAATTCAACAATTCCTACAACTCCAAAGCCCGAGGAAGTCACCACTTCAAGTAATATTGAAAATGACAGCGTTATGGATAATATCTCAAATGGATCTGAAACATCGACAATATCAGAATTGGATCAACTTTTTAATTTACAACGAACTGTAGAATCTAGTTTCTCAGAAAACAATAAGGGGTTGAAGACGGATATATTCTCTTGTTTTGTATCAATGTTGATAATCGAAGTGTTTCTTTTCGCTATACTGTAACTACCGGATCTTAATATTAAGTTAAATGTTTTCTAATTTTTTTAATTTAAAGTCTTTGTCTGTGATGTATTGTAAATAATAGAATAAGGAGACTTAAGTAACTTAGGCGCATCGGGCTGACTTTAGAATGATCGTAAAATGAAGAAAATTAGTTACCGGCCAATGTCCGTTGATTCGTGTAAGGGAAGGCAATATAAAAGTTCTCTCGTCGAGTGTCTCTGAAATTTAGTGTCGGTTGGTTTTTTGTTAGCAACAATGTCTGTGCAAAATCGGTTTTTCCGACTTTGCGGAAAAACTATGCATTGCAGAGAAAAGTGATGCACAGACAAAAAATGCGCAATCAAAAGACCAATAAAATAAGCTTTGATAGATCTAAATCGGACAATTCGTTCAAAAGTTATTGCAAAAAAACGGCGAAAAAACGTGGTTTTTTAGCTTTTTTCCAATTGTTTATAGGGTTGTTGTTAATTATTTTAATGCTATCAGTATGGCCAAAAGTTATGAGTCTTAACATATTGAAAAGGTGTGCGAAAGATGAGCGCTGTGTGATTAATAGTTTTCGCAAAATCCTATTTATTTATCCCGTTTCACTAATTATGCAACAACTTTAAACCTTTGGTGTGGGGAAACTAATAAACGAAAAAGGGGTTTATAGGCCAGGTCATTTTTGAAAGGTAAGTAACTGACTTAGACTTCTATTTTCGCAGAATTTAATTTTTTTTTGCCGAAAACCCTTTTAAATTAAATAAACAAGTAACTACTGAAAATATAGCAGCTTTTTTTTTATAAACATTTAGAATAACTTGGAAATTATTCACGTCAGTAAAATGAAATGTGCTGGATCGATGCCAGTTAAAAAACACGCATTTTAAAAAAAAAAGAAGTTCCTAGGCCCTTTTGGAGCCAAGTTAGCCCTTTATTTTCAAAAAAATCACAGCGCCCGTTAATAATCAACATTAAGGGCTGAAATTTTAATAGGTTTTACTTTAATAGTTAAACTGTATGAATAAATAGTTTCAATAATGTAAGTCCATAATTGTTCCCACAATAGCCGGTGAAAGTGGTGATACTCCGAAACTTGCTACTCGGAAGGCCGGTGGTCGCTCGAGCGCAAGTGGAACCTCGAAATGGCGCGCGCTGTAAAAATTTGCAATATCTCAGCTTCCAGTTGACGTAGAACCTTCTTTTTTTTTTTAATCTGGGGTAGCATGAAAAAATAATAACAACTGGCTAGTTGCCATAATCGTTAACAACAATCTACACTCGTTAAATCAATTTTTTGAAAATTAATAATAATTTTTTGTGATTTTGACAACTTATTAGTAATAAATTTTGAATATTATTTAAATGACTGATGAGTGTTGAGCTTTGCCAACTAAATTGATAAATACAATTTTTTTGTTGAATTGCAAAGTAAAAAGTTATAAACAAAAAATTGCAAAATTGAAAATTTCAACGATTTTTTTTTATTTTAAGCTTATTGGGATTAAAGAAACACTTTTTCTCTCTTGTAATTTTTTCGGAAAACGAACCCTTTCAAAGATATAATCAACTGAAACTACTAAAATATTTCCAAATAAAATTTTATACGTTATTAAGAACCTTCACTCTAGGCGAAGTGGGCTTAGTAAACTTGTTTTGGAGCTTCTTTTTTTTTTTAAAATGCGTGTTTTTTAACTGGCATTCGATTCCAGCACATTTCATTTTACTGACGTAAATAATTTCCAAGTTATTCTAAATGTTTATAAAAAAAAAGCTGCTATATTTCAGTAGTTACTTGTTTATTTAATTTAAAAGGGTTTTCGGCAAAAAAATTAAATTCTGCGAAAATAGAAGTCTAAGTCAGTTACTTACCTTCAAAATGACCTGGCTATAAACCCTTTTTCGTTTATTAGTTTCCCCACACCAAAGGTTTAAAGTTGTTGCATAATTAGTGAAACGGGATAAATAAATAGGATTTTGCGAAAACTATTAATCACACAGCGCTCATCTTTCGCACACCTTTTCAATATGTTAAGGACTCATAACTTTGGCCATACTGATAGCATTAAAATAATTAACAACAACCCTATAAACAATTGGAAAAAAGCTAAAAAACCACGTTTTTTCGCCGTTTTTTTGCAATAACTTTTGAACGAATTGTCCGATTTAGATCTATCAAAGCTTATTTTATTGGTCTTTTGATTGCGCATTTTTTGTCTGTGCATCACTTTTCTCTGCAATGCATAGTTTTTCCGCAAAGTCGGAAAAACCGATTTTGCACAGACATTGTTGCTAACAAAAAACCAACCGACACTAAATTTCAGAGACACTCGACGAGAGAACTTTTATATTGCCTTCCCTTACACGAATCAATGAAAATTTGCCGGTAACTAATTTTTTGTATTCAAAAAGTCAGCCCGATGCGCCTAAACTGTGGCATCAATAGATACTTCCGAAATAAAGTATATCATTTATTAAGTTTTCGGTTAGACTTCTTAAGAAATATAATTTGACGAAAAAGGCTTCGATTACTTGGAATTGCATTTCAATGAAGAGAAGAGAGACTGAAATTCATCAATCTCCAATAACTACTTTAATTTTTTGTATAATTTATGAACGAATTTCCCTTTCAAATACAATTGAATTAAGAGCAATTCTTCCATCTATATTTTCTTTAAACCGAAGGCCAATAAGAACATCTTTCAGAAATCACATACCTTTTTGGCACCAAGAGTAAATAACGTCCTTTCAGTTCACATAAAATTTAGTAGCAACAATCATCGTTATAAAAAATTATTAAAGTCCTGGATACTTAGTCGCTCCAGACAGTTAGTGAGAAAAGTTTTGAATTTGGATAGTTTCATCATATACTTGTAAACTAATCCTTATTTCGAACGACCAGCTGAAAACTTCTTGGCCCTTCAGACATGATGAATTGTTTGATGATTTTTGATGTGAAAGGACTATAGTATTAATCCTCAAACAAGGTGGTTACCTGGCATCTCGATCACTAGGGATGTCTTTTGATCTACTTCAGGGTATTTTTTCGTTGAGTTATTCATTCAGCTTATGGAAATGTAACAAAGATTCATGTTTTTGTAACTTAGGTACTTAATGTTTAACTCATGTATTGTGGCATTCCGTATTGTTTTGAATAAATATTAATATTTGTAGTAATAGTATATAAATTCCTATCGATATATTATTCGTGTAATAACGTAGTTGAATGTTATAGATACAAAAGTTGGAGAGTATAGCTACGAATTAAAGTAAAAAACATCAATCAAATATTTCATTCCATTATGAATTCTGCAAATTATAATGTTTTTTTCATACCAAATTTTAATGATTTATTGCTGTTTTTAATAACATTCGCATGTTAATTAAGGGCCATTTGTTAATAATAACATAATGAGTTGGCGGAGAAGTTGGAATATAAAATATTTAATTGAAATTGTCAAGATGAAATTCAAGTAAAAAAAAATTCATCCATTATAATACAATTGTCGCTATAACGCATAGTTCTTATTAGTTATTGATTGTTTTTACTACTCCTAATATTTTTTTAAAGAAACGAAATCCAATATTGTATATGTATATGAAATTCATGATTTTTAATTTTTTTTTGATGTCTATATATACATATATATATATATATATATATATATATATATATATATATATATATATATATATATATATATATATATATATATATATATATATATATATATATATATATATATATATATATATATATATATATATATAATATATATATATATATATATATATATATATATATATATATATATATATATATATATTTTTTTTTTTTTTTTTCTTGTTCTTGGCATATTCACCAGCTCAATTTCAGTATCTGGAGTATTACATTTACGTTACAACCCTAATATATATATATATATATATATATATATTATATATATATATATATATATATATATATATATATTATACATATATATATATATATATATATATATATATATATATATATATATATATATATATACACTAGCTGACCCAGCAAACGTTGTTCTGCCGTATAAATTATTTTTATCTATCTATCTTTCTATCTATTCATCTATCTGCCGATGTATCTCTATCTATCTAACTATCTATCTATCAATCTAGATAGTTATCGATCTTTCTATCTATCTATCTATTTAGCAATCTATCTATCATTATATCTATCTATCTATCAATCTATCTGACCCGGCAAACGTTGTTTGAATTATTAAAATGGCTATTAAAAAATAAGGGTTGTTGATATAAGGGTGAAAAATTAGAGTTGTATGTATTTCTTAATGCAACATCATGAAAAAATTAAAATAAAAAATTTTGTCCAAAAAATTTATAAAAATGTTTGGGGTGGACCACTCTAATCACTTAGGGGTATGAAAAATATATTACGACCTATTCTCAGACCGACTATTGTTATTTTCGATTGCCATCTTGCCACCCTATTGTGGATATGTGGATAAAATTTAAAAGAAATGAAAATTGCTATGGAATTTTTATTCTTAGACATGACAAAATAAAAATAAAAATCTTGCCAAAACAATTGAAGTTTATAACAAACAAATGAAAATAGGCGTTGATCCTAGAGGGGTGAAAATTTAGGGTTGTATGTATTTTTGATTGCTGTATCATAAAAAAAAATTGAACAAAAAATTTTGTCTGAAAATTAAAAATTAAGGGGTGGGAGCACCGTCAACATTTAGGGGGATGAAAAATAGATTTTGTCCGATTCTCAGACTTAACCGATATGCACACAAAATTTCATGAGAATCGGAGGAGCCATATCGGAGAAATTTAACAATTAAAAAATAGGGGTTGATTGTAAAGCGGTGGAAATGTAGGGTTGTATGTATTTTTGAATTTTGTATCATAAAAAAATAGAACAGAAAATTTTGTCTGAAAAATAAAAATGTTAAATCAAGGGGTGGACCACCCTTAACAATTAGGGGGATGAGAAATAGATGCTGGCCGATTCTCAGACCTATTCGATATGCACACACAATTTCATGAGAATCAGTCAAACCATTTCGGAGGAGTTTAACTTCTAACACACAGTGACACGAATATTTTATATATTAGATATATACATATATATATATATATATATATATATATATATATATATATATATATATACATATATTCCTATATATATATGATTTTCAAAAAAAAAAAACACTATGTTAGTGTGCTCTGGAATCATACAGCAAATGTTGTAGAGCAGTAATCTTCATGTCAGGAGTTACGTGTTTTCGTGACGAAATTCTGCATTTTCGATCTGAGCGGTGGATTGATGGTTTCCAATATATTTGGAGGAGGGCGCTCTGGGTTGTTATCCAGATAGTGTTCCGGACCACGATTTATACTGGGGAACAATTAGAAATTTGTTAATTCACTCCGAGTCAAATAACCTGCACTGATGAGATCTAATAAGATCGAAACAGCTGTATGCAGTTTTTGAGTCGGGATGACTCGAAATTTTCTATAATTTACAGTTGGATTATGAATGCAGATTTTGCGTTGCGAAATACTTATAACCATCTCCCTTCGAAAGTTGTTTGTTAATTTTTGAATCACTAAAGAATTTTCTTCGTTCATTTCATGTAGTGTATGAAAGTGACTATGGTCAACAAGTATGATTTTCATGATTTGAATCTGTACATGGTTGTACATGTCGAAAATTAATGCACTGTTACCTAATTTTTGAAAAAATTATTTTGGTTGTAAAGATGACAACTTCATATACCTATCATATTTTCACTATAACTGAATGTTTGTTAATGGAAAAACGCTGAATCTTCACCTTACATATCACGAATCATTTGATGAGCTGTTCAACAGCTATATTGATTTTACTAACCTTTTCAATCCCCATTTTAAATATGTATACTACTCTGGTTGCACCGCAAAGATTTTAGCGTTGCCTATTGATGGAGAGTTGTCGCATGATTTTACATCAGATTCTTGTATTACGGAACAAGAAAAAACACATGAGTAGCACGGCTCTGTCACTGATGACGTATTTTTTCTTAATTTTCGTTCAGTTTACATACAAATTCATAACCCCCTAACTCAACGTGGAGGGGATGAAGAGAGGCACAATGCTTAAATATCTGCAGAAACGCCTAAAATACCATCAAGTATTTAAAAATTTGCGCTGGTGGGAAAAACCGATTGACATCCCCAAATAGCAACTCGCTTATATCAACAGCATTAACCTACAAATTTTCAATTCTCTAACTCACCTTAGAGTGTCTGTAGAGATTTCGACATAAAAATAGCTAATACCAATTCGAACCACTTACCAAATGTCAGTCCTCTTTCTGAATCATCAAAACCTCAAGAGATGCATAAATTCTCCAAAATCAAGAATATAACAAAGAATCTCTACATTAAAATAGCCGAAGTCAAAAAAAAAATTTGAAACCACTACAATGCAATTTCCTTACATCATTTCAATACAAGTGAGAAATCTGATTCTGGATGAGCTGTAGATGTATGCAAATACCTTCATACCACGATATAACCAGAAATTTATTTATATAAATGGCTATCGTGATAAAAATGATTTTATACCACCAGAACGCACTTTCTTGGTATAAACTCAATCCACGTACATTTTTTCAACCCTCTAACTCAATGTAGAGTGGATTTTTGGAGACAAAATAGTTCAATGCTCCCTCCAAAAATCCTTAAAACGCTGACTTTCATTGTTGTAAATAATTAATTTTTTTTACACTGTTTATATATATATATATATATTTTTTTTTTTCTTATTCTTGGCATATTCACCAGCTCAATTTCAGTATCTGTATTATTTTTTGATGCAGAAAAATTTGATAAATTGATTCACTTTTGGCATGTTCATACTTTGGACTAGGGAATCCAGGGAAGGTGAGTAGGTAAGCTAGAAAATTTCAAAACAGTGTAAAAAAAATTAATTATTTACAACAATGAAAGTCAGCGTTTTAAGGATTTTTGGAGGGAGCATTGAACTATTTTGTCTCCAAAAATCCACTCTACATTGAGTTAGAGGGTTGAAAAAATGTACGTGGATTGAGTTTATACCAAGAAAGTGCGTTCTGGTGGTATAAAATCATTTTTATCACGATACCCATTTATATAAATAAATTTCTGGTTATATCGTGGTATGAAGGTATTTGCATACATCTACAGCTCATCCAGAATCAGATTTCTCACTTGTATTGAAATGATGTAAGGAAATTGCATTGTAGTGGTTTCAAATTTTTTTTTTTACTTCGGCTATTTTAATGTAGAGATTCTTTGTTATATTCTTGATTTTGGAGAATTTATGCATCTCTTGAGGTTTTGATGATTCAGAAAGAGGACTGACATTTGGTAAGTGGTTCGAATTGGTATTAGCTATTTTTATGTCGAAATCTCTACAGACACTCTAAGGTGAGTTAGAGAATTGAAAATTTGTAGGTTAATGCTGTTGATATAAGCGAGTTGCTATTTGGGGATGTCAATCGGTTTTTCCCACCAGCGCAAATTTTTAAATACTTGATGGTATTTTAGGCGTTTCTGCAGATATTTAAGCATTGTGCCTCTCTTCATCCCCTCCACGTTGAGTTAGGGGGTTATGAATTTGTATGTAAACTGAACGAAAATTAAGAAAAAATACGTCATCAGTGACAGAGCCGTGCTACTCATGTGTTTTTTCTTGTTCCGTAATACAAGAATCTGATGTAAAATCATGCGACAACTCTCCATCAATAGGCAACGCTAAAATCTTTGCGGTGCAACCAGAGTAGTATACATATTTAAAATGGGGATTGAAAAGCTTAGTAAAATCAATATAGCTGTTGAACAGCTCATCAAATGATTCGTGATATGTAAGGTGAAGATTCAGCGTTTTTCCATTAACAAACATTCAGTTATAGTGAAAATATGATAGGTATATGAAGTTGTCATCTTTACAACCAAAATAATTTTTTCAAAAATTAGGTAACAGTGCATTAATTTTCGACATGTACAACCTTCCTACAGAATATCAAGAGAAAATGAGATTCAAATCATGAAAAACATACTTGTTGACCATAGTCACTTCCATACACTACATGAAGTGAACGAAGAAAATTCTTTAGAGATTCAAAAATTAACAAACAACTTTCGAAGGGAGATGGTTATAAGTATTTCGCAACGCAAAATCTGCATTCATAATCCAACTGTAAATTATAGAAAATTTCGAGTCACCCCGTCTCAAAATCTGCATACAGCTGTTTCGATCTTATTAGATCTCATCAGTGCAGCTTATTTGACTCGGAGTGAATTAACAAATTTCTAATTGTTCCCCAGTATAAATCGTGGTCCGGAACACTATCTGGATAACAACCCAGAGCGCCCTCCTCCAAATATATTGGAAACCATCAATCCACCGCTCAGATCGAAAATGCAGAATTTCGTCACGAAAACACGTAACTCCTGACATGAAGATTACTGCTCTACAACATTTGCTGTATGATTCCAGAGCACACTAACATAGTGTTTTTTTTTTTTTTGAAAATCATATATATATAGGAATATATGTATATATATATATATATATATATATATATATATATATATATATATATATATATATATGTATATATCTAATATATAAAATATTCGTGTCACGGTGTTAGAAGTTAAACTCCTCCGAAATGGCTCGACTGATTCTCATGAAATTTTGTGTGCATATCGAATAGGTCTGAGAATCGGCCAGCATCTATTTCTCATCCCCCTAATTGTTAAGGGTGGTCCACCCCTTGATTTAACATTTTTATTTTTCAGACAAAATTTTCTGTTCTATTTTTTTATGATACAAAATTCAAAAATACATACAACCCTACATTTCCACCCCTTTACAATCAACCCCTATTTTTAATTGTTAAATTTCTCCGATATGGCTCCTCCGATTCTCATGAAATTTTGTGTGCATATCGGTTAAGTCTGAGAATCGGACAAAACCTATTTTTCATCCCCCTAAATGTTGACGGTGCTCCCACCCCTTAATTTTTAATTTTCAGACAAAATTTTTTGTTCAATTTTTTTTTATGATACAGCAATCAAAAATACATACAACCCTAAATTTTCATTCCTATAGGATCAACGCCTATTTTCATTTGTTTGTTATAAACTTCAATTGTTTTGGCAAGATTTTTATTTTTATTTTGTCATGTCTAAGAATAAAAATTCCATCGCAATTTTAATTTTTTTAAAATTGTATCCACATATCCACGATAGGGTGGCAAGACGGCAATCGAAAATAACAATAGTCGGTCTGAGAATAGGTCGTAATATATTTTTCATACCCCTAAGTGATTAGAGTGGGACACCCCAAACATTTTTATAAATTTTTTGGACAAAATTTTTTATTTTAATTTTTTCATGATGTTGCATTAAGAAATACATACAACTCTAATTTTTCACCCTTATATCAACAACCCTTATTTTTTAATAGCCATTTTGATAATTCAAACAACGTTTGCCGGGTCAGATAGATTGATAGATAGATATAATGATAGATAGATTGCTAAATAGATAGATAGATGGAAAGATCGATAACTATCTAGATTGATAGATAGATAGTTAGATAGATAGAGATACATCGGCAGATAGATGAATAGATAGAAAGATAGATAGATAAAAATAATTTATACGGCAGAACAACGTTTGCTGGGTCAGCTAGTGTATATATATATATATATATATATATATATATATATATATATATATATATATATATATATATATATATATATATATATATATATATATATATATATATATATATATATATATATATATATATATATATATATATATATATATATATATATTAGGGTTGTAACGGAGGCCTCCTTAGCAGAGGCGGAGGCAGATGCGGAGGTTAACGGAAGCGGAAGCGGAGGCGGAGGTGAAAGTGGAAAAATATTATATATATATATATATATATATATATATATATATATATATAATCATGAATTTTTGAAGTAATAGATAGTCAAAAATCTTCATTTCAAATAATATACTACGCATGTATATAATTTATTCCATACATACTAGTAATCAAAATTAATAAAAGTCATATTATATTTCACTAACAACAGTTTTGCAGCTTTTTCACTTTCCATAAATCAAACCAGCTGAACTGAATAATTGAAATTGCCGGTGCCGATAAGTATGTCCGAACAATGGGAGAAACACTTCATATTTAGTGTTAAATCTCCAGATTGGAATGCAAACTTTGTGTTGTGGTAAAATCAGGAAGCTTGTGCTCGGTCCATTCTTCATCAGATTTTATTCTTGTCTAGGTTTTTTGACAACAGAAACTTCGTCATCACCAACACTTCTTGCAACATTCAAGTCATGTAGGGTTTGCAATCGTATTGGTTTAGGCTGAACTTGTTCTTCAATTATCTCATTCAAAATTTTAATTTGTTCGTTTGATCCAATTATGTAGCAAGAGAATACAGTGTACTGTTTGACAGGTCTCAAAATCTGGAATTGATGATTTTGAATGATGCTCCGGGAATTCTGATTCGAGTCCGATTTTATGTATTTCAACGAAGTAAATATACCTCCGTTACAACTCCGCCAAAATTTTGCTGATGCGAATGCGGAAGCGGAGGTACGATTTCTTGCGGAATGCAGTAGCGGAGGCGGAAGCGGAGCTCCGTTACAATCCTAATATATATATATATATATAAATATACATATATATATATATATATATATATATATATATATATATATATATATATATATACTAATATATATATATATATATATATATATATATATATATATATATATATATATATATATATATATATATATATATATATATATATATATATATATATATATATATATATATATATATATATATATATATATATATATATATATACCGTATACGATATACTCGCCAGTGCGCGCTCCGTAAATACTAGCAGCGTAATACGCAATATACAATAATCAATTCATGAAAAACATACTAGTTGACCATAGTCAATTGCATATATTACATAGAGTGAACAAGGAAAATCCTTCAATAATATGAAAATTATCAAACAACTTTCCAAGGGAGCTAGTTATACGTATTCCGCAACTCAAAATCTGCATCCACAATTTCCCGACGGAATTCTGCATTTTAGATCTAAGCGATGAATTGTTGGTTTCCAATATACTTGATAGTGGTGTGTGCTCTGGGTTATTATCCAATAGTAGCTCGGTCACGATTGGTATAGGGCAGTGAAACCAATTAGTTTCGCTCGGGGTTCATTTTAAAAAATAAGGCTAGGCGCGCACTACGAGTCTTTTACTGCGCGGCGAAAAAACCTGCGACATTTTTACGTACGGCAAAAATTATAAAAAATAAGCAGGCGCACCACGGCCTAATAACGCATCATTTTTAAAATAGATTTAGTAGAAGTAGATTGTATTAATGCTCTTATAATAAGAGCTCGTAAAAAGAAAACAGATTTTGGGTACATCCTCTTGTCAATGAACGTTTAAAAAGGGACAATTCTGTAAAATATTTTTCTACATAATAGCTGCTTGATGTTTCTATCGCTGTATTCTTTTGAAGACATTGCTTCAAAAGAATACAACAAAATATGACATTTCATATAAAGCAGTCTTTTCTCAACTTCAGTAATAAGGATTTCAACATCAAAATCATCATCTTGATCATGACGATCAATACTCAATGTAGTCATCGTTGCCCAAAAAATACAAAATAAATTATTATAACCAAAAACTTGCCAGCGAATCGCCGTAGTGCGCGCAGTCAAAGATAAACTGAAGAGGGGTTTACACGGGTCGATTTTCGCCGTGCGGCTAGTCGCTTCACAAATCGCCTGACCAAGCCGCATCGCTAGCCCATTTACACAGGCGACTAAAATCGCAAGCGGCTCGGTCATTACTTCGAAAATGTTGAGCAGAATAGATGTTCTTGCCGGAATTGAAATAGTGAGTTATTCAATTATTCAAGAATTGCTTGAAGCACAAACAGAAGAAAAGAAACAAAAGAAAAGAAGAAAACGTAAATTTTGATTACGTGGATGGATTTCTCGACGTAAAGTCTAGGGTGCTTCGGATACATTACTGGTGGAATGGAGTTTAGAAGATCCTGATTATTTTAAAAAACGATTGAGAATGACTACAGATCATTTGAGAGTACATTATTGTTGTTGTACATGTTGTTCTCTTGGGTTCCATAAGCATATATGCCTTTCATAGCATTTCAAAAACTGTATGGTATTATTTTTAATCATGGTTGTTTAACCAAAGGATCTGTATGTAGAATCGCGGTAGTGGAGCAACGTGCGCGAAACACTCCTTCACGCGTCCGCGCGACCAAAGTCGGATGCTACCCAACTTTGGGGCTTGCGGCTTTAGTCACTTACGGCCTAGCCGAATTGACATTTAGATGGTCGATTTTCGACGCGCGGCAAAAATCGTGCGGCTTCAGTCACCCGTGTAAACTGTAGTTAATAGATAGAGTACGCAGTTTAATAAGTAATCAACTTGAACACTATTTTATTTTGTGACAACTTGACATTCTATTATTTTTGTCATAATAACATAAGGTAACTAATAAAATATAGCAGGAGTGCATATTTGAATATTTTCATTCCAACACTCCTCCTCACGAACTGCTTGAAAGTCCAATACATTTCAATAACATAGAATGACGATTTCCATTTAGGGATTTTGTTAAAATATCGGCTAACATTTCATCAGTCCTTTTGTAGCCAATTTTGATATCACCGTTCTTTACAAGTTCTCTTATGAAGTGTTCTTTTATCGAAATATGTTTAGATTTCGAACTCACAATTGGATTATAAGCTAACTTTTGTGCTGCTTGATTGTCGTTATAAATTAAAATTGTTTCATGTCATTTATTAAATTTTTGAGGTGTACTGCTTCTTTTGATGCTTCTGTTAGTGACATGTACTCAGCTTCTGCTGTTGATAATGCTACGGTTCTTTGTTTCCTCGATTCCCAACTAACTGAGGAATTGGCAAATCAATTTTACATGCACCCCAATCTGCATCAGCATATCCAGTTATGTCTTCTCCAGTGCTCTTGAATTTTAGTTCGTAATTTTTGGTACCTAGTAAATATCTCAGGACACGTTTTGCAGCAGTCCAATGTTCCAAATTGTAACAGTTATTGAATTGGCTCAAATAACTGACTGCAAATGAAATATCTGGTCGAGTTGCTGTTGATAAATACATCAACGCTCCAATTAGATTCTGGTAAGGAATATTCTCCAATTTATCTGGATTTCCTTTTTCCAGTTTCAGGTTTTCTTCCATGGGACTCTTTGCGATTTTACAATTCGACATACCAAATTTGATCAATACATCATTTATATATTTTTGTTGGTTAGCTGTTACAATATCACCATCTTGTTTGAATTCAATTCCAAGACAATAATTTAAAGTTCCCAAATCTCTCATATCGAAACTTTTCATAATTTGCTCTTTTATGAAATTGAGAATGTTTTTACTGGATGTTGCCACAATCAAATCATCTACATATACTGCAATAACTGCTTTTTCTCCTCCTTTGCAGTATATGTATATACATGGGTCTGCATCTGATGATTTGAACCCAATTTCATTCAATTTTGTGTCTAACTTTTTAAACCATTGTCTTCCGGCTTGTTTCAATCCGTAAAGAGCTTTTTTGAGTTGACACACTTTTTTCACAGCTTTCAAATAAAAATCTATGTCATCATTCATACTTTCTTTTAAAATAATTTCTTGGAGATATTTTTCAAAATTGTTTGGAATTTTCATGAAAATTTCTTCTTCAATTTCACCATTCAAAAATGCTGTGGTTATGTCTATTTGATTTAGTTTAAGTTTTTCTTCTGCTGCTAGGGCTAATAATAGTCTGATAGAGCTTAATTTCGCCACAGGTGCAAAAGTTTCTGTGAAGTCAATCCCTGTACGTTGATTGAAACCTCGTGCTACTAATCTTGCCTTTCTTCTTTCCAAACTTCCATCAGCATTGAATTTTTCTTTCAATATCATCTTATTTGTTACTATGTTTTTATTTTCATTTTTCTCAGTGATTATCCAGGTGCCATTCCTTATGTGTGCTCGTATTTCGTTTCTTATAGCTTCATCCCATATTTCATCTTTTATCTTCTTCAGCATCCTTGTCCCCAAATATGAAATATAATCTTCTGTCCATTTAGGTGCTTGAATGTTTTTTTTTGGTCTGACTTCGTGATCATCTGAAATTTGTATTTCTTCTAAGGATTCTCTCTGATATTCTTCTTGATTAACTGGATAACTGTTTTGTATTTCTTGATTTTTCTGTTCAGTTCTTTCTATTTTTATATCACTGTCGAAGTTTCTGTTTTGCTTCACGTCTCCGT
This sequence comes from Cynegetis impunctata, assembly GCA_030704885.1. Taxonomy (NCBI): domain Eukaryota; kingdom Metazoa; phylum Arthropoda; class Insecta; order Coleoptera; family Coccinellidae; genus Cynegetis; species Cynegetis impunctata. The sequence goes on from JARQZK010004347.1 coordinate 241,511, forward strand.
TTTCTTCACCATGTTCTTCTTGATCAAAATCTGTTTCATACTGAATTACATCATAATTATTCTCTTTTTTGTAAAATTCAGACATTTTATTGTCTAGTATTTCTCACATCTCTCGAAACCACAATTTCTCTTTGACTTGGCATCCATATTCTATATACTTTAGATATTTCTGAATACCCCCTAAAAATACCTTCTCTGAACGTGGGGAAAACTTTCCTCTGTTAGGTTTTTTATTCAGTACAAATGCTTTAGATCCGAAAACATGTAAATGTTTGACAGATGCAAACGATGAACCCATTTTTCGAATGGTGTTCTACCATCTATTGCTCTTGATTGGTGATCTGGTTATCAAGTAGTTAGCGGTATTTATGGCTTCGGCCCAAAAATTTAATGGTATGTCCAGCTGCAATCATTAAACATCGTGCTTTATCAAGCAACGCATCTATTTTTTCTTTCAGCAATGCCATTTTGCTGCTTGGAGTGTACGTACAGGATAATCTCCTTTTGATACCACTTTGTTTCAGAAATGTTTTGAATTCTTTATAACATACTCAGACCTTTCATTATCACTTTGAAGAAATTTTATTTTTCTGCCATGTTCATTTTCTACCTCATATTTGTATTCCTTGAAGTACTCTAGAACTTCAATTCTTTCGTTTTAGAAAAATAAATTTGTGCAATATCTGGAATATTCATCAGTGAAAGTAACAAAATATTGAGAACCACCATGTGATTTTGTTTTGATTGGTCCCCATACATCAGAATGAATTATTTCCAAAATGTTTTCTGCTTCATGTTCTCTTTTTATGAAATGGCAAGTTAGTCATTTTTTCCTTTTATGCATATTTCACAGTCACTCAATTTTTCTGACGCATTAAAATCTAAGCCATTTACTCTGTTTTTGTTTCATAGCAGCTTTAAGATCAGTTTCGTTCATGTGTCCCTAATCTTTTCATGCCATATACATCATTTTAGTCGAATAAAATGAAT